>CAJQUW010005961.1:0-198397 GCA_907163375.1 Prostheceraeus crozeri | reverse complement strand
ATTCAGCGCTCTCCTCAAAAGCAACCTACATTCATCCCTCCCTCAAAACATGGCCGTACCATCCTCCTCTCAATTTGTCCTTAATAGAACTATCAACATCCTTCATTCAACCCCAGCAAACCGTATCAGCTCTTCACTGTTGTAAAAATGGCGCAGTGCTTTTTCGGTCGGATCTCTGGCAGCCGCACCAATTACTTAGCGCACAAATAATAGCCGCTACAGATTTCCCAAAAAAGATGTCCTAGTTTCATTTATGGAGGTCGAGCACAGATGGAAAGACTTACTCCTAATAAGCCATAGTCAGTATGTTTCTGACCACTTCGCCGAAGTATCAGTTTTCTCGTCCGATTCTTCGTTCGCTCGCTGGAGCCCAAAACACAAAACTCAACCTCTGATTGCTCTCTAACATGATCAAAAGTCTCAATGTCACTCTCAAGCCTCATCAAAAAAAGCTTTGTCCAAAAAGATCAAATCCGTCGTCCATTTTAACGTACGAGGCTTCGTTTAGCCGCTACAGCCATTTTCTCACTCAAAAACCCTCTTAAAACAACCTAATGCACACAAGTCCTACACCTACACCCATGAAACTCAACATGTCGACGCAGAATTTCATCAGGAAGCCAAATCTAAACACAAATCACGCCTACAAACACTCCTGCACACCAGAAACATAGACTTTTACCCAAGACCAACTACGACGGTCGACCACAACACACACGGACGGTCGACCCAGAACCACAACAATCCACCTCACGCTCTAGAGGGGGCGCTGTGCGCAGTTGGGAGGATTCCTTGCTGCTGTCCTCGCTTCCTTTTACCCCAAAAATTCAGCGCTCTCCTCAAAGCACTACATTCATCCCTCCTCAAAACATGGCCGTACCATCTCTCTCCATTTGTCCTTAATAGACTATCAACACCTTCATTCAACCCAAGCAACCGTATCAGCTCTTCACTGTTGTAAAAATGGCGCAGTGCTTTTTCGTCGGATCTGGCAGCAGCACCAATACTTAGCGCACAAATAATAGCCTCTACAGATTCCCAAAAAAGATGCCCTTGTTCAATTAATGGTGTCGGAGCACAGGATGGAAAGACTTTACTCCTAATAAGCATAGTCGAGTATGTTCTGACCACTTCGCCGAAGTAGACAAGACAAAGAATTTATGAGATGGAGTTGATCGCCAAAAACAGAAGCGTGTTTATAATTGTCATCGTTGTTGAAGACAGGTTGGATCGCTTCTTGAAGACTTTAATGGCTCGATAAAAACAAAAGTTAGCAATGTACAATAAAATCCGCCTAGGCGGATTTTATTGTACATTGCTAACTTTTGTTTTTATCGAGCCATTAAAGTCTTCAAGAAGCAATCTATGAGATGGTATGTTATCTGACCAATATCGAGCCAATTAGTCTCTATTTCGTTTGCGACCTACCGCAATCTAATGTCTCAAATGATTTCAATGACTGAATATTTTTCAGAGTGCATTCTGTCAAAAAGTGATCTCAATTCAATGATTTCGAACTAGAGCAACATTTTGACTTTATCTAGAAATATCGTAAATTGAAGCCACTACGATGCATCGAAGCATTCATACTATCTTCATTTCAGACAATATGCTACCAAATTTATGTACTTACAACTGGCGAATACTGTACATGTACAACATGCATAATGCTTATATATTTTATATATTGAGTGAATAATACGTCACTTCAAAAAATGGTCATCGGAGTTTGATAGTATTTCTCCTAATACAGAAGAGATACACTAACTGTAAAAAGTTACATGCTGAATCTAATTAATATTAGTGTAAGTACTTTTATCTTTTTTTCAAATCGCATGACCTGAGAAAACACTTGATCACCTTCAATGACTTCTTATTGACAATTTTTGAAGCTAATGGCTCACTGCATAGCAGCAGTCAGCGGAGAAGAGTTGCAGGGTCGTGAGACGGTTTTGCTAATTCACTCTCATGTTGATGATTTGGAACTAAGTTAAATGATTCGATCTAGTAACGCTATTATCCAAGCGATGACCAAGACAGTGGCACAGGTGGTGGTGATGATTATGACCCGCTTTTAGTCAAAAGACAAGAAAATTAGCCGAACTGTATGCGTTTCATCTCTCAAGTGATCATCTTGAGCACGAGAGCAGTGAAACACATGTTTGCATAAAAGTTTATTCCTTCAACACTTCGCAGACCTGTCCGCCAGATTCATCAACCATGCCAGTTATCTCAACATGCATAGTGACTTAGTGGATTTCGGACTTTAGGCATTATTCCACTATGCAGTTCTTGTCAGAAAATCCCGCTCGGTGCATCTGATGTGGGTGACACTCGTCACATATCTATCAGATTGCATGCGACAGTCAACTGGTAATCACATTAAGAAATTCGTCATGAATTCTCTATTCATGAATCAAGTAATGTCTACAACTAACGCCGCTCGGAAGATAAATTAGAGGCGCGCGATACACATCACAAATTGTAGTGGATGAATTGGCCAAAATCTAATGACACTACCCACTGTAGAACATTAATCGCCAAAATCTGGCTCTTATTTTTAATCATTGTTAATGTTCGTCATTTCATTAGGCGTGTTTAATTTGCACAAAAATTTCCCTACCAAATGACAAAACTATTGAAGACAACATGACCAAATGACGTCGATAGCATTACTAATGCAAGGGCCAAAATAGCTGTCGCGCAGCGGGATTCTGATGAATGACCGCGTGCGCGCTGTCGTGGGAGCCGGACAATAGGCTGTGGTCACTGCATCGGCCAATGAATGAAAACAACCCGTGTCAGACGCTTCCCCATAATGAGTTATACTGAATGACCACGCTTGTTAGTTTCAGTTTCATTAAAGGCATACTGTGAGCTTGGTGTTTTGCTCTAGAAGTAATTAGCGGGCCGCAACAGTGGTGTCAGGAGTGACTATCGACCAATACGCCCCCGTCAGTCAGGTCAGCGGTCATCCTCTCAATTGTTTGGACCGAACTCAATTTTTGGTAAGTTATCTCATGGGTAGCTGGTGTTTCGCCGCGTCGGTTAATTGATTTGTCGTCACAGTAGTCTCTCGCTCTCAGTTCGTAGTTCAGTTTGTTGTACAATTAAACATAAGGATAGATTCGCGATGTCAAACAAATCCGATTTCTTGCCGCTCGACAGCGCAGAAGACTGTCACTGCTGGTTGATCGCTTTCGAAGCTCATTGCAGAACCAAGGGCATAGAAGACAATAAGGACAAAACCACAACGTCACCGAAAACTGATAGATTTCTAGAAAGATGCGGGCCGAAGGCATTATTAAAATTAATATCCATGCTACCTGGTCACGACATTGAGACAGCACTGTTTTCCGACATAAAGTCAGCCTTAGTGGATTATATACAGTCCGTTTCGTAAAAAGTGCATCATCCTAAAATTTTACTAAATAAAGCATAAGTATGATACAGAAAGATTTTTTCATGTTATTTCATGTCCCTAATATATTTAAATGTCCTTATATAATCTGATAAGCTATGATACAGTAACGGTTCTTAAGAAGCTAATATTTTGTGGCCCTATCCTTATTGTCAATGACATTACCAATTCGTCTAGGCATTGATTCGATGATATCGTTGATTTTTGACTGATCTAACTTTCTCTACTCTCTTTTTAGCAGTGACGTAAGTTGTGATACGCCATCTGTAGGTAGCAGTAAACGACGAAAGTTACGTTTTAGAATACTCCATACATTTTCTATGGGATTCAGATCAGGAGAACGAGCTGGCCAAGATAATGTCCTAAGCCCTAATTGAGACTTGCATAAGTTGACTCTACTACTCCTGTGACACGTAGCATTATCATCCATAAATAACCAAGTCGATGGATCACCAAGTTGATCTGTCATTTGGCCAATGTTCATTCGTAAAACATTCACATAGCGTTCAGAATTCATGGTTCCTTGCTATATGTGAAGTTCAGAGCGGTCATTGGTCCAAATGCCAGCCCAAATCAGTAGAGTCGCACCACCTTGTACCCGGGGACGATGTAAATGTCTCAGAATTTCCTGATCAGATTTTATCCATAATCTCAATCGACCATCACTATCCTTCAGACGGACTGATGCCTCATCAGACCAGACAACCCGATCCCATTGATTTCGCCAGTGACAATGACTCATTGCCCATGTGAGACGTCTTTTTGTATGCTGATCTGATAATTCGATCTGAGAGGGCGTCTTACAGCTCTTGAAATTCAACTCAATAAGTCTTCTACGAATAGTGGACTTAGAAATAGACGAGACTAGTGCAGCCATCTCAGTTAACGAGAGACTTGGATCAACTTTAACAATCTCAAAATTAGGCGGTCTCTACGTTTGGATGTTTTGCGTGGACGGCCAGAGCCCTCTTTACGACAGAGTCGAAAATCATCATTATGCCATCGATGCACATTTGTGTAAGGGACATTTAGTCGCGTGCTTGTAGCTCGCAAAGATAACCCTAGTTCTAGCAAGGCTGACACTTTGCCTTTTGTGAATGCGATCTCGTTATTGTTCATTTGTGCTTTGTATTGTTTTCAACCGGTAAGAGATAGATTTCTAGCTGAAAGTAATCAGGAGTGCTGCCAACACCACCGCAACGAAGTCAGGAAGCTATGGAACATGAAGTCCAGTTAATCACATGCAGCAGTTACATTATTGTTGATGAATGATGGTGCTATACTGGCTCTGATTGACCGATTTTCTTTATTTTTGTTTTGCTTGATAGCTTTTGGCTTGTAGAACAACATAATACATAACAAAGGAAACAAATGTAATTTTACAAGAGTGAGGTATGATTTTGTGTAACATTGCTAAATGAAGATCAAATTATCTACTACTTTTGTATCTATAACAGGAAAACAACTCAATATTCATGCTAGAAATTTCCAACAATGATATTAGTAAGCACAACCGACATATCTTCCAAATTTCAGAGAAATTCGTTCAAGTTTGGCGGAGTTAGACAAAGTTGAAGTTAAGGCGATGTTTAAGGGTGATCCATTTTTTATGAAACAATCTGTATAACCAAGGAAAATACTCTTGATAGCCGATCGTACAAATTTTTTACAAATCTCTCAACAAAATGAGGAGACTGAAGTTGACTTCCTCTCCAGATTAAATGACGCGGCACAGCACTGCCAGTGGGACAAATTAAAACTCGGAAGTCCTAACGACGAATTGATCAAATTACGCTTTATTGCAGGATTAAAAGACAATGAATTGAAGTTAAAAATATTAGAAAAATTGCAAAGTTCTCCAGCGTTAGCTACCTCTGAGATAATCGATTTCTGTCAGTTAATCACTCATGAATAGTTCATTAAAAGGGCGACACTGGCAAATCCATAGACGTTGATAACTTCTTCGTTCAGGGCAATTTTAGGGCAGTCAACTATTCCCAAAACAACGTTTCTCATCTCAGATCTCCTGATTTAGACGAAAGCCACAGAGTGGAAAATTTCTATGTGCAGAATAGGTCACGGACACGTGTCAGAGATCAAAACAAGTTCAATTCAGATTCATGTGGAAAGTGTGGGACCTACCACAGACCCCGTGAGTGTCCAGCATTTAGGAAAAGGTGTCTTAAGTGTGGAATGCAAAATCACTTTGCTAAATGCTGTCAGAGAAAATTAGATCAAAATGCAGGAGTTTCAAATCTTCAAAGACAGGACAACGGTCAAATACACCATTGCGAAGCGCAGGGTGTCGATATATTTGCTGTAGGAGCCCAGAGTACGGAAGCCATAACTCAGACTTTGATTGTGGCTGGCTCACCGCTGAGCTTTCAGGTAGACACAGGAGCAGCAGTCTCTATAATGTCTAAAAGACAATGGGAACATATTGGATGTCCCGCACTGGAAATCACCACGATGGTTCCTACTAATTATGACGATTCACAAATGAAGACTTTTGGGTGTCTTAATACTCAGGTTCTGAGGGATGTGCATTGATTTCAAAGCCACTCTCAATCCAAACATTGAATCTGATGCATATCCGTTACCAACCGTCGAGGAAATATTTGCGCGAATAGGGAAATCATCTAAATTCGCCAAAGTAGACCTTAAGTCAGCCTATTCGCAGATAGAGTTGGATGAAATATCGAAAGAAGTATCAGTAATAAACACACACAAGGGATTATTCCGTGTAAATAAGCTGCAAATGGGCATGAAAAACTCCAGTGCAATTTTTCAAAAATGTATGGAGCAAGTCGTGAAAGGAATTCCAGGAGTGATCGTTTATCAAGATGACGTCATGATTTGCGCAGAATCCGATAGACAGCTAAAAACGAGATCAGGTCAGGTGTATAGACGATTACGTGAGTACTCGGTAACTGTGAATAAAGAGAAATGTGTCTCATCGACTGATTCACTAGCATTTCTGGGATTTGTATTTAGTGGATCGGCTATAAGCACTGATTCTTCCTTGACAACAAAAATAGCAGACGCGGGAGTTCCCACCTCACCTCAAGAGTTGACTAGCTTCTTAGGCCTGGCGACATACCATGGTGGATTTATTCGTGGATTTTCTGATTTGTGCGCCCCCCTGTATGACGCTGCTAAACAGGATGACAAAGACTTTAGTTTGTCAGACGAATGCGACTTACATTTCAAATCGTTAAAACAAAAATTGACATCAAGCCCGGTTCTCCAGCCATTTTCTTTATCTAAGTCTACAGTTGTCACTGTAGATGCCTCATGCAAGGCAATAGGAGCAGTCATGACACAAGAGAGTCATCCAATATTATATGTATCACGGAAATTAACGCCAGCCGAGACCAGATACAGTAACATAAAGCGCGAAGCGATGGCAGTCTTGTGGGCTTGTAAGCGGTTAGAAAACTTTCTCCTGGGTAAGAAATTTTTAGTTGAAACTGACCACCAGCCGTTAATCTATATTCTTGGTCCCGATCAAGCCATGAAAACTGATATATCTCCGAGATTAATGAGATTTTCCTTAAAGATGTCGCGATATGATTATGAAATAAAGCCCATTAAAGGTAGAAATAATGCGGTAGCAGACGCGTTGTCGAGAGTTAGCTGTTTTGATTCGATCACGCTCCCCACCGTGCACTTTAGCACCCCATGCATACCGATAAGTGAACTGAGGCGAGAGAGCGCTAATGACAGGCATTTGACTGACCTCGCCCGGCGGATGGTCAGTGGGGCATGGGGTAACGTGTCAAAATGGGAAAGTCCATTCAAGCGAATGGCCTGGCAACTGACCATGGACGACGGTATAATACGATTTGGCTCAAAGGTAGTCCCCCCGCATACACTCTACCGACGAATATTTGACATAGCCCACCAGACTCACAATGGAGTCGAGTCAACTCTGCGGCTCATCAAGCAAGAATTTTTTTGGCCCGGCATGCGATCTCAAGTCGAGGCATTTGTCAGGGGATGTAATGAGTGTCGAAGAGCAAGATTTGGTGCGCCAGATACAACCCACAAATGGCCAAAATGTGAAGAACCATGGACTCGCCTACACATGGACTGGGCGCAGCATCGAGTTGCTGGTAACATTTTGATTGTCGCAGACTCCACCAGTGGGTGGCTGGAAGCATCCATATGCAACGACCGTCGCACTACAACGGTGATAGAATATCTCAGAGCGATGTTCGCCCGATTTGGGGTACCGAGAACCCTGGTGTGCGACAATGCTCCCGAGTTCTCCAAAATCGAATTGGGATCTTGGCTTAACTCCATAGGATGCCAGCTCATGCATTCCCCGGAGTTCAGGCCGCAGTCTAGCGGTCTAGCCGAGCGAATGGTCAGAACAGTAAAGGATGGACTAAAGTGCTTCAATCCTGCTAAGAGTTCAGTTACTGCTTTTATTCATCGCCTTTTATTTGTGCATCGGAACACTGCCATGAGAGATGGAAAAACACCATCAGAGATTCTGCTCGGGCATTCTGTGAGATGCCCAATCCTCTCACACTTCTAACCTATGCAGGAATTATTGTATAAGCCCCATCCAAAGTCATCAGTGTTTCCCGTGAAATTCCTTTTTAGACAAGGAAGCAACACTTCTCTTGTTGCCCATACTGATGGGCGCTCGGTGACTGCCCACGACGCACAGCTAGTGGCAAGAGATGAAGGACGACCTCAGCGACAACGAAGACCGGTGCATCGGTATCCGGGCGTAGATCCTTCGGTGGAAGGGAGAGATGTCGCGCAGCGGGATTCTGATGAATGACCGCGTGCGCGCTGTCGTGGGAGCCGGACAATAGGCTGTGGTCACTGCATCGGCCAATGAATGAAAACAACCCGTGTCAGACGCTTCCCCATAATGAGTTATACTGAATGACCACGCTTGTTAGTTTCAGTTTCATTAAAGGCATACTGTGAGCTTGGTGTTTTGCTCTAGAAGTAATTAGCGGGCCGCAACAATAGCATATCGAAGTAATGTTGTCAATATGTAAAAAAGGCCTGCATTTGATCGCTTGACTTCGGAAAACATTGCAATTGACTTCAAGCTATTGTAATTACTTAGTCGGTGCAATTTTGGCCGCGCATAAAATTGAAGAGTTTTCGTCTCGTCAATGGGAAAGCAAGCAAGATTATATGTGAGCTCAATTACATAGGAACCCCTGAGAGACATTTACAAGCTTGATGCTTTGATTTTGCTGCATGATCTGTTTGAGGAAATGCAGTGTAGTATATTGAACAAATTTCCTGGATTTTGGTGCCTGAATTCAGACAAAAAATGTATACATCATTGAATTTAGAAATACAAACACGAATAATTATTATATGCACTTACGAATTACTTCTGAGAATTATGCAACTCAACCGACAATTCAGAAAATCTATGTAGCTCTCTTTGACATCCACACAAAGCAACAGCATTCCGCCTCTTTGATGATCGATGCGAACATCTGAAAGACACGGAAAACAGCTGATTGACTGACTCTACCTCTGCAAGCCGCCATCGTTTAGGTACCGTTTTCATGACAGCGCATGTCCACGAAGCTCTATTGTTCTCAATGTCGATGACCGTTCTAGTACTTTAATATTATAAAGCGTCGGATTTCTATGGTCACATGTATGAAGGTGTATCAGGAAAAATTAATAACATGAACCCACAAGAATATGAACCCTGACGTCATCAATGCAAATCTCCATAGTTTTCCAGTTCAATCAATGGGTAGTAATTCTCGGCTTCCATCTATGTCATTAATTAGCAGTGGTAGAAAAAAGTAAACGAAGGTTATCATGCATGAAAAATACCCGCTATAGAAATACTATGTGAACCATTCCTTCTCAGCCAGATAAATCATCTGTGGATCGACTGATTATTGTGTTGGTCAATGAATGTTGCTGAAGCCAATGGAAAATTATCGTTTCCTAATGATCACAGAGACCTGAGTTTTCAATCAATGAACAAGACAACCGTCAATTTGATACGGAGCGAAAACGAAATTCACATTGGCAGGTACAATAAGTTTCAAATATCATAGATTTGTAGAAATCTTGTACGAAAGCATCTTAATGTGCAGTAACCAGGTGCAGATATAGGGAAGAGAAATATCAACACACAAGAAAATGCGACAACGGATAGTGACGACTGGGCTGCATTTTGATAATATTGGAATATTGACTTGACTGGATGCAAAAGACATACACAAAGCATAGCATCACTTCATTAGGAAAAATGCAATGTAATGTGATTGATGAGCATGGTCACATGCAGGTGTATCAGGAAAAATCATTAATGTAAACCCAGAAGAATATGAACCCTCCCGTCATCAATGCAAATCTCCACAGTTTTCCAGTTCAATCAATGGGCAAGCATGCCGGCACGGGGTGGGCAGGATGGGCAAAGCCCATGCTGCCCTTTTCACAGGGTGGGCAGGGTGGGCAATGCTTCCTTTTTACAGGAGGGGCAAATTGCCTTTTCACGGGATGGGCAAATTTGTTCAATTACCTATATTACGCTCGTATATTGCTCTTTTTTCAAGTACGCTGTAAGTGACTTCAATTAGGATGTTTCCTTTAGACAGGATGGACAAGTTAATATGTGTCGCCTTTTGGTTGACAGAGTGGGCAATTTGATCAACATGATTGCCGTTTTGTAGGGTGAGCAAATTGATCTATTTTGCCTTTTTACATGATCGGCATAAGTTATTAATGTACATATGGTGCCTTTTTTACGAGTACAAGGTGGGCACGTGCTTCTATGTTGCCTTTTTGCGCGGCGGCCAAGTTATTCTACTGTGTCTTGCATTTTGACAGGTGCAATTTGCCATTGTGCAATTTATAGAGGATGGGCAAATAGAAACAATGCTGACTTTTCACAAGGCGTGGGCAAGTCTGCGGTCACATTTACAAAATAGGTAATGTCATGCAGTTAGGAGACTCGCGAAAAGTCGAAAGGAATAGTGAATCAATTGAGGGACACCTTTTTGATCGCTAGCATTAAGTGCTCATACGACGTGATCTGTATAATGGAGAATATTTCCAGGACTACTCAAAGATCTGATGTTAGTACTCAAGAAGCGAATTTCGTCATCAACCTTGCGAATCAACGATTCAAAGAAATGTGCTGCAATGACGAAGCTAGTAAGATATGGAGTCATGCAGAAAAGCTACAAGCAGAATTAGGGGACGAAATGACAGATAGTATCATGGAGAGAAAGGAAAAGAGAAAAAGAAAACTGCCAGAAATATTGTCCGAAATGACAGACCTGCCTGATATTGATACACCGGACACAACGTTCCAATCTTTTTCCCAGAAATATTTTGATTTGATCAATTTGATCGACGGAGCAATGCAGAGAAGATTCTACCAAAATGATTTGAAAATATTAGAAGATATTGAAATAGCCCTGATAGACTCTGTAAATGGCAAACTCGAGAAGGAATCATTTGACAAAATATTTCCAATTGTGTCCAGAGTAATGAAGCTTCAACAATCTCGCAAAGCAGAATTCGAAGAAGAACTAAAGGGTTTGCCAGTCCTCCTCAAAATGAGAAATGAACAGATCAAAACAAGAATAAAAACGGTTACAAAGATATCAACAATTTGTGATATATTTAACGCAATGCCAATGACGAAAAAAGCTTGCAAAATTGCCCACGATTTGCTGAAATATTATTGCACAGTACCCATGAGCTCAGCGACAGCGGAAAGAAGTTTCAGCGCAATGCGACGCCTGAAAACATGGACCAGATCCAATACTGGACCAAACCACCTTAACAATATCTTGTTTGCAGTATTGCATAAGGATTACATGAACGATGTTAATATCCACACCGTTGCTGATGAATTCATCAAATTCAATGAAAAGAGACTCTCATATTTTGGACATTTCTGATCTGGCTCTTGTTTTTCTTGTTTATATCATTAGAGTTATCACAGAGGTTTAGATTATATGTTTGATATTTTGTACATAAATAGATCATAATAATTTGATCAAATATTTTATTTTTGAATATTTTCCGTATCAAAAGCTGGATACCGGTGTCGTGAATAATAATAACCTTACAGTTAAGTACACATTAAGAATATAAAGTTTAAGTCACTGTATGTAAAAGTGTATATACAATATATGATTCGATTTCGGTTATATCACATTATCATATTTTTAACTTCTCCTTATTCTATAAGCCTCACATTTTCACACGTTATTTCATCGGAATAGAACCTACTTATAATATTGTTAAATCATGGCATTATGTTTATGCATTTGTTAAAAGAAACCTCTATATAAGATCATTTGAACTCCGTATTCATTTAAGCAGAAGAAAAGTAATTCAAAAATCACATAGAAAGTCAAAATTTTCAAATAAACGTTCCCATACTTGAGATACAAATAAAGGTGCCGATACCGATGCGAACATGCAATACTATGGACTACGGAACTATTCCTACCGCAGCTAATTGTTATTGCAAAGCGATGATTATCATGCTCCGATGTAATGAAATCAAGCTTGATCCACAACGTTCTACACCACGCCTAATATGGAAATCCGCGCGATTCGCGCGGCAGGGAAACTAGTAAGTGCTTCCTGGTCTATGGTTATATAATTTTAATAAATAAAGGCGCATAAAATAGTCCAATTTCTTGTATATAGGTGTGCATATGCAAAATGCCTTTTTTTATCCTTGCCCATGCTGCCCCTTTTACGTGCCGGCATGCTTGTCAATGGGTACTGATTCTCGTCTTCCACTTATGGCATTACTTAGCAGTGGTGGAGAAGTTATTGTGGATAGTAAATACCCGCTGTAGAAATACGTTACTACTCATCGAAGATGGCTGACCATATTTTTTTGATACACTCTAACAAAAATGATTTCAATTTTTTTAACATGCGTTCAATGGGGAGTTTTCCATCTTTAGATGGAAGCCTTGTGTACATTCGGTCACTGTATGAAATAGTTGTCATATTGACGTAAAAACCTCAGCCTCCCTTATTCGTGATGTATTATATAGGCCTACCTGACATGACTTTAATTGCTATCTCATAAATACTTGAAAATATCTGCATATTTTGGGAATATTCAGATAAAGGAGATGTCAGAGGTCAAAACTTTGTCTGATTTATTAGTTGGAAGCATCCCGGTGAAAAAAACTGTCGGGATGGAAGTTAAAGAAATGTCATCAGCCACATTACACATTATAAAATGACATTCATTCTGCTCAATTTTCTAACGCTAGTTTTCTTGATTTTCTTCAACACTGCATTGAAACGGAATCTTCAAATCTATGCTATTTGTCTAAAACTGAAACAGTCTAGAACAGCTGTTGGTTATAATTATGTCTGATCATCATCTTGCAGAAAGCAATGTTATTTAAGGTATAAATATGGTCTGATGCATTTGCGCATCGTTTAACAAAAGGTAAGAAAAATGCCTCCTAGGAGTCACTCTGTCAAATTATTAATTTAAAGTATCTTAAAATGATATTCTACAAATTCTAATTAAAAGAATACATAAGCACCAGCAATCTACTGACTTATGTTTCGTTGATGTAATGCAAAGTACTTCTGGTCGGGTCTGTAGTTAGTTGGAACGACTGATGATTTTTTCAAGAAAATTGATTTCTTGCACCAATGGCTGTTTCATATACTTGGCATTAGCACTCACTTGTGTTCATCCGTCTCCAGTCCTGTCAACACCAAGAAAACTGACTCCTGACGCCAAGCTCACCCCCCCACCACATAAAAGATTAAATTACTGCTGAGCGCCGACCCAGGTAAAAGAAAACACGATGTGTTCGGTATGTTTCGTAAACCTTAATCAACCGAAGTGAAATCAAGCTGTCACTCACCATTCAATAAGATGACAGGAAGCGCTGATTGAGTCAAAACTTCATACCGTCAGCTGTCTCATCGATTTCTCTTGAGTAAAGAAGGTCGCTTGCAGGAGGATGACTGCATAATTCAGCATTGGTAGATGTAGATCGGGAAAATGACGGCGCAATTCTTGTTTTGCGCGAGTAACGCATATTGACTGTTTTTTAACGATGCAGCCGTCTGCGCGTGAGGCCGCGTGCTATAGGAAAAAATGGTTCATCATGTTCGGGAAGCATCTCTGGACCGGCTGGACCTAAGCAACACAAAACGTGTAGGGAACGTGGCCGCCACGTTGCGAACGTGTCCGAACGTGGCCGGGGATTCATCACGTGTTGACCACGTGTGTGACACGTCGTCAAAACACGCAATATTTTGGTGAATTCGTGACGTGATGGCCACGTGTTGGACACGTTGTCAAAACACGCAATTTTTTGGTGAATTCGTGACGTGATGGCCACGTGGCTGACACGTAGTCAAAACGCACAATTTTTGATGAATTCGCAACACGTCTCGCACGTATCGTGCACTTGCTTTAACACAATTTCTTAAGAAAGTACCCAGTAAACATAGAATGACGACATTGTGTCGTCCTATATTGATGTGACCATATGTGTCTAAGACGTCTATGACCAGAGCTGATAAAGTGACCTCCCATCAAAGACGTCAGAATAACCGCCCATGTACGACCAAGCACACGATCAACGAGCCCCAACTGCGATGAATTAAGAAATTATGACGTTCACGCTATGATGAATCACATTTTCACTTTAATTGCACTAAAATTTGAAACTAACCTTTTCATTTCCAATCTCTTTTATCTCGCTCTCTCCATCACTATATCTCCTCGCTTCTCTTGAAACCTTTTCTCTGTCATAATTTCTCTTCTTTTTTCCTCCTCTTCTCTTTTTCCTCTCTTTTCTTCTCTCTCAGCATTTCTCTTCTTTTCTTTCTCTCTCTCTTGATTTCTCCTCATTTTCTTCTTTCACTTCTCTGGTTCCTAATTTCTCACCTTTATCCTCTTCCTATTCTTCTCTTTCCTCAACACTCCTTTTTCTATACTTCTATTTCTTATTCCTTGATTAATTCTCATCTTTATCTTAGTCCTTCATTTCTTTTCTCGCCCCACGTCTATGAATCTAGCTTTGGTTCATCTCTCTCATGTTTTGTTTTTGAATTGATGTTTATCTTCGAAAATAAGATAAAGTAGAAATTCATCATTGATTTCTACCCATGCATTTCTTATATTAATAGGATTCATGCTTGGTATCGGAAGAATCACAATTTTGCGACTGCATTTGGAATAGATTGTAATTGCAGCATTTTAATATTGTCATACAGTAAGTCTTTTTGCGGCTGCGCTTATTCGATGCATGGACTGAGTCTGTCTTTCGATGATTTACGCAGCTTTGAGATAAAGCGGTCATAGTGTACCCATCACATTTCATTTCCGAATAGAGGAGAACTGCGCACAGATTATTTCCCCACTGCCGCCTGAGCGACTGACCTTGAATCGACGCGTCACCATCGATAATCACATGACAGCGAGAGAGGAAACGTGCAAACGGTCTTCATTTCAGTTCTGGCTACTCAGCGCATTGAACGTGATTCATTTGTCTAGCATTACGATTTTAGTGAAACGTCTACGACTTAGACCAAATTTTCTTAAACGACGCCTTGATCACCATCTTTTCTTTGGACATCTAGAGGAACTCAAATTCCGCGAACCACATTCGACCTCCACAATCAATTTACAGGTCATTTATTTTGTCTTTTCAAGTTGCCGACTAAGCTTTCACCATTGTCATCTTACAAAATATATTGTGATTTGGTTTACTTCATATTTAGTGACTTGAATCTATTTCCTACATTCGTCGCTGAAAACCAGGGCTTTGAATGTCATCTCGTGATAGTTTGATGCATTATGACCACAAAATGTGCTTGGAATAATATTGCCAATTGCCAGAGCTTACAGGTGAGATGTCTATACTCCTTTCATTGCCTAAATTTAAATGAATTAATGCTGTATTAGTTCACGAAATTACATGATTTAAATTTTGAAGCTTCATGAAATCACAAAAAATAAAAGAAAAATGATCTTTGCTGACAATAAAACGATAGCGTCATGTGATATCAATTAATTTGTTGCAAATTTCTTCACTCTTGAATTCTATCCGAGTCAGATTGCTTCCTCACGCCTAAGATAATTTATCATAATTAGAGGCTTGCATACTCCGAATGTTTTGTAATCTTAGAATATTATGTGGTAAATGACATCGATCGCCAGTCGCAGGTATAATTTAATTATTATTGCTGAGACTACTGTTATAAATACGTACGTACGTGTACACAATTCTTGATGCTTATGGACTACTGCATGCAATATGTTATGATTATGTGTGCATCCATTTGTCGAAAATCTATTTTTTATTTCCTCCAAAGTGCCGCATGAGTGTAGTTTGAACCACTCGGCAGTATGTGGATTAATTGTGCCATGTAAGTCATCATGCAAATTGAGTGCAAATCCATGTATCTATGAATTGCCCATCATCTGTTTAAAACTCTGTTTCATTATCAAAGACGAAGACTTTCTGAAATTGTCTGAAGAACATGTAAATGTTTTAATGATGTGATAATTAGACATTGTTTTTTTACAATAAGCTTAATACTATTAAGGTTAACGAATTGTGCCAATCGAAAGATGATTTGCAAACTTATGTTTTTTGCATACAAAACAATATCTTTAATGTGTATTTCAGAAATGAGTCGCTGCACGGAATCGCTGTCCTACAACAACCAATACTGAAAATATGAATGGATTTAACCAAATCAATTCATCGAGTCCGTCCATATGGCAAGGGAGAATCTTTTGATCATCGTGTAGGCCTGGACTTGTTTCTGAGAGGTGAGTGATTTCTTGCACATTTTTGTCACTGTCTCCGAATGTTATGGTTTTGCAGTGATGCTATAGTGAGCTGCAAATCCTTGGAACATTTCGTGGCAGTATGACGTTGAACAACAATGTTTTTTCTAAATTTTGTGTAAATGTTAAATGCTTGCAGGGCTAAGAAATAGTGAACGCGAATAAAACTGTAATTGTAAACTGTAAATAGTAGTTTTATATTACGAATTGGAAGTGATGAGGTTTATGAAAAGTGCGGAATTCATTTTTGATTTAGGACAAATGTTTAGCAAGTAGGCTACTAATGTGATAACTTTGACAGAAATGAGAGGCAGTAGTACATTGAATGATTTCATAATTGATCTAGAATGGGGTAGAAATAGGAGACAATAATAAAATGTAAGCCAGTAGGGGGCTAGTGCTAAATTTGACGAAAGTGATTTTTTGACGTGCTCCGCACGTGGGGAAAACTTTTTGAATGTGATAACTGAACGTGGCATACACTTTCCCACCACGTGCTAGGAACGTGCTCTGACGCGACACTTTCGACGTGATGCGGGTCTAAACCTTTGTCTGAGCTTCACAGGCGATGGGGCCTTTTGTTTAGGAGATGAATCCCCAGGAAAAATATTCACTTCTAGCTCTGACGCCATTCCAGACAGAGGCAATTTGCGGGGGCGCAAATTATACGGATAGCCACTCTGATCACTGAACCCACCCAACTATCACTGATATAGTTGAGACTGATCTCTCTGCCTTATGGCTCCGCCAAGGCAAGGTAATAAGTTAGGATTAGTAATGTAATCCCACCGCTGCCACCAGTTGTAATGAACGGATCCTAGGGTAGGTAGCGTGAGGACCCTATAGGCGTAATACATGCACTCTAACGATGGTTATATATATTTATTTAGCTCTGTTTAACACAAATTAGTAAGTCTCAAGGGTTCCTCGGCGGCAAACGTTTACTCACCAGGAAAGCGCTGTCCCACGAAGCGACGATAATGTGCAAGCCGTAGAATTATATACAAAGCAAGGTTTTCACTATCCAATTAGGGAATATAATCCCGGTGAAAAAAAACTGTCGGGATCTGTCGCTAAAATTGTCGGGCCGACAATTTACCGACAATTGACCGACAGATCCCGACAGTTTTTCCACCGGGATGTTAGCTGGCTTGAATACACGAAGTGTTGACAAAAGGGAGCTTCCCTTAATTATCTATCACAAAGGAAATAGGAGTCAAGTCAACGAGCGAAGGGACAATAGACAATTTTACAAGGAAATAACTCAAATTATTCTCTCACTAGTTAGCACGTCTTTACGAGACTCAATATCAATTGAAACTGAACGGGGTTTTATCTCCCGACAGGAACCGGAATTCGGTTTATTCAAACAAACTGTTCCTATATTACATGAAAACACTTCATACTCATTGAGAGCCCATTACATACATAATTAGATGTGGAAAAACAAGGACTACGTACCGAATGGCTTCTTTTATATTATTTCTAACAAAAATGTCAGAATTGCATATGTTAACCTGATGCAATTTTCATGAACTTTTGCTATGATGTTACCCAGACCATAATCAACCAATAAAAAGTGAAAAACAAAATCTTGCAATTTATTCCAACCTGAAGTCTATTTTGCCTCATCATTATTTGCATTTTATTGCCTACAATCGTTCTATAAGATCTTGACACCGCGACGTGCATAAAATCTATACGGTCTTATCCATCTTAAAAATCTCTTGCGCTTGATCTTACTGATCTGCTTCATGATCTGAACAGACTTGTAAAAATCCTAAGAATCTTGCGTACAGAATCTTGAAGGTCTTGTAAGAAAAGTTCAACATAATCGCAGGTGTCTTCCGCAAGTTAGGGCTATTTTTCGCAAAATCTGTCGATTAGTGACGTCTGACAGTACCTTATGTTTCGATCCTGCATCGCCAGCTTCTACTTTCTCGGAATAAAAGAATATTAGCTATAGAAACTTGACATACAAAGCTCAGGAGCAATAACTGAACTGCGGGCGACAGTGCGGACACGCGTAATCGTTTGAATATGTCCGCTATGGTGCAGACACGGAAATGGCCCCAGCCCAGCTTATATTGATAAACTGACACGATTGGTTTCAGTCATCGTGACATAAACGTTATAATAAATGGATTGTTTATTTTTCAGCGTCAACTGTTTGCATAAAATTCTAATCCTATGCTATGCTCCTAGATTCTACATTTGAACTGAGACTTATTTAAAATAAAATCATCAGATAGCAGAAATATCTTCTCATTCAATTGTGATGATAATATATACATCCATTTGACTTAAAATTTTACAATTTAAATTGTTCATTTTAATAAAGTAGCAAAAGAGAAACTATTATATTCTTTTTTTCAAGTTCTTTTTCTTTAGTTTAATTGTCACGACTAAGAAAAATAGTTATTAAAATAATCGTCAAATTATTCCGAAATGTTGAATGTCACAATGATTGGCTGATGTTCGTGAACGGTGATTGACTGATTTTTGAAGTTTACAGATTTACAAGTTTAAGAAGTTGCGCACGTCAGAATTAGACAACCAGTAGTAAGTAAACGGCGAACACCCGAACGGCGCCCCCCCCTCTGGAGCGTTAGCCAGAGGTTGCGCTTTCCAAGGTGTCGTGGTGTGCCGGCTAGACTGCGCGGCCGCGCCCATCGTGTTTCTCGTCAAACGTTGGGTGAACACCCGACCGGCGCCCCCCTCCCCTCGATAAAACGACAGAGTGTCGTGGTGGACTTGGGCGACCGCCAGGTTTTGACTTGGTGCTATAGTGTGTTAGGATTTTCGTGAAATCTGATAAATTTTGTGTTGAAAATGGGATGTTTCGAGTGAAAGCAGTGCTCGGAGGACTTTGCAAATGTGATTTTTGGACTCAGCGTGAAATTCTGCATCTGTGGTGTGATTTCCAGCTCAATCGGCGAGAAAAAATGTTCAACTTCGGAAAAACGACAGAGTTAGAATGTGGGTTGGTTTTGGGCTGTAGAGTCAAAACGAAGCAGCGGATGGGAAAACGTAGGCCAGATTTGGATTCAGCGTACAATTCTGCATCTGTATGGTGAATTTGAAAGCAATCGGAGAGAAAAAATTTTCGCTGACGTCCCCCCCCCGGCACAGATCTCCCAATTTTGGTTCTAGTGATCGTAGAAAGTCGTGCAGTAGCTCGTTTGAAAGCTAAGAGTGAGACAAATTCACTGAAAGAATCGGCTTGTTCCTATCTGTCTTCGTTTAGATGTGAGACGCCATTTAAGATTTGGGAGATTGGAGAAAAACGACAGAGTTAGAATTTTGGACGTTTTGGGCTCTAGCGTCAAAACGAAGCATCGGAGAGCAAAACGGATTTCAGATTTGGAATCAACGTCAAATTCTCGATCAATATGGTGAGTTTCAAGTCAATCGGCGAGAAAAAATTTTTCTTCAAAATTTTTTCGAAAAAACGAGTTAGAATTCTTGCGATGACTGTGGGCTGTAGAGCCGAAACGAAGCATCGGATGGGAAAACTGAGGACAGATTTGGATTCAGCGTCAAATTCTACACGTCATTGGGTGTATTTCCAGCTCAATCGGACCTCTAGAATCGGCGATAGAAGCGTTTTAAGTTTTTGGATGATGGGTATTACGTCATCAGCTGATCGCCACAAACTATATAAGCTGGGAAACGACAGAGACTTGTCATTTAGACGAGAGATTGTCAACGGTAAGTCGTCTATCTGAGCTCCGATGATAGCTTCGGACATTCCAAATTCCGGGTTTCTGCAAGAAACCGACTTAGAAAATTCATTGCTGAAGTCAGCTAAGGCGTCAGACTTAGAGTTTCGTCAGGAGATGGCCTTCATCTCCAGGCCATAAAAGACTCCAAAACTTTAAAGGCTTGTAACTTTGGCTCTACAAGTCCGTTTGACTTGATTCAAAAAAGGCTTGGTCGCTATTGACCTGCCGTAAGTGATAGATTACTTATAAAATTTCATCAGTAGTGCTAAAAAGTTGAAAATTTAAATTCACTAGTTTTGGAAGTTTTCTAGGGTTTTCGACCCTGCTGAATTCAACTAAGACATTTATAAAGTTGTGGGAATCGAGCTTCGGCTTGGAATTTGCAACCTTTGTAAACAATCCACTGGTTTTCATGTCAAAATCAGGGTCCGGATACCAACACAGTGATATGACGCATGCTCTGTCCGCGGGAGGTTGGATTTGTGGGCCGAGGCCTTGGAGTTTGGATAGGATCCCCTCTGAGTAATGCCTGTAACGGATTCAAAGGTTCGACACTTTCCACCAATCTCACAATTTAGCTGTATGATTATAAAAATGACTGCCAATGTCGCTTGTCAGTAATTCCATTTTATCTTTCCTTCTACAGATAATGGGAGGCAACTCAAAATTTTTATTCAAAAAGTGCTCTTGTGGAGAGATCAAGAGAGGCGGCGAATTCAAACGCCACATTAACAAGTACAAAAATACTCCTCACTTTCACGAGGAAAGAGCCATTATTTCCGGCTGCACACATTGCCTGAAATTTTTAAAAGGCAAGGAGCATGAGGCATTTTACATCGCCCACGCCGAATGTCCGATCAAGAAGGCTAGCAATTATACGACATCAGACATCGGCAAAGTGATCGCACCCTTCTTCAACGAAGCAACAGTCGATCTAGACGCAGCACTACAAGAGGCTATTGCAACCATTTTGGAACCTGCTGCTTCGGTCACTACCTCATCGACAGCAGAAGAGAATGGTCCACTAAGCGATTTGGACAGCTCAGATGACTCCGATTCTGAGGAGGTCGTCATCACTAAAAACGCGGAAGAGATAGGAAAACCGGCAAATCAGTCTTCCCCGAAAAAGAAAGTGATCGCACCTTCCCCAGTAAAGAAGGGGATTAAGCAGCAGATGAACAGCTGGAATAAGGATGAGCAGATCGCAAAAGTGAGCCAGGAATATGCACTCACGAAATTAAAAGATGAGCTCACTCGTTACAAAAACGAATGTGCGGCCCTTAGGGACGACAATTTCCACCTGAAGGGTCAGGTAGCCGAGATTCGGGCCCTCAAGACCCAAATAGTTAACTTGGAACCTTTCCGCGAAAGGGCGCTTGACAGAGAAAAGCGAGTTGAAGAGCAGGCGACGTACATAAAATCACTAAAAGCTCTGGAAGAGGTGTCAAAGTTAAAAATCGAGCAACTAAAGACTAGCCTGACTGAGAGCCAGAAGAAAGAGGAGAGACAAACAACGCTTCACATTCCCGTCATCAAGAGCAGAATCGTCGACAGCGTCATCCTTGAGAGTGAGGACTTGGACACCACATTCGAGTGCTACGATGGGGCGATGGCGGAGATGCGCTGCCTTCATCTCTCAATAAAACATGATGGTGACATCAATGAATTGCGCCACCGCAAGCGGAAACTTCCGGCAAAATACTTGCCTCAGCCACCACCATCGAATGTTCAACGAACCGCTTGAATTGATTTATGGTAAGTTAATATCATCTTTATCACTTGAATATAATTTCATCTATTTTTCCTTCTATTTTCAGATAGGACGAGAACGAACCAACGGCTCTCATAAGGGCCACCAAGGGGCAAGGCATGATAGAACCTCCACGCGGTTTGCCCTGGGCAGTCTTTAGACTGGCGAATACTATCATTAAGTTGAATCTGCTATCAGTCAACTTAAACGTTGCGTCGCATTAGAGGGGTGTATAAACCACTACCTCTCATTTCATTTCATTTCAATCATGGAGACACCAAACGCTGCAGTCAGCTCTTCTCGCGGACCGCAGTTAAGACCGCGAAATTTATTTAATGAATTTGCTAGAATAGAGGAGCAAGACAAAGTCCACAACAATCTTGCTAAGATTGACATTACGATGACAGCAAGTGTTGCCAATCCAATGGAATGGCGCTACATTCCACCCTCTACTCACATGCCAACTAGCATGGAAGTCGACACTGCTGAGGTTGAACGGTTTCGACTCTCTCTCAGCAGAATCGGTATGGAGTAAGATGGCTGATGACGACTCCCGAGAACGAACCACCGGCCCTGTTAAGGGCCACCAAGGGGCAAGACATGATAGAACCTACTCGCGGTTTGCCCTGGGCAGTCTTCAGACTGGCGAATACTATCATTAAGTTGAATCTGCTATCAGTCAACTTGAACGTTGCAAATGAAGTTCAGTGTAATACTTCCTTTCGACGGGCGTTCCTGTAAAGGGCGGCGGTGAAACCCGTAGCTATGTATACCGCAAGGGAATTCGGCAATGGTCAATCTTGTTAAACCTCTCTGCGTCATGTTTGCAAGTGATTGCCTCTGTCTCAACGTAGTATGCATTCGCGCCGGGGCGACATTTAGCCAGCTGTCGAAGGTTGCCTTATAAACTATCCATTGGATACGTTATGAAAACCATGAGTTCTACCTGTCTCTATGAATGAGATGAATTGATGAATGGAATGAAATGGGAGGACACTCACGCGCCACATGAGTAATGGGAAAAAGACCGTTCCAGGACCACCATAAAATCAAAAAAATTGGTATCTTTAAAAACGACATAAATTCATGAATTTAGTCCTTTTTTCAGGTTTTTAAGACCTAAATACATGAATTTAGTCCATTCAAAAAGTACCATTTTTTTCAAAAATAGTTTTTTTAAAAACGACATAAATTCATGTATTTGAACACTTTTTCAGGTTATGAAGACCTAAATTCATAAATACTGGCGTTTTTAAAAATACCCAATTTTTCAAATTTTTCAAAATCTCAAATTTGAGATTAAGATCATTTTTCATTGCTTAAATCATGACCGTTCTAGGACACCTAAAAAAATCATAAAAGTAAAGAATCTCAAATTTGAGATTAAGATCAATTTTCATTGCTTAAATCATGACCGTTCCAGGACACCGAAAATCATAAAAGTTAAGAATCTCAAAATTTGAGAATTACAATTTTCTCGCTTAAATCATGACCGTTCCAGGACACCAAAAATCATAAAAGTTGAGAATTTCAAATTCATGAATTTTATCCATCTTTAAGGATTTTAAAATATAACATGTGACTAATAATATTTCTTTAAAAAATGGAAGAAACAAAAGTGGATGAAACCGCAAGAATATATCCTTCGTTATCTCAATTAAAAACAGGTGAAATGATTCTCAATTATTATTAAGATTAGAGCATTATGATAAATTAAGAAGACGCAATTATTACTTAGTCATTCTTCGTTATTGTATTTTCAACATTATTTAAAGTACTAATTGTGTGAACAAGAAGATCATTGTAACTCATAAACTCAAAATTATTCAATGAACCCGTACACTGGCTGATAATTGAAGAGAGAGAAACATCTAGCAGCTTTCCCCTAAAATTATCGTGCTATCTCTTGTCATTCAATTTACCCATCGGTAAACTTTTGGCATTTCAACTTACGCGTGCGTAAAGTTTTGACATTTCAATTTACCCCTACGTAAATTATTTTCAGAATCTGTTTTCAAAATCTATTTTCAAAATTTATTTGCAAAGTCTGTTTTCAAATTCAGTTTTAGAAATCGATTTGCAAAATTCATTTAGCGTTTGCCAAACACATACGGGTAGTAAAGTACTTCCCATTGTGAAGACATGAATAGATTAAGCACATAAGAGTGCATTGACAATAAAAGCAAATGACAATAAAATTCTTCTTGTGAACTCAGAACGCATAAACGCCGTTATGCGGGTTAGTTGTTATGGCAATTTTAAACAATAACCTTAACGATGAAACATATTTTACAAATGAAGTTCATGAAGAAAATGGAAATATATAAAACAATATAGATTAGAATAATTATAATATAATCATTTCAAAATCGAATAAGTAGTAAGGAAAGACGTCATTAGAGAACAGTTTGAAATCAATACCCCCTCCCTTCTGACTTCTAGGGGTCCCTATAAGAAATTTTTTTAATTATAAAATGAGCAACATAAAGGAGTTTTTTAGATTATATGGAACGCAAACCACGACAAATTTCGACCTAAAGAAAATCGCTAATCGATTAGGAATAAAGAATTTTCATGTTCTAATGAGAGACGAATTACAATTCCTAAAAAATAAGCCAACAGGAACCTTCAGTTCCCGGAACAAAGTTCAAACTGTAAATTTCATAACAAATCTTCATACGTCAGATGAAAAAGGTGTACATTGGTCAGCAGTACAAAGAAATATAAAGTGTTCTAATTATTATTTTGACTCATACGGACTTCCACCTACGAATGAAGTAAGAGAAATACTTGGCAATGGAATTTATAATACGTTTAAAATTCAAAAACCGGGAACTACTTATTGTGGTCAATTATGTCTTTATGTTTTATTGAAATTACAGGAAGGAGTACCATTTCTAGATATTATGTTTGAATTGAACGAACCGTAGGTTCTATGGCTACGCCTAATAATAATAATGATAATTAAAAATCAGTTCGTTGTAATTCATTTTGATAAAAACGGCCTCTGATATCCTCATTATCTAAATCTTTAATTTCATAAGTAATCGGATAAGTTTGATTTATTTTACAAATTTCAAATATTTCTTTAGTCCAATAGCCAACAAAGCCTTTTTCAAATTTATTCTTATATTTAACTATTCTAACTCTATCTCCAATTTTAAATTTCGGCTTAAGTTTCTGCAAATTCGGATTACTCTCATTCGAATAATTATTCTCGTATATTTTTTTTCTTATCAAATCAGGGTCGTCAGAAGCATTCTTTGGAGTTTGTTCAATACCAGAATGAACTTTATTATTGTACTCTTCTACAACTCCTGGTAATATCTTCAACCATTTCTGATTTCCTTGCTGAGTAAATTTCTTGAATAATTTATTTTTTAACGTCCGATTGAATCTTTATATCACTACAGCTTTTCCAGCGTTTTCAGTTGAATAAACAGTTTCAAATAGTGGCTGAACGTTTCGGTTATAAAATTCCGACCCTTTATCAACAAACAATTTTTTTGGCTTTCTCTTACTTTCTTTAAAGATTTCTTCAAACGCATATTTAACTGATAGACCACTTTTATTTTTTAAAGGCTTTACACAAGCGTATCGTGTATATAAATCTATAACGGTCAATGCGTATTTATAATCTTTTTCATTCGGCATATAAATAAGATCAGCACTCCAAATATCATCTTTATTAAATACTTTTACTTTCAATAAATATTTCGGCTTTCTGTATTCTTTATGAATTTCGGACGCATAAACGTCTGAATTATGATTTTCATTTAAACCCTGACCGAATAATATTTTAGCTTGTAAAGCTTTCTTAACAAACATTCTTTCAATTTTTTCTCTAAATGTAGGATTCTGAATACTATCTAATTCTTGAATCATCTTCTTATCAGCTGCATGACGAGAACTTAGATCATGATTTCGATAAGCTAAATCATGCCTGTAAGCTGCGGCATCTACTCTATTTATTGGTTCTTCACCTGGTTTTGGATTATTATTCTCATCTAGTCTTATATCTAATCGAGTTCCTGGACCGGTATATGAATGACCAGGAAGATGTTTTTCTTTCGAATATTTACTCCAAATAAATCCAGGAAAGTTTTCTAATGCTTTTTGTATGTCACCTCCAATATGCTGACAGTTTGAGTTTTTATTTTTGTTTAATAGATAATTCAATAAATCTAAATTAGAAATTTTTAATTTAATTAAATTTTCGGAATTTGTAGAATTCATTTTAAAAGATAAAAAAATTTAAAAGATAAAATAAATGTTTACCTTGTCATACTAGGACTTAGATATATTCCAGAACCATCTTTAGTTTCTTTAATTTCAATTAAATCATCAACATTTTGGAGAATATTTTTGAGAACTCGTTTTCCTTCATCAACTAATTTTAATTTACTAATAAAATTATCTACTATTCCTTCACCCCTAGCAACTTTCTCTAACTCTCTATTATGACGTTTTTGTTCTGCTAATGCTGCCTTCTCTGATTTATTTTTATTTACTGCTTGGACAATACCAGCTGTCCCACCTGCAACACTTCCTGCAGCTGCTATGCCACCTATTATTAGTGGAATTAATGGGAGAATCCCGCCATTCTTTTCTTCTTGTAATTGAATATTCTCTATCATTGGTTTACTTATGTAATACTTTTTTTGTTAATCGTAATAGTTTTAGGGTTATTTTTGTCAACAATATTACGTAATTTTAATTCAACAGTTTTATTATTATTACTTTTCGCTTGCGACATTTTTAATAAAAAAATTTTAAGTTACGAAAAATTTTAATCTATTCTAGTTATGAAAAAATTTTATGTTATCAAAAATTTTTAATCTATTCTAGTTACAAAAAATTTTATTACTAATTACTAAAAAAAATTTTAATCTAAGATTTTAATTAACTTATCGGAGCGAAGCTCCTCGAGGCTTCAGCCGATCGGACGAAAGGTCCTCAGGTTACTAACCTATCCTAGCCATCTTTCCATTAAGAATTTCAATTGAATATTTTAGATCTTCTAGCAATAAACCATAAGCCATCAATGAAGTTGTGGAATCTTTCTTTTCAATATTAATTGTTACATCACAACCAGTCTTGATAATATCTTCAGATTGTGCACTTAAATCGAAGCAGAAAACAGGATATAAATGTCTCCAATCTCCAGGAGTTAATTGTGGTTCAACTCCAAATTCTATACAAAGATTTCGATAAGAATCATATCCTTCCATAAATTGATTATTGGTATCATCGAATCTTAATGGATCAATTGGATATCGGGTTTGATTTAATGAAACTTGTAAACTTCGAATTGTATTAATATGGAAGAGATTATTGTTCTTATCAAAACTTGGAGAATTATTTCTTTGAAAAGTTAGTAATAAATATGTTGGAGTATTCGCAGTTCTAGTAAAATGCCAGTTAAATCTTTGTTCGGAAAAAGTTACTGAACTAGCAGTACGCTTTAGAAAATTAACTGGAATTGGTTTGTTAGTATTTAATCTTTTTGCAATAGCCGTTTCAATCTCTAAACTAGGAGTAATATGCTTAATCCACCATTCAAGTCTATCAATTTTTAAATATGCTTTTTTTCCAGTCTTACCAAAAAAGATTAATTCATTATTTGCTGTGCGATGAATTATTAACTTAAATTTTAATTGATATGATATTTTATCATAATCTAAATATCCGAATAATGGAGACAATGACCAATTTACTGTTTGCTTACTTTTCCTGTTAAATTCACGTCTTTCTTTATATGCATCATTATTTGTTTTATTTAAATGTTTTGCAATATTTTCTACATCTTTCGCAATTCCTGCTGAATCTGTTCCAGCGTGAGTTAAATCATCAACAATTATACCATCATTAGTATCAGGAAACCACCCTTCGATTTCATACTTTTCATTATTTTCACCAATTGTTATAAATCTAAGCATTGTATCAATTACACCTGGAGAATCACTTATTGTTTCTATATTTTGAGTTGCAACATCTAAACGCATTTGTGTAAATAATTTTGGAAAAAAATTATTCTCTAGTGCAATATTATCGGTATCTGGTAATGGTGTTGTAAAATTGGTATCACTATATAAAGAATATTCACAGTGTAAAAATGAATCAGGTAGATATAAATAACTTTGTTGATTATCAACTTCAAAAATTAAATCTCCTCCAGTATTTACTCTACTGGAAGATCCGGGATTCATAGCAATTCTTATATAGTCATTCTTTTTTTGATTATAACTGACGAACGGAGGATCGTCTAATCTAAATTTATTTTCGATAAGCGAAGACATTTTTATAAAAAATAATTTGACTTTTTGTTTTTCTCACAGACAGAAAAAATTTTTACTAAAATATAATTTTAGAATTTTGCTAGACCATTACCTCTTATTTCTTCAATTGTTTTTACATTATGTTTACTATCACCCTCCACAGCTATGTTAGCAATTTTGTTTTTTGTTTCCTCTGAAAGTTTTTTTAATTTTTTTAGTTCTTCAGAATCATTCTTAAGTTTACGAATAGCTTCTAGTAGTTTTAATTCGTTTTGAGATTTAACAGCATTTGATATTGCACTAGCTGTACTACCTATAGCAGCTGCTCCTTTTGCAGCAGATGTAATCAAATCTTTATTATTTTTAATTAAGTTAACGATACTTCCAATACCAGAAAATATACCGGCTCCGCTGTTTACATTAGCTACGCGGTTTACACCATCCCCTTCTTTTTGTACGGCACCTGCGGTGCCTAAGAACTTTTGTGTTCCGATTGTTTCTACACTGTCATAATGATAAACAGGATTCATGCGTGGTTCATGAGCAATTCTTTGATTTGAAGCAAAATGTTTAAGATTGTGTTTATAAATTATAGGCATTTTTTAGTAATAAATTTGACTTTTGGGAAAAAATATAAATTATAAAAAATGTTTATTTTTTGTTCTTAACTTTTACAGATTGCGTTTTTGGTTTAACTTTTACAGATTGCGTTTTTGGTTTAACTTTATCAGGAACCAAACCTGTATCAATCATTCTTTTTATTCTATGATTTTCTTTCATAATATTTCTTTCTTTTATTAACTCTTCTAATTGTTTAATTCTTTTAAAATTATTAGCTCTAATTTTATCCATTTTTAAAATTATATACTTTTATATTTTTTAAAATTATATTTATACTTTTATATTTTTTAAATTATATTTATACTTTTATATTTTTTAAAATTACTTTGATATACTTAAAAAACCTCTATTTTTTTTTATTTAGCATTACAATTAAATCTTTATTATTATTTAATATAACCTTATGATTTAATATGACTTTATTATTTAATATAACTTTATTATTTATATTATATCCTTCTGTTTTAACCGTTTTTATGCTATCATAATGATAAATAGGTTTAATAGATGGTTCATGAGTAATTTTTTTATTTGAAGCAAAATGTTTAAGATTGTGTTTATAAATCACAGGCATTTTTTATTGACTTTATATATATATTTTATTTTTTATATATTTATTTTTTATATTTATTTTTTATATATTTATTTTTTATATATTTATTTTTTATATTTTTAAAATTATATTTATATTTTTATGATTTTTATTTTTAGTAGGTAAAAATATTTAAGTTAATATTTAAGATAGAATTAACAATACTCGTTTAAGATTTACGTTAGTGAATGTCCAACAACTTCGAGATAACTTTATTAATTGACTGTTGCACTTTATCTATTGCGTCAAGTAGCGTGTGATGTACTTTAATTTCTTTTTCAGTCATTTCTAATTTTTTCTCACTTTTCTTTATTTCTGTTTTTAAAGCATTTAATTGAACTTTAAGACCATCTACTTTTCTTTTAACAACATCTAACTGTTCTTTTTTTTCTTTAGAGTTTTGTAAATTTTTCTTTAATTCATTTTCTAAATTGATTTTAAGAGTTTTCATTTTATCAACTTTTTCATTAAGTGATTTTACTTCAATTTTCAAATGATAAATTTTTTTAATTTGTTGAGCAATTTTAGAACTCAATTCATTCACACTTTTTTGGAATGTAGTTTGTAACTGTTTTAAATTTTTTTAATTCTTTCAGGTAGTTTTTCTATTTCATCTTCTAATTGTTCTTTTAACATTTTTATCTGATGTTTATTTTTAATGACTGCAGATTTTAAATTTATAGAAAGTAATATTAAAATTTTTGATTGTTCAGAAATCTTTTTAAAAAGTTTTGCTATATCTGCTTCTAGCTCTCTATCCTTTTTATCAAGTTTTAATAATTTTTCGTTTAATGATTTGTCATCAAGTTTAAGCAACTTTAATTCATTCATCAGTGGAACCAAAACATCGTTTATATATTTTTCTCTTAAGTCATTGATTTGTGTATCAACATATTGTTTATTTGTTAACTCTGTATTTTGTTGCGGAAGAATAGAAAGATGCAATGGACCAGATAAAACGTCTCCAGTTTTCATGATATAATTTTCTAGTTCTATTTCTGATTCACGTTTATTCGGGATATATGCACCTCCACCAACATTTGGTAACATCATTTTTTAACAATAAAAATAAAATTTTTTTAATAAAAATAAAAAATGGAAATGACTCAAATTTGTCAAGTTTGCAATATGCGTTTTTTAAATCAAACGCTATTATATTCTCATATGAAAAACACACCATGTGGTATGCATATGAATCAATTTCAACCTAATAATAGTATTCAGTATAATAATAGTATTCAACCTAATAATAGTATTCAGTATAATAATAATATTCAATCAGAGCAACCATTACAAAGATTAAAGCATTTATTTATTTCAGATAAAGAACAAAATCTTTATACTGCTAGACAAAATACACCTAGGCAAAATAATAATAATTATTTAGCACTAAATAATAATAATTATTTGCCACAAAATAATCCTTTTGTTCAAAATAATAATGTAGCACAAAATAATTATGTTGATAAAAATCAATTTGTTGAATGTAATAACAAAAATATATGTTCCGGATGTAATAAAAATATAACGTCTAAAAATTTTGCACGTCATTTAAAATTATGCGAACAACCAGAAGAGGTTAAAAAAGATAAAAAAGATAAATTGAAAGATCAGTTATGTCGTAATTGTAATAAATATTTTACAATTCAAGGAATTACTAATCATTATAATTCTTGTATAAGTTCTACAAGACAATGTACAAGTTGTCAAATTACTAAACCTAAGACAGAGTTTTATGATAGTAAATATCAGTGTAAGGATTGTTTAAAAGAAAAAGTTAAATGTAGAGGTTGTCAAAAAATTATATTAAAGAAAAATTTTCAGCGACATGTAACACTATGTCCAAAACTTAATCAAGATCTTAATCAAGATCTTAATCAACATAATAATAATTTATATCAAAATAATAATAATTTATATTAGATAAAATTACTTTTTATTAGATAAAATTACTTTTTATTAAAATAGTCTTATATTAAAAAATAGTCTTATATATTAAAATATTAGTATTTCTACTAAAATAATCTTATATATATTAAAATATTTGTATTTCTACTAAAATAATCTTATATATATTAAAATATTATTTTTTTATAAAGAAAAAAATATTATTTTATTAAAATATTCTTAAGCATTCCGGAAGAGAGGAGAGGACTAAAAATACTTCTTTCGAGTATAGGAACAAAAATTCCGACACATTCCGGAGGTTCTACGGAGGTTAAAAACACTCATAAGAGTGTAAGAATGCGAGTCCGGAATTAAAAAATAATAATTCCTAAATTTTTATTTTAAAAATATTAAATGAATAAAAACGAAAATTTGGAAGATTTATATTCACCGGTTATAATTAAAAGTGATAAAAGTAATAAAAGTAATCTAAGTCGTCATAAATCTCTTAATGTATTAAATGAAATGATAAATAATTATATAAATAACACTGAGTTTCAAGATACACTAACCCCTCAAGATCCGAATCTAAAAGATATTAATAATAATATTGTAGATAATCCTATATATAATACTAGATATAATAATATAGATAAAAATATATATAATAAAAAATATTTAGAGTCATCACCAAAAAAAATTTTTTTCCCTAATTCATCTCTTAATAAAAAAATACCACAATCAGATCTTACACGTCTTTGGAATTTTTTAAAATTTCATTGTATAAAAATATTGTTAGCATGTATTTTAATATTTTTTATTCATCATCTTGTTATATGTATTGGAAATCAATGGGGTTACTTTCTAACAGAGGAACAAAAGAGAATAAATTTTTATAAACAAGAAATAAAAAATTTTAAAGGTTGGAAGACTGATGAGGATAAGATTAAGGATAAAACTAATAATAAAAATATTAAACAACGTAAAATGTATCAAGAAAATTTACATTTCATTGTTTACGGTAAAACTGGAAGTGGTAAGACTACGTTTATTAAAAAATATATAAACCAATATTATAAGGATGAAACAAAAGTACATATTTTTTGTATGCATACTTCTGAATGGCCAACTTTTACAAACGTCTACAATGATAAACAATTAGATGAGTTACAAGATATGGAAAGTTTTGCTGGTACACCTGAAAATAAATCTTTATTAATTTTAGATGATGTTGCAAGTTTATCAAAACAAAAAAATATGTCAGAAATATTTACAAAAGGAAGACATCAAAATATTCAAATAGTTGTATTAGCTCATAAAGCTTGTGATGTAGATAATAAGATTAGAGAAAACATTCAAACATTTTTTACAACTACACAAAATAATGCAGCATTCTTTAATGATATTAATAAAAATTATAAAATGAATATGCCTTTATCATATTATACACAACATAAATATGGAATAATACGTGTTGACACCATAAGTGAACATATGCAAGTATATGATAAAGATTTAAATATATTAGTAGATACTGAACATGAAATCTATAATAACTCTCAAGATTTTGATATTAGAATATATCGTATTATCGCGCTTTTAAGCACATGTGCTTATAAGCGGAGGTGTGCTTATATCCGGATATAAGCACATGTGCTTATAAGCGGGAAAAAATGCATCAGTGGGAAATTGCTGTGTTTTTTACTAATTGCAACATTCATCGCAATGACTCGAGTACATACAGCCACTAGGGTAATGTATGACCTAAAAGTAGCGCTATTGATTCATGTTTATCTTAGCGTTTCATTTCCTTTAATGTAATAATTTACAAGAAATAGTCCATTAGTTGCATAATAATTTATAAGCCAATTTTGAACGTGTTCTTTGATCAAATAGCCCAACATTGTTGCTTATGGTATGTCACCGCAATAATTGTAACATAAAGCGAAATATAAGAGGGTGAAGCAGTTGTCTATTGTGTCACACAAACAAGATGGCAATCTAATCTAACGGAACGTTTCGAAACTGCTGATGAAAACAGAACTTTACTTAGCTAACCTATTTGTCAATGATTTCACAGTCAATATCACTATCATTGTCACTACTTTCTTCACCACTCTTTTCATTGTCGCTGTCGGATTCACCTGTATAGTTCTCCAAGTCAGATGCTTTACTGTCCTCCACGTCATCGTCCACTTCACTGGGGTCTGTTCCAGCAAGAAGAGATTGCAACTTTGAGTGACGAACTTCATCGCCATCGCAATCCTGGATACCTGTTTCAATGAATGAGCGCTTTATGATGTCGCGGGACATTTCACGCCATGCCTCTGAAACCCATTGTGCTACCATCTCGTAACTCGCACCTTTGCGCTTGCCGGTTCGTGTATATTCTCGGTCACCGTTCAAGAGCCATTCTTCCCACCTTCTTCGCATGGCATCCTTGAATGGTTTATTCAAATGACTATCCAATGGTTGCAACAAAAGCGTCATTCCTCCTGGAATATAAGCCAAACGCGTTTATTCCTTTTCGAATGTTGCTTTCACATCTTCGTGCGTATGACATCGCGCTGTGTCCAGTGTAAGCACACATGATGGCTTGAAGATCGATCCTGGGCGTGCTTTCCACACTTTGTGAAGATACTCACTCTTCATGAACTCGTTTGTCATGCTGCCACCTTTTGATGCTGAGACAACATCACCAAAATTGTCACGTGGAGGCTTTTTCAGTCCTCGGAATATAATCATCGGTGGCAATTTGTGTCCAGTAGATAGCACAGTCAACACAACCGTGTACCGCAGCTTTTCTTTGCCGGTGGTGCGACTTCGAATTGTCTTGACTCCTTTGAAATCGATGGAAGTGTTGCTTGGTAAATCAAACCACATCGGGGTTTCATCCATGTTACCCACAATATGACACTTCTCACGAATTTCTTTTATGTCCTTCAACCAATTGCGTGCTAATTCTTGGACATTTTCGGGGATCTTTTGTCCGACAGATGTAACACGTCGCTCTACAAGATTGTTTCGTCTCATAAACCGCTTCAACCAGCCATATGATGCCCGAAATTTGGACGGGTCCTTTGTCGGATAGGTCACTGGGAATCGTCTCTTCGCTTCAGAACGGATTGCATTGCCATGAACAGCCATCCCTTGGTTTCGAAGATGTTTGATGTATTCAACCATTTCTGATTCAAGCTCAGGGTAAACAGCTTTCAATTTGTAAGGCAGCCGCCTTCGTTTACGACTGATAAAATCATGATTACTTTGACTGCTGCATGCCTTGAGTTCACTTGCCTTGTCCCTCCAATCTTGTACTTGTCTTCGGTTGACATTATGTACTTTTGCTGCGGCTGAGACATTCCCACCATTGTTCTCCAAAGTGGCCAGTACTTCGTTTTTAAATGAAATCGTGTATAACCTGCGTCTACTCATCTCGCACCAAGCTTTCAGACTGAAATATGATCGCAAACAACTTTATTGATAGGAGAATTGTCATTGGCATAGAGTCACTACCACTCCGAATAGTTGCTAGCAAGACGCTGCTTTTAATTAGCGAAGAAGAAAGTTATTGGCATCTAAGGAGCGGAGCCCATCCCTTGTAACAGTAGCGCCTTGAGTTGTGTAAATTATGTTGTCAAAGGAGGTCAGCTTATGCAACTCAATAAGAACAGCTGTGCATTAGCATTGACGGAGATTTTCAACCTCATTTGTAAGCTGATGGAACAGGAATCAGAGTTCAACATGTGAAGTGAAAATTTATGTTTCGCGCATAATAATCAGCTAATGTTCATTATATTGATGCACCTGAAGTTCTCTTAATCATGTGGGCTACAAAGAGAGACGAAAAATCACATTGACTAGGGTGTGCCTATATCCGGATATTAGCACATGTGCTTATAAGCGAACAAAATGCACATCTGCATCACAGTGAAAACAAGCTTTTTTCGCTTATAAGCACATGTATCTAAAAGCGCGATAATACGGTATGCAAATACAAAACATTTATCAAATCAAGTTATAGAACAAATAATTATCTTTTTAGAATCTGAAGCAAAAGTACCACTAAAAATTATTCCTGATACATTTTATTTTTATTTTGATCATTATTTAAATGCAAAATTTGGTATACCAATACCTAACAGATTACAAGATAATGAAACATTAAACTATTTGAAAATTGCAACAAATGATGTTAGAAACGGCTTAAGAAAAACAACACCAATAATATCTGATGTTAAATCTACATTTTCTGATGCCAAATCTACATTTGATGAAGCCAAAAAAACATATAATGATATAAAACCATTAATAAATGGTGTAAGTGAAAGACTTAATAATTAAACAAATTTATCATAATTTTACAGATATATATTTATAATATTTCCATTATATATATTTTAGAATTTTTTTCTCTAAAAATTAAAACATAAATTTTTTTTAATTTTCTCTAAAAAAATAAAAAAATGGATAAGTTTTATTGTGTCTTATGTGAAAAAAAATTGCAAACAAAAAGAAGTTATCAATCTCATCTACAAAGTAAAATGCATTTACAAAATGTAGAACGAGTTGATAAAGGAAATATATCGAAATTAAATAATTATAAAAACTATATAGAAACATTACCTACTGATATAAAAGTTAAAACAATATTTGATGATTATTCACATTCGGAATATAAAAAAGTTTTTAATAGTGAAGATGAACATGTACCAGATGGAAGATATTTATTTAGCGATACTGATGAATTTAACGAAATAGATGAATTTGATGAAACTAAAAAAACTGATGAAGCGGTAACAGATATGAAATATTTATTTAATGAATCTGTTGAACATAATGAAACCGATGAAACTTTTTATAATGTATTAACAAACTTTTATAATATATTAAAGAAATCTTTCAAATGTTATATGAATGTAGAAGTACTTTATACAAAAAATGGACCTGATGGAATTCCTGAAGAAATAATACAAGGACATTTTACAAATTCACAAGAAATTCATAATGTAAATGATATACAACCCATATTTGAATCGATGATACTTAAATTAGAAAATTGTATAATTGAAGCCCAGTTACGTGAATCTGGTTGGAGATTTGTTAAAATACTATCTAAGAAAATAGTAATTGATGAATATAAAAATAATACTGGTGGTAGTTATGTTCCTTTACCTTTCAGTTCACCACAAATAATCAACATAAAAAATGAAGATGATTATTGTTTTCTGTGGAGTATTATAGCACATTTACATCCTGCAGAATATCATAAAGAAAGACTAAGTCATTATAATAAAGAAGAATACATAAATGAATTTGATCTCTCTGATGGATTAGATGAATTTCCATATGATTATAATAGGTTAATAAAGTTTCATAAAAAGAATAAAAATTTAATAGAAGTAAATGTTTTTGAATTAAATGTGAATTATGTTTCTATTGGTAAAATTATTCCACTTTACTCAGATTCAAAAAAATTTTATTTGAATAATAAAAATTTATGTCAATCAGAAATAGTATATAATGATAGAGGAAATTACATGCATCATAATATTTTTTACCAAGAAAATATAATATGTACTGAAAAATTTGAACTTGTTAAAACACTATCACCAATAATGATTAATCATAATAATTATAAAGGACGTAATGATGATTATAATTACAAATATTCATCTTTATCTTCAGAATATCAACAAAAATTAGAAAATTTAAATAAAAGTTTACAAAAATGTAAAATAGATTATCAACAACAAACAAAAATATTAGTACAAGAATATGGCCATAAATATCAAAATAAGATAGAAACGATTCAAGAATTAAATAAAGACAATAAAGAATTAAATAATGAAGAAAATGAAACCAAACAAAAAATAAATGAATGTTTAAAAAAATGTCTACAACAATATAAAGAACAATATGATAAAGAATATAGTTATCAGTTACAAATATTAAATCAAAATTTTCATCAAAATACATTTAATATTACAAAAGAAATTAATGAAACACATGAAATATATAAAGATAAATTTGTAAAATTAGAACAGTCAAAACAACCAGCACAAGCGAATATATTATATTATCAGGGTCATTTTATATTGTGTAAAGATGTTTCTATATTTACAAAAACTTCAGATAAAAAAAATTTTCCTTGTCTTCAATGTATGACAAGTTTTAGAACTTTAGAAGAAATGAATAGACATTTGGAGAATTGCCAACAAAATGAAGCAGTCAGAAACACTTTTCCTAAAGATGATTATTTAGAATATAATAAATGGTATTTCAAAAATAAAGTACCCTTTACTATTTATTGTGATTTTGAAGCATATAATGTTAACATGTCACATAATCGAACGGAAAGTTCCAGGGCTTCACCCGATTCTGAAAATGATAATTCTGGAAAAAGTAAAGAAAAATATTTATTTGAACAAAAACCATTATGTTGGGGAATGTACATGTACATTCATTCAAATTATCCTGAATTATTTAAATCAGAATATTTTCAATACTATGGTGAAGATAGTTCAGAAATGTTTACAAAGAAAGTAGAAGAATTACAAGGACGTTTTTCACAATTGCTTGAAACAAATATACCAATGATTCCATTAACAAATGAAGAAAGAAAACATTTTTATAATGAAATAAATTGTTATTACTGTGGAAAAGGTTTTACAAATAAATATAAAACTGGCAGAGGTAGATATCTTGATAAGGTAAAAGATCATGATCATCTAAATGGATTATATAGAGGTGCAGCACATAATTCTTGTAATCTTAATGCTAATAAATTTAAATATAACTTTGTTCCTTTATATTTCTATAATGGTTCTAAATATGATTTCCATTTAATAATGAAAGATTTATTTTCATCTGAAAAATTACAACAACTAGGAACAAACGTACTATGTAAAACAGAAGAAGAATATTTTTCAATGCAATTAGGTTGTATTAGAATTTTAGATGCATTTAGATTTTTTACTCCTTATTCATTAGATGTAATGGGAAAAACTTTGAAACCCGAACAATGTAAAATATTAAATAAATATAATTTAAAACCTTTAAAAGGAATATTTCCGTATGAATATTTAACCTGTGGTTCACAGTCGAAGACTGATATAACTGGAGATAAAACCTGTGGTTCACAGTCGAAGACTGATTTTAACTCTGTGAATAAAATTATGGAAGAACAGAAACTTCCTCCAATAAATAAATTTAAATCAACATTAAAACAATCACAATTATCTAAAGAAGATTATGCAGAAGCTGAAAAAAATTGGAGAGAGTTAAATTGTAGAACAATGTATGATTATACAATGAAATATCTTCAGATAGATGTATTAATACTAGCTGATCTTTTCGAAAACTTTCGTGACATGTGTTTAGAATATTACGGAATAGATCCATGTTATTGTTATTCTACACCAGGTTTAACATAGTTAGCAGGCTTAAAAAATACAAATGTTAAACTTAAACATTATAAAGAAAATACATATGATAAATTATTATTTTTTGAATCTGGAATTAGAGGTGGAGTTTCATCAGTTTTAGGTAATAGATATGTTAAATGTTATAATAAGAAAGTAAATCCACAAGAATATGGAATAATGAAACCTTTATCTCCAGAGGAAAAAGAAAAAATATTAGAAATTTTTCGAACGAAACGAGAAGGAGTAGAACGTGAAAATGCAATTGATGAATTCATGAGAGAAAACTATTTGTTATATTATGATTTTAATAGCTTATATTCTTCTTGCATGATACAAGAATTACCAACAGGTGAAATGACATGGTGTAATAATCTTGATTATCAAAAAACATATGATGGAAATCGTAATTCTGGTTATATATATGAAGTTGATTTAGCATACCCTGATTATATAAAAGACGCAACAAAATATTATCCTTTCTGCCCAGAAAACAAAATTCCCATTATAAAAGATTTTTCAGATTATCAAAAATCTTTAATTCCTAAGAAATACAGACCAACAAAAAAACTTATGTTAACACAAAGCAATAAAGGAAAGTATGTTGTTGAAGGAAGAATGCTAGATTGGTGTTTAGATCATGGAATGATTCTCACCAAAATACATCGAAAACTAGAGTATAGAAAATCTAAATGGTTAAAAAATTATATAGAGTTCAATATTGAAAAACGTAAAATAGCTAAAAGAAATAAAGATGATTTTGGAAACGTGTTCTTCAAATTAATGAATAATGCATTTTATGGTAAGACTTTAGAAAATGTGCGTAATAGACAAAATATTGAAATAGTTTATGATAAAGATAGGTTTCAAAATTTAACAAGGAAACCTACATATAAAAGAACTACTAGATTTAGTGATGAACTATGTGCTGTACATTTACGTCGAATCACCGTAAAACATGATAAGTTTAATTTTATTGGATTCACTATATCAGAATTAGCTAAACTATTTATGTATAAATTTATATATGATTATTTAGCACCTGCTTATGGCAAAAACTATAAATTACACTTTACAGATACGGATTCTGTTTTCTTAGAATTAACAATACCGTATAATTCTACACTTGTTAAAGAAATAGATAAAATAAAAGATATCATTCATCCTTCTGATTTATGTAAAGTAAAAGATGACTTAGAAGGAAATGAAGATTTCATAACAGAAGCTATATTTTTAAAATCTAAATGTTACTGTTATGATACAACTAATAATATTAAAACACATAAAACATTAAAAGGAATTTCAAAGGCATCAGTGGCTAATCAAATAACATTTCAAGATTATAAAAATGCATTATTTAATAATGAAATAAAAACAGCATGTGATTATAGACTTAATTGAAAAAAAACATAAAATGTATTTAAAAGAAGAACATAAATTAGCATTAGATCCATTTGATGATAAAAGAAAAATTTTACCTGATGGAATAACTACTTCACCTTTTTAATTTTCTAATTTCTAAGATAGATAAATTTGATATATATAATATAAAAATATAAAATATAATAAAATAATATAAAAATATAAAATAACATAAAATAATATAATAATACAATATAATATAAAATAATATAAAATTATCATATAAAAATGGATAAAGTTAGAGCTGATAATTTTAAAAGAATAAAACAATTAGACGAATTAATAAAACAAAGAAATATTATGAAAGAAAATCATCTTCAACATAGAATGACAAAAGCTGGTATTCAATCTGATATGTTTGATCAATTAAAATTAACTGAAGAAGTAAAAACTGATTATGAAAAAACTGTCGAACCATTTAAAACTCTTGAAAAAGAACTTAATGAAAAACGTGTTAATTTAGCGGATCCTGTACTTAAAACACTATTAGATGACTATGGTTTGCTAGAAGCAAACATAGATAAAAAATTACCAAAATCTATGTTATTCGAACATTCTACTTTCTTTTTAGATAAAAAATTATTTGCAAGATTTTATCTTGGTGGAAAAGAAATATTCCCAAAACCTTTACGAGGATTAATTTTTACGTCAGATAAAAAACCTATCAGTTTAGATAGAAATTTTGTTGATCTTTTAAGAGGAGCAGATTTAAAAAATTATGCTGTAGAAGATCTTATAAAATATAAAGCTATGTTAGATAGAGTTGGTGTAGTAAAATCTCTTAGACGTTATAAACAATTAGAAAATTTATTGTCAACGGGAGTTAAAGTAGGAAAAGGTTTATCTGAAAAACAGAAAACTGAAACAACTGTATTCTTACCAGATGATCCACAAGAATTACTAAATAGATTAAATATTTTAATATCTGCAATAAAAGAAGGACATAATTCTAGTTTCAATGAAATTCATGCTATATTGAAAAGACTGTTAGAAAAGAAGATTCTAAATGAAGAGGATTATAAAAGTGTAGCTGAAATATGTTGTTTCTAATTTTTTATAAAAAAATATTTCATAAAAAAATATTTATTTAAAATTTTAACTTAAAAATGTGTTCAGCAGATTTAGACAAAATTAATAATCATTTAGAAAATCTAACAGAGATTTTGGGTTCATCAAAATTTAGTACGACGTTAAAAATTATAACAACTACTTCATCACACACTTGTAATTTAGAACCCATTCTACATTTGGAACAAAATATAAATTATCAAATTGCATTGACTAGTTTCTCTACATTTAACACTATTCAAAATGTTATAAAAGATGTGAATGATCAATTTAGATATTCTACTGATAAAGGCAAAACATGGAAAATATTAACTTTTCTTCCTGGTTCTTACGAAGTTGAATCAATATCAAATGAAATTAGGAGAAATTTAGGTATACCATTTAAAGATAAGAAACAATTACATTTTGCAGTTGAACCGGCAGTTAATAAATTTTCTCTTACTTTAGACGAAAATCATCAAGTTGATTTTAATCATGATAGATCATTGTCAAAGCTATTAGGATTTAATAAACAAACCTATAGTCAAGGTTATCATTTAAGTGAGAAGATTCCAAAAATAACTGAAATAGATTCAATTGTTGTACATTGTGACATTATTGAAGGAGGATATATAAATGGTAAATTATCAAATTTAATATTCAGTTTTCCAGCTTTTACTGTACCCATTGGTTATAGATTAAATGTACTTCCTCAAACATTAATATATTTCCCTATTACAAGAAAAACTATTAACAACATTGGCATTAGAATCACTGATGAGAAAGAACAAGAAATAAATTTTGGAGGTGAAGAGATTATGATAGATCTTTTGGTTCGGGAGGTATAAACTTTCACGCTACACTAGAGAAGTTTAATTTTTTTTAATTCTTATCATTATCATTATTAATCTTATTAACCTTTTTAATCTTATTAATCTTATTAATCTTTTTAATCTTTTTAGAAACAAAAAATAAAAATAAACTAAAATTAAAATTTTATTTTAAAAAACACTAATTCAATAATGGATGAATTTATTACTTTAAAAATGAATGAAATGTCTTTAAATAAAAAAAAAACTTAAATTTAATCATCATCCAAATTTATCTAATAAAGTTTTAGCAGTTATTTGCGGAAGATCAGGTTGTGGAAAAACGTATCTATTATTTAAAATTTTAACGACTCCAAATTTTTTGGATTATAACAATCTTATAATTTATACAAAAACAGCAGAGCAACCCGTCTATCAATTTTTAAAATATGGATTTGAAAATAATCTTACAAAAACAGCAATTGCTTCTCTATTCGAAGAATACGAAAAATCTGAATATGAAGAAGAAATAAATTTGTGGTGTGAAGAAGCAGCAAAAAATAAACAATTAATTGAATCCAATAAAAATAAGCATATAAAGATACAATTAATAGATGACAGTGGTAATATGCAAGATCCTAGTAAACTAGATAAAACAATGAAACATTGTGTAATTTTTGATGATTGTGTTAATGATAGAAATCAGTCAGTTCAGAGAAATTATTTCACAAGAGGTAGACATAACAACTGTAGTGTTTTTTATTTAACACAAAGTATGTATTCATTAGACGGAAGTGTTATTAGAAAGAATGCAAATATATTTATACTATTTGAAATAAATGCAAGAAACTTAAGTGATTTGTTAAGAGATTTATGTATAAGAGATAAAGATGAATTTAAACAATCGTGTAATAATGCTTGGTCAAAAGATTATGGCTTCAATACAATTAATATTGATAAAAAAATTCATGAAAGAGTTATCGAACAATTGTTTACCGAGTGATAAAAATAGTGTTATAATATTTTTTTGTTATTATTAACAGCTTTAATTTAACCATTTTATTTAAAAATATAATATTTGAATTTTGTGGTAACATTGGAATACAGCAAAAACATTTTACTGAACAAATTATTTTTTTATTTCTTTGTTGTCTAACATCTTTTCGTTTAAAGGTTTCTCGTTTTAAGTTTTCTCGTTTTAAGTTTTGTTTAATAAAGTTTTGTCTAATAAAGTTTTTAGCTCTTCTAAAAAAATTTTATCATTTTCTTCATTAGAAATTTTATCATCACTAAAAGTTTTACCATCACTAGAAATTTTGCCATCCTGTTTATTCTTATCATCAACTTTTTCTGACTGTAATTGAAATGGCGTTTTATTAGCTTTATTAACTATTTGATCAAATTTTTCAATCTCATCTAACGTAATAACATTATCATCACATACTCTTTGAAAGTAGTAGTGTAGTTTATCATAGAATTCTTTAATATGTAAATACTTAGTTTTTAATGATTTTCGTTTCTTAGTTATTAAAGATTTATCTAACATTGTAACAAGTGAAGTTGCAAAAACACCCGTACCTGTTAAAGCTGTAGCAACTACTGGAATTACTAAAACACCTGAAGATATAACAATTGTTAAAGTACCTAAACTTATTGTTAAGAATATACCAATTCCTTGTGTTACATTCTTAACTTTAGACCATCTCTTTCTTAATTTTTTATAATGCTCTAATCTTAATAATAATTGAGTTTCCTTATCTTTCATATAACGTACTCTATCTTTGTGTTTTTCTTTATTCATCTTTTCAATGTTCATTTCACCTGTTTTTAATTGAGATAACGAAGGATATATTCTTGCGGTTTCATCCACTTTTGTTTCTTCCATTTTTAAAGAAATATTATTAGTCACATGTTATATTTTAAAAACCTGAAAGATGGATAAAATTCATGAATTTGAAATTCTCAACTTTTATGATTTTTGGTGTCCTGGAACGGTCATGATTTAAGCAATGAAAATTGATCTTAATCTCAAATTTGAGATTCTTTACTTTTATGATTTTTTTAGGTGTCCTAGAACGGTCATGATTTAAGCAATGAAAAATGATCTTAATCTCAAATTTGAGATTTTGAAAAATTTGAAAAATTGGGTATTTTTAAAAACGCCAGTATTTATGAATTTAGGTCTTCATAACCTGAAAAAGTGTTCAAATACATGAATTTATGTCGTTTTTAAAAAAACTATTTTTGAAAAAAATGGTACTTTTTGAATGGACTAAATTCATGTATTTAGGTCTTAAAAACCTGAAAAAAGGACTAAATTCATGAATTTATGTCGTTTTTAAAGATACCAATTTTTTTGATTTTATGGTGGTCCTGGAACGGTCTTTTTCCCATTACTCTCATGCAACATAACACACTTCTCTCTTCCGTAGTCTAACAAGATCTTTACACATGGATCGCAGTCGATTGCTATCCCAGAATCATGTAAGCTATCTTAATTTTATTTAACACTATTTCATCTACCATTATCACTCATATGAAATGTTATAAGATTTGCAAGTTAAACTAAGTGTGCTACAATTTCCAAATGAAAAAGTATACATGGTTAAATCATCCACTTAAACCCCATTCAAGTAAGTCAGTATGAAAGCAAAGATAATACGAAATGAACATTTATTATGGCATGTATTTCAAAAGGTCTTCATCGTCAATATCGTCCCAGAGTCTGACTTCACACAGATCACAAAGACAGTTCACTTGCTTCAATTGTTCTTCTACCGCGAGCCTCACCTTGTCGATGTATTCCCACTCCGCCATAGTTCGTGGCTGGGAGTTAGGGGTGTACCATTCCCATAATTGATGGAGGAATTTGGTGCTGTTGATCTCCATCACATCATCAGTATCGTACTGCAGATACTTCCACCTCACGCCTGTTAAGTCGGGATACTCCTTCTCACATACACTCTCCTCTTCGTCGTCCGCTGGCAATGTCAACTTTCTAATGTTGTCGAGTCGGTACACCTTCTCTACCTTCCCCTTCGTTGGAGCGTTTAGTGCAACGAGCGTCTTTGATGATGAGCATGGAGAAGAGAACTCCAATGTAGTGTTCGGTGTTTTTGGAGGGCTTGTCATGTTGACTGTGAATAATGACTTTGAAATGTTTCCTAATTCTTAAGTATAAACAAGCAACCAATCAGAATGAACATCCAATGAATGTTGAGTATGGGAGTATATAAAAGGGAAAAATAAACTAGATTTCATTCGATATTTGAGATATATTAACACTAAGTGAGCTTTTCTCTCCACTCAAATATAATCTAACGTTCCTGACGCATCCTATTTTGGTTTGAGTCAATTATTACATTCTGACTATCAAAGTATCAGATTCTGACTTAATTTCGTTGAAATGGTAAGTTAAGGAATTCATCAGTCATCTCCCTTAAACGTTAGGTTAATAGCATCTTTCTCAATTTCAGGCATCTACTTCATCATCAAAGCGCTCCCTTCTCGAGGAAAGTTTAGAGCTGTTGAGTGAAGGTAGGTTGTAACAATACACTGAGACTTTAACAGAGATGATAGAATGATTTCTCTTTCAGGTGATACCAGTCCCATCTCGAGCGAGTCGGATAACAACAGCGACTCCATGTCAACATTGTTGCGGGAATGCAACGATCGGGAATGTGCTGACTGTGGACACATCTTCACGAGGAAGCGTGATCTCGCCCGACACTTCAAGCGAGGTGTTTGTAGACCTAAGTTAGCATCAATCTCCGAAGGTGGGGATGATTCTGTTAACGATGTCTCCTTTTCTTGCGATTTATGTATTCAGTCTTTTGAGTCACATTTTGAACTATCTTCACCTAGACTTCGACATACACACAGTGACGATAGTTATACTAACAGCACCTCCTCTATCCGACTCTCTGAAGTGTCGATAAATAATATAGTGAGGAACTACCAGATGGAATCCTCAGAAACCATTACTGACTTTGAAGAGTGGTTTCATCAAATTCATCTTTAATTGGTGCGCTCTTCAACAATTTAGTCAATTTTAGAATGAAGGCGCTCATCTATCTCAAAATAAAATATGCAAAAATCGACCACCATACTGGTCAAATAGTAGAGAGGTTGGAGTTTCACATACCCTCCTCTCCTGCAACCGAAGTTGTAGACTGCGAGTCTTGGATAAATTTTCATATCCAAGGGTTAAAATTAAACAGAGATAAATTTAACGAGCGTGATAGTGGTCTCGTTTTTGATGTTATTGAGACCGCCATGATTAAAATCACTTTATTAGAGAACTACTCTGGACGAGGCTCCTTTAAACTTCCGAAAAATTTAAAAAATAAAACAGCAGTCATTTCTGTAGATTGCGAATCGCAATGTTTTAAGTATGCCGTCCTCTCCATTCTCCACTATAATGATGTACAGAATAACCGATACCGTAAGAGTAAGTATCAACAGTGGGAGAATGAATTAAAGTTTGATGACTGCAATAGTGAAGATATGAAAATTAAAGATATAGAAAAATTTGAAAAATTGAACAACATCAAAATAGTTCTCCATGTTTGGGAAAAGGGATTGAAGGGTGTCCGCTACAACTCGCGTTCGAGTTGTTATGACCACGTTGTCAACCTTTTATTAGTAAGACAGGATGATAGTGAGGAATGGCACTACTGCGGTATTCCCAAAATTTCTCGCTTATACCACCACTTAAGAAATTCTAGCTCATCAGAGATTTATTACTGTGACAGATGTATTCGCAACTTTAGGAGTAAAAATAAATTTGAAACTCATTACGAATGGTGTAAGCGAGGTAAACTACAAATGGAGCGCATGCCCAAAGATAAGGAGTTTTCATATAGAGAGAATGGCAATGAACTAAGTCTTCTTCGTGTCATCTATGCTGACATCGAATGCTATATCGATGATAACACCCATCGATCAGCAGCCATTTCCTGCTATGAAGTATGGCATGACCATTTCCAAAATAGAAAAAATAAAATGCGCGTCTGGCAAGGTGAGGATTGTATTTACCAATTCCTACAATTCCTCGAACAGGCTGTAAAATTTCAACAAAAGTATGATGGTGAACTCTATCGCAGATCATTGTATATGACAGCAGATGATCAAGTAAAATTTGATACTTGCAACGTTTGGCTCAAATGTAGTAAAACATTTGATGATGATAAGATTAAGAAAGTGCGCGACCATGATCACATCACTGGTAAATTTAGAAACGCACTATGTTCAAAATGCAATTTTTCACTTAGGATGAAACGGCGTACATTACCCGTCATTTTCCATAATTTCAAGGGCTACGACAGCCATATGATAATAAAAGGAGGTTTAGGTCAAATGAAAGAGTGGAAGTTTGATGTAATAGCACAAACGAGTGAGAGAAGTTTATGGCCATGACAGCAAAAATGCCTGTCGATAAAACTAAAGAAAATAAGACGGTCTATTTTGATATAAAATTTTTAGATTCCTACCAATTTATGACTGCATCACTGGCCTCTCTCGTACAAAATCTGAAGTTTCTTCCACTAACACAAAATCTTAAGAAACAATATCCAAATCTAACCGATGAAGTCATCACACGGAAAGGAGTCTTTCCATATGCATATTTTGATGCGATTAGTAAACTCGGCGAGACTTCTCTTCCACCCATAGATAAATTTAAAAATGATTTGACCGGCGCAGAATGTAAGACCGAAGATTATGATCATGCACAAGATGCATGGATAAAATTTGACTGCCATACATTTGGCGAATATATGATTGCCTATCTTAAGTTAGATGTATTTTTGCTGGCTGATGTATTTCAGGAGTTTCGACGAGTGGCATTAGAAGAAGATAAGCTAGATCCCGTCCACTTTGTCAGTCTGCCAGCCATGTCATTTAAGTCTGCTTTTAAAATGACTGGTGAGACCATTCATCTCTTACAAGATCCAGAGATGTATAATTTATTTGAGCGAGGAATTCGCGGTGGTCTCACATTTGTAAATAAACATAGGTTAAAATCAAAATTAGTAGGCGATGATCAGACTCATCTTAAGTATTATGACCAAAATAATTTATATAGTACCGCATTATTAAATTTAGACAGAAAGCCTTCCTCAAACCATATATTGATAGCAACAGCCAGAAACGTGCACTAGCCCAAAATAATTTTGAAAAAGATTTTTATAAGTATAAGAATAATAGTCTATTTGGTAAGACGATGGAGGATGTTAGAAAACGTGCAAACTATAAACTAGTCAATGATGTTACAAAATTTAAGAAATTGGTCTCATCACCTCTATTCATCGATAGAGACATGATCGATGAGGACCTTGTAGGTGTTAAAATGATAAAATCTGAAGTTGAGTTGTGCAAGCCCATCTATATTGGCCAAGCTGTACTAGATTACTCTAAGCTTGAAATGTACCAACTCTTTTAGAAAATACTAAAACCATGTCCTCTCGTAAAAGAGGTTCGTTTGTTGGGTGGTGATACAGATAGTTTCTTCTTAGGTATTACCACTCAAAAAGATTTAAATTTCAATGAAGTAGGAAAATCTTTAGAAAGATATTTTGATACATCAAATTATCCTACTGATCACCCACTCTACTCAATCAAAAATAAGGCAAAACTTGGCTGCTTTAAGGATGAGACAGCAGGGAAGGAAACAGATGAAATGATTCTCCTCCGTCCAAAAATGTACAGTATGAAATTAAAGGATAGGGACGATAGTATTAAGCGTGCTAAAGGCATATCAAGATCATTGGTCTCTAACATGAAACATAAAAATTTCAGGGAAGCCTATAGAAATAAAACTATAACGTTTGTCAATATGACAATCTTAAAATCTAAGTCGCATGAGATCAAAACTCATACTTTTATGAAACGGGCGCTTTCAGCATGGGAGGATAAGAGGTGCTGGTTAGAACATAACATATCTCTTCCACATGGACATCCTGACACAAACATACCACCACCCAAAAGAATTAAACTCACACTACCACATTCAGGAGACGTCTTAGCATAATCATCCTTAACTTAGTATTTTCATGTTGATTTCTGTAGATAAACATTGCTGTTTTATGTATCGCATTAGATTGTTTCTTCCTTGTGAATATATGCCTACAGTCACCCCATTCCCCCTATATCTGTGAAAAGACTTTTTCATACACATATTTTTATTTCAATAAACATATCACAATGACTTCACTTTGTTTTCCGAAACACTAAAGTTACGAGGGATTTAGTATCTTTGACATGGATGCACTCTTGTAAACCATTGGTAATTTTGATAGCAATAGAGGGTATCATTTGTTTGACGACGGGATGATAGAAAATAGATTCAAACATCTTCTCGACTATTCCATATAAAGCATCCTTATCATGAATGAAATCACGTAAAATGTATTCTTTCTTCTCACCAACAGAAATAGGTAGAATCAAATCACTTTGAATTTAAAGGTGTTGTTCATGTTTATCAAGTGTCATTGGTGTTTCTATACCAATCGTATGCGCAGCAGTAAACACAGTTTGTAGCATTGAAAAACCAAAGAGTTTTTTCAAAGTTTTACTCAATTGACATTGAATGTCATCACCCAGTTTCAGAACAACGCGTTGATTTTCAATTGAAAGCGAAATGTGGTGTGTCTTTACATCATATTTACTTTTCATCACATGCTTCAACTTCTGTTGTATATAGGGATTTACTACATGAATGAAGCTTTCAACTGTATGATATAGACGCGGCATTATATTGATAGCAACTTTAGATTCTTGATAAGACTGGTAAAGTTTCTTGATGCGATCACCATAGATGTCCACCCACCATTCATCATTAACTGAATCAGCTTTACTGTGATATTCATGAGAAGCATACACCACACCGCTTCCAATAATAGGTGTATAATGTCTTACAAAATGACGGAAGGTTGGAGAGAAATAAACTGTAAGTTTGTCATTATAATTCTGAATAACCAACTTATTTTTGTCCGCCATGATTCTCTCTCCATACTTCTTACCCACAGTCTCATTCCATCGTTTTACTAACTCAATAAGTGATAAAGGTTGAACACCACGCTTTTTCAAAATGATGCGTTCTTCACATTCTACAACATCTTCATCAAATATTTTAAATTTATAATGAAATTTGTTGATTCGATTTGAATAAACGTTTTTAACATTTGCAGTAGCAATTGACGATAGATGTAGTCCATGGCCAAAACCGAGATGTGGATAGAATTCATTATCCAACCTCAGTGTAAGACCTTTAGTAAAAGAATGAAAGCGAAGGAACTGTCTCCCACTCCAATGATAGATAGTAAACTCATAAACTTTCTGATCCTTATTCTTCATGATGGAAGTATTACCACTATTGAATGCCTTAATAATTTTCTCATTCCCAAATGGACCATAATAATCTGATTTTATCTGAATCCATTCATAGTTCCACTTTCCATCTGACGTTAAATTGTATGGGAACTGGAATGCATTATTCATCGTTATTCCATCATGGGTGCGAGGAGTCAATATCATTTCTTCCACATCATTCACATTCTGTATATTGCTATCATAGCAAATACTAGAAACGCCAACCTCCCATTCACCTTCTAGATGTAGTGAACGATTTAATTCTACTCGAAAGTCTGATGGTTTATTTTTGGGAAATTTATCCATAGAAGCATTGCTGGGTAAGTAGATTAGAAACGAGTCCTTATTTTCACTTTCCATATTATTCACATTGGAGAAGAAATGAATGCGTTTGCATTAATTCTTCATTCGGAAATGGAGTGTGATACTTGTCACAGCGTCTTTATGAAAAGGAATCAACGCACCAGCATCGTCATATATGGCAATATCAATTCGTGGGATGTAGTTTGATTTCAGGTCTGTATAATGCACTTTCTTAAAAGTATGCTCCGATATAATGCTACAGCTTTTTGGTTGGTATGGTATCATTGCTAAAAGTGGAGCTTCAGCATCTCCCACACGCACATCTTCACCAATATTGGAATATAACTGAAAATAGTTAATACGACGCGATAGCGACATGTCTGCGCTAGCTTTGGTTACAGTACCACTTTTAAAGATATTTTGATCAAAGCCCAAAATGTCCTTTAGGGTATTGTCCATGATCAGCTCAATATTTTTCCCGCTAACACGAAGAGATGGCACACCTTCTTTTTCAGAAAACGAAATATGTTTATCTCGAATCACTTCATTTAAATAATCTATTGCCATATTAACTGAAGTTATAATTCGAGGCATCAACACTCTTGTTTTATGTAAGATACCACCTAAAGGCTCTACACACTTTCTGTATAAAGATACGGTCCATTCTGTATCAAATTGATTTGATCTTTCACATGGCAAATGTTGCATATCAAATTTTCCATGAACAGCTGCAGAACGATGTCGTAGGAACTGATGAAAATCTTTTGAACAAACTAATACTAGATCATCATCATTTAATTTACTTATTGCAATATGATTAGATGATTTCATATAAGTCAATGTTGCCACTTGTTTACCATCAACTCGAAGGAGATAATTAAATTTCTTCAATAATGTTTCAGGAGTCATGTTTGTCTTTCTTGGCTTAATCACAATCTTCTTCACCAACGTCTTCTCATTTTTTTGAATGAGATCTACATAATAAGCTTCCTCTCGATATATTAACTGTTCATGACCACTTCGGTGGTAATTAACGTTATAATTATCATAGCTTGTTAAGGCGTTAGCGAGGTAACCTAAATCATTTCTTAAACTTGGACTTAAACCAACAATCCAATCTTTCTCAACCACATGATGTACATAATTATGATCATCATTGTGCGGAGTAAATTGGACAGTATGTTTACACGCTTTATTCAGGAAATCATAAACGAATTTCTGACGTGATAGATCTTTCTTCGGCCATTGTGGAATGTATACTCGGCAGCCCTTTTCACATTGGTAAGCAGCTGTGCGTCTCATATTAATAGTCATCACCTCATGATCAAAAGTATAGACACAGTTGCTATGAACAAGTTGAGTGACACCCACTTCCCACTTTCCATTTAGCTGTTGTGTATGATCAATGGGAGTAGAAAAGAGTGCGGCTCGATTACTAGCAAATCTATTTGCGGCCGCATTGCTAAGCAAAATATGATAAAACGACATTTTGATATTGCTGATCTGCGGCTTTGCATAACATCATAAAGACTTGGATTTTGGACTCTCTACAATATATCAGAGTTGATCGTGATGGAAACGTACATTTCAAAAATTCTCATGGTCATACATAAAGAGGTATTACATTAACATGGCGACAATTTGTCAACCTCAATGATATCATGAGGGATTTGGAATATTTTGAAACATTAAGATTCATCTCCTTGGGTGATCAAGTTTGGCTTCAACGTTGCAACAATGAAATTCAAATCTGCCATTCTCATTCCGCAAACTGTTTCTCATTTCGCAAATACAATTGAGAGAAGTATAAAAGATACATACATCGCTCCATCATGACATTTATTCGTCGTGAGTTCATCGCCCTACCATGCAAATCTTAATCAGACATGTCTACCACGCACCATGAGTTGGAAATTAGATTCCCTACAACGTATTGAAACGGATCATGATCGAAACGTCTATTTCAAAGATTCAACTGGAAATGTGAGAAGAGAGTTTGCTTTATCTTATCGTCATTTTCAATCTCTACATCATATCATGAAGGATTTGAAATACTTCTATATGAAAAGACATTCACGTATTGGAAATCGCATCTGGTTGCGCGTCAACAATCGGCGAATTCAACTCTATCATTCCCAACTTCATACTAACTTCACATTTCATCAAGGTAGTTGGGAAAAGTATAAAAGGAAGGTACATCGCTCAATTTACTCATTCTTTCATCATGAAGCGCCATCGCTACACCATCGTCAACATTCTCCGTCGCTTCAGACTCTACACCAAAATCGATCTCACAACATTACAACAACACCTTCCAAACAACAAGTATTACCCGGGCCGACCTCAAATGTTAGTGGTGAAGATGAACAATTCACGGAATCTTCAACTCTTCCCAAATGGGACTGTACAGATTCTCGGCGCCCTTTCTCATTCATCGGCGCAGTCAATGCGCTTAGAGCTACAGAGACTACTACGTCGGATATGGAAGAGGGAGAGGTGTGTGATGTCGAATCTGACTGTGGACAATATGGTGATCTCTACTCAATTGAGTGAAAGTGTATCATTTTTGAAGATTCGTACCAGCAGTTACAATTTGTGTTATGAACCCGAACTTTTTCCTGCAGCTCTCATTAGTTGTTGGTTACCTGTGCATGTTGCAATCTTTCATAATAGTAAAGTGATCATTACTGGACTAAAATCTCATGTACAAGCAAATATGATCCTAGACTATCTCATTGAGTATGTACGCATCCAGCGGATTGTGAAATAAAAAACAATTTTTCCAACATGATGTTTTTATTTCAAATCATGATAGAACTTACAAATCAGTTTTTCATTAGAGGATGGATTACATGAAAAGTTTTGAATAACAGATACAAATCGAGATACATGTAAACGTTTTAAGATGAAGTACAGTACAAAAGCACCACACGTTCATGAAAGTGGATGTTGTAGTATGCGTTCATTTCGCTGATATTGACGAGTATGTTTTCTCAACCACTGCTGTGTTGGTATATTTGGAGGTTGAGCAAGAGAGTCAAATAGTTCACCACATCGGTCTTTTCCAATAAAGATCGCTTTCCAATGCTCACCGCCTAAATTCTGCGAATGAGTGTTTAGCACAATAAAGATAGGATAGTGATTTACTGCAGGTGGTAAGGTATCGAGCGAATAGACATTATCGAAAGCTTTCAACGTCGCTTCATCTGCATTACGCTGCACTTTAGTCTTAATATCGTCAGCAGTCAACCAACTCATTAACGATTATACTGAAGAATCACGTCACGATACTTCGTAATTTCAATGTTTGAATCGAAGACTGCATAAATTAATACATTGATCGTCTCAGGTAGTGTTCTTTTGAACGTCAAATCCAAACGAATATTATGAGGCACGTTCGCTTGACGATAGGGTGCACTAATATCGCTGTCAGCAGTCAAATCAAATGCATAAATAGTATATCTACTCTTAAACTCTTTCATAGTGAGTCCGTTGGTGTCATCCGTATTGTAAAAGCCAAAGACATCCATAAAATCAACATAACTGCGCAAAAATTGATCCGAAGCAAAATCTGGTTTGTGGGGTGGACCACGATGACTCACACCATTTACACGTAAAGCAATTTCACTTAACTGATTGTGTTTAAAATTGAAAGGATTCTTCTTTATATTACCATTAAATGCATCATTTTCAACCATTGCCACCATGAGGAGCTTCGGTGCTTCCGATGGAAAGAGGCCATCTTTCATGAAACTCTTTTGATCTTTCGGAATTGTAAAGGTGAGAAACTTTGTATGCTGAACGGGGTAAATGGCATTTTGGCGGTTAAGACCTTCAGCATGTCCTCTAATGACACTTGGATTCGGTACCACTCGACGAATGTAAAGTGCAATATCTTCCACATGAATTCTAAAATTGTCAACTTTAGCAAATGCATTCAGCGCAAATTCAGGCTTATTCAATGTCAGTTTGAGTCGCATGCTGGTATTACAGAGTAAAAACTTTGACTGTCTAAAGAAGTCTAAATTCAGCGGACCATATAGCTGACATACTTTACTATCTTTAATCATAGCAGATCGCTTTACAAAGCCACTGTTTGTTTCAGCATCAAATTTTCCTCCTTCATCTCTGTACCATCCCATGGCTTCCATATGACTTTTTTGTGATGCTGGATGAAACTGTGATACATGATTGAAATATGATTTATAGGGATAATCGCTTTGACCACCTTCCACCTGCTGCTCTCCAATCGTTAGAGAAACATCGCGAAGTAATGTAGTCAATGGTAAATTGTTCAGTTCAACTTTATGTGTATCGTCAATAGCAGTTCCATCTGCTTGCTGAATTCTAAACCTCAAATCAACCATCGCATAACTCAAATCTATGTAGTCATCACTACCACCAGGAATAACAAATTCAATGGGGCCAGCATTCTCAGCTGTTCGAGGATGATAATCTACAATACTTGAACTAAGAATATCTGTCTGTATGGCTTGTTGATCAAACAAACAAAAACCGGAAGTTTTACACTCCATGATTAGAAGTTATGGCAGCGTCGTCGTTTAGCGCCTGATGAATGATTAGAACCTCTGCGACGTTTGCGTGAATGCCTTTTGACTGAAGATCGCACCTTTCCAGCTCCGCGATTTTTCCTTCTCCCTTTATTCATTCGTTTAGGTGATTTCTTTCCTTGAGTAACACCAGCAAAGGTCTGCTTCAATGTTTTTAAACCGCGTTCCTTCCCACGATTCAACAAACTGCTCTTAAAACTTCTACCTCTGGAAAGATCACTAGCAACATCACCAGCAAAACCAACGGCATTACTTAAAACATTTCGTTTTAAAGATCTTCCGACATTGGATATGAGAGGTGCTACAACAGATTTCAGTGCACCAAGTATGCTACCTCCACGTTGGCGGCGAGCGCCGATGTAAATTTGTCCTCCACCACTTACATAGGAGGGTCGTGAATAAAATGAGGCAGTTGGATTCATAGCTCAAACACTAAACATTGTTAGTTACAACTTCGCATGAATCACTGTCGATCACTTAGATGAAAGATGTCGGCACGACGCATCCAAGAGTTCATACTTGAAGGATAACTAGTCCATTTAACAAGACACCATTCTTCACCTTGTCGTTTTTTACATCGAATGATTTTCTCTACCAAATATGTTTCACTTTCAGTGACTACCTCAATCTCATCGCGGTAAAAGCTACCCTCAATTTCTTCATTATCGTAATCCTTCAACTTGTAGGTGGTGGGAGAGTCTTTTTGATCAATCCTTGATACTGTGAATACCTCCTCTGTCCAATTCGGAAGGTACCCTTTAGCAAAATTACTCTTCACTTTTGAGATGCGAACTTTATCACCAATTTTCACATGAGTGCGTTTACGTTGGAATGATTCGCGCACTTTATGTACATTGTCAGCATTTACATCTACTGGTCTGAGTCCAATAGAACGACGGATAGAGTGATTGTAGGCATGGAGTGTATCTTGTAGAACTTTTGTCCAATTTTGTGTCAAGTTGGCAGTAAAATGTCGCCACAAGCGATTTTGTAATGTGCGATTAAAACGTTCAACGAGTGCAGCTTTATAAGCACTCTTTACACTAAACAACTCAATGTCATGCCTCTCAAATAATCTTCTCACATGCTGATTTTCAAACTCTTTTCCTTGATCACTCTGATTTCTTTTTGGAATGCGACCTTCTCGAAAAATTGTTTGGAATGCTTTTGCTACTCCTTTCCCTTCTTTAGTTTTTAAAGGTTGAGCCCACGCATAACGCGAGAAAATATCAATGACGGTTAAAATAAAATTATTGCCCGAGTTATGTTTTGAAATGGAGGCGACATCACACAAATCTGCTTGCCACTGTTCATCAATGTCATGAGCAATATAATGGCGGGTGCGGTACTTCTTTTTCGCTTGTTTGTGGAGTGTATAGGTAGCCTGACCCTTTAACCATCGTTTCACTTGTGATTGTGGAAGGCCACTCGCTTTTGATAATTTCTTGATCGATGCAAATTCCGCTGGATGTTTTACATCATAATAGATTGACTTCAAACGCTCAGTCGATGACGACTGACTCTTTTTCCTCCTTCTCATCTTTTTGTTTTCTTGCCTTTCTACATTTACAACAACTGCAGCATTTAGCTTTAGCGGTTTTGCGATCGTGTTTACATTGCTTAGGGGTTTCATTGTGAGAGCTGGCGCAGCAAGTGCAAGTGACAACGACATTCACCTCTGGCGGCTCTTTACATGGCAAGCAACACATCTGCTTCATATTAATAGTCTGAGAACATGTATTTCCTAGGAGGAGCTGTTTTACGTTTTCCTTTTACTAGTTTTAGTGGTGGCGTAGATCTACGTCGAGTTCTTCCTCTTGTTTGCTTAGTGAGTGTGGGAGGGGATGTAGCAGGTGACGTCTTAAACCAATTTGTTGGCATTTTCATCGTCTGAAGCATTGGAACAGTAGCCACTGTTGAATCAAGTTCCTTCAATGTCTCATTATTCAAAGCAAATTTTGACACATTATGCTTTTTCAATAGTTTAAGAAAGTATGTCCAACCAGGTGGAACATAGCCCTGACGGCGCTTTCTACGTGTCGCATACTGAATCAAGTCTTCATAACGTGAAGCATCAATCACTTTATTTTCATCTGTAGTGATTTCTCCTCTATCATTTACATTGAGATGGGGTTCAATACTATTGAAAAGAGATATGGCATGTGCGCGAGATGCTAAAGGTGTAGCAGTCGATACAGAGTCACGCATCTTATTCTTCAAGTTTTTCAATTGCTCAACAGTTTCCGATTGTAATAATACAGCACGATGTGGATCTTTGATGTGAACATTTTGCTGATAATCTATTTCTTTCCTATACATTTGATTTGCAAGAGGTTGCTTTACTTGCTGCATGGCAGTCAATTGTACATATTCATCCTGAGGAATAACAATCATGCGAGAATAAGAACTCATAGTTTGTAGATAATCATGGGAGTTTTCAAAATATCACTTCGAAATCTAAATTCTTCCGGACACTCTTGCGTAAAGTCAATGAATAAGTAACCGTGTGGTTTTTCAGTAGCTGCTTGAAAAATTTCAATTAAGGCTTTTGATCCTCTGGGTGCAACTTGTCGCGCTAAAATTTCAAATTGACTTTTATCTCGTGGATTCTTGAAAATAGCATAATTGTGTGTATTCAGGTTTCGTGTACGAGCTTCTTTTCCATCAGGAAACAAATTTTGTGTGATATAGATGATAAAGCACCTTTTATGATGTGTTACGCGAGTGAACATATCTGTAACATCTTTGGAATTCTTACTTTCTTTTAATAGATCATCCAATACAACAACATCATTAGACTGACGTTTATCTACTGGAATAATTCCTTCATGTCGAATAAAGTTGCAACTTTGCAATTCCTGAAACAGCGACGGTTGATAAATACCATAACACCAAATCACTCGATTGATAGGTTCCTTAAACAACTCCCTTCTTTTATCCAATAAATTCAGAGTAAAAACAGTTTTACCTGCATGAGATGGACCTGATACAGTCACAGTCACAACTTTATCACATTGAAGTCTTAAATCCATTATAATACTTTGAGATTCAACATTTGCATAATTAACGTTCAGAGCCAAAGATATTACCCAATATGTTGCCCACGATAGGAGCTAGCATCGGTAGTAACGCTGGAAGGAAACCGCCCTTTTGTGTTAGAGTTTCCCTCTTTCTTTGAAGGGTGATTTTAGGATTGGAGATGAAACGCAATTTCGTAGCATATCGCTTAAGTAACTTTCGTTGTTTTGGTGCTAATTTCTTCGTCCTCAACTTTCTCACATGAGAAATAATTTCACGATCTTATCGTTAGCATGTCGTATAGCATTGTATCGCTGATTTGCTTTCATTCGTCGGAGAGCTTGAATGGCTGAAGAAAACTTTGAAGACTTTTGACTTTTACGTTTCGACATTTTACGTTTCGCTATTTTCCGTGTTAGTCTTTGCTAAAACCTGTCTTTACCACATTTGCACAGGTACTAACTATTGCGACATAAGTGACACTCGAAATGAGCAATATCACAGTGGTTACATTTGCAAAGTTGAATGCAATTACGTATGAAACAGCGTTGACAAAAAGAATGCTTACATCTCTTGAAGATGCGTTTTTCATTTCCATCCTTTCGCTTACATACATCGCAACACATAGTTTCACCGTTACTGATGTCTATAGCAAGTCTTTTTGAAGATATGAATTTGCTAGCCTTTTCTAAATAATAGACGCATGTACAGAAGGAATATACTTCGAGAGTGAGCAGACATAGCTCGAAAACCAGTTGTGCTACAATCAAGTACCACTGCATTTTCAATTTTTCTTTATAGAAAGTTGAATGTGAATATCTGAAATTGCTTCAATCACTAGACTGCTGCCATGATGGTTAAATGCGTTAAGACGTTCAGCAATTTTTATCATATGTCTTTTAAAAAATTCTGTGGGGTGATCTACCACTTCCATTGAATAAGAAGCAAAATGGAAAGAGCGACTTTCCACCTCTTCCTTTCCAAAATGACTAAACTTAATTTTCGCAACTAATCGCGCCATGACAATGCTATCAGAGAATGTATTCATTAACTCTAGAAATAGAGTGCTAGCATCATCGACCACTGCTTCGATGTCGGTCTCATCTTTATGAAAATTTATCACATAATATTGAACAGCTCCTTTTAAACTTTGCCTATGAAAATGTAATGTTCCGCAGTCGTTTGAGAAAGACATGATCGCCCTTTATCTAACCCATCCATTGCATGAAAACAACTCTTCTCATAGTAACATTTATTGAATAACTGTAACAAGCATGCATTATAAATCAATGGTTTGAAAGAGATAAAATAGATACAGCTGGTAACTATCATACAGCGAGCAATGATAACCATACAGGACTTTGGCAGTGCTGAGGTAAGGAGGAAAGAAGCATTGGTTATGAACGTAGCTACTACAACGAACAGACAAAATAGGAACAGACAAATCCTTAAAACGTTTCGTGACTTCATGATAATGTTGATTCACTCTACTATTCCAAGGTGGGAGCAAAATATCATCAATGATTAGATTGGGAAATACTTTCCTCTCCTTACCAGGATTATTACAAAAGATGCGTATAACATTGAAAGCAGCTAACCATCGTTTAAAGTCAATAAGAAGAGCACTCTCACAAGAAAAGCCATAGTCTTGCAAATATTTCAGATTAAGTCCATGAATGTGTTTTCTCGCCCATTGATCAACATTGGGATCGCAGTTGGCATGTTGATGATAGACACTGACAATCTGATATGTCCAATTGTTCATAGCAATAGCACTGAGCTCCTGTACAGGTTCACCCTCACAATCCATAAAAATGATGATAGAAGCCTAAAATGGAAATTTACACATCTAAGGAAACGTTCTATAACATATTACAAAATGAAGAATTACATCGATGCTTTTCACGACAAAATACACAAATGATATGATGGCAACGAAGAAGTAAAATGTATCTAATAAGACCACGTCTACGACACTCAAAGCACATAAGCGAATTGTCATAGGGTAGAGTTAGGAAAGGACTAGCAATTCTCCTTCTTTGATTTGCGTTTTGAGGCAGCATTCTTCTCCGACTTGCGCTTCGTACCACTGCTGTTAAGGATTTGATCAATTATGTCATCCACGTTGGGTGGTTTTGGAATATATAGGATGGATTCCATATGCATGGAGAGAGAGACTATTTTGTTATCCTTGTGCTGACCATAATATAGCCCATTCACTTTGAAAAGGATATCCCAACTACCTTCTCCGAGCTCATCACATCTGATGGGTATTGATTGATCTCCATCCTTTTTATAATAACTACACCAATGTGATACCGGTATGCAAATGTGATTACCATCCCAAATCTTTCTATAGGGAGTATCCTTGTCATCTCTTGCATTCCACTCTTGAGCAAGAGGAGTAGGAATGTCCATATTTAATGTCACGTACTCCTCAATAATATCAAGTTGGCGGCGAATGTACGGACTCACGGGGATCAGTATGTAGTCCGCATACTGATTGCGCATTATCTTGACATCCGTGGAAGGGAGCATTCCCGTTTGGAGTACTATGCTATGATCGTCATAACGCAAGACTTGTTTAAATTTACGCTGTAGCGGTGTAGGATTATGTACCTTGGTTGTTTCTTCCACTGGCCTCAGTTGTAGATGATCTGATCGTAGCGAACCTTGTAACGTTTGACCGTCATTTTGTCCTACTAGTGCAGCAGATGGAGTAGATGCCTGAAAATGAAAAAGATTGTATTGAACTTACGTTCAAGGGGGGAGAGGGAGCGAAGTAGCGACTTACCACTTTAGTTGCATAATAGAATAGAGAGAGAGAAAAAATGTGCGTCCGTCACTCGTGCGATTCAACGATGGAATGATTCTCACTGTGGAAGGCTCGCTATTTATATAGAAATGCTTGATTCTCATTGGATGATGATCCTCATTGGACAATAGCATGAAGCTGATTCCAAATCTGGCCTCCGTTACCCATCCGAGCCTTCGTTCGCCCACTGGAGCTGTTTTCTGGAAAATTCTAACTCCGTCGTTTTTCGCCAATTTCCCAAATATTAAGTGGCGTCTCACATCTAAACGAAGACAGATATGGACAAGCCGTTTCTTTCAGTGAATTTGTCTCACTCTTAGCTTTCAAACGAGCTATGGCACGACAAATCCGTCCACTAGAAGCAAAATTGGAAGTTTGGCGGAGGGGGGGACGTCAGCGAAAATTTTTCTCTCCGATTGCGTTCAAATTCACCATACCGATGCAGAATTTCACGCTGAATCCGAATCTGGCCTCCGTTTTCCCATCCGATGCTTCGTTTGGGCGCTACAGCCCAAAACGTCCCAAATTCTAACTCTGTCGTTTTTCGCCAATGTCCCAAAATCTTAAATGGCGTCTCACATCTAAACGAAGACAGATATGAACAAGCCGTTTCTTTCAGTGAATTTGTCTCATTCTTAGCTTTCAAACGAGCTACTGCACGACTTTCTACGATCACTAGAACCAAAATTGGGAGATCTGTGCCGGGGGGGGACGTCAGCGAAAATTTTTTCTCTCCGATTGCTTTCAAATTCACCATACAGATGCAGAATTGTACGCTGAATCCAAATCTGGCCTACGTTTTCCCATCCGCTGCTTCGTTTTGACTCTACAGCCCAAAACCAACCCACATTCTAACTCTGTCGTTTTTCCGAAGTTGAACATTTTTTCTCGCCGATTGAGCTGGAAATCACACCACAGATGCAGAATTTCACGCTGAGTCCAAAAATCACATTTGCAAAGTCCTCCGAGCACTGCTTTCACTCGAAACATCCCATTTTCAACACAAAATTTATCAGATTTCACGAAAATTCTAACACACTATAGCACCAAGTCAAAACCTGGCGGTCGCCCAAGTCCACCACGACACTCTGTCGTTTTATCGAGGGGAGGGGGGGGCGCCGGTCGGGTGTTCACCCAACGTTTGACGAGAAACACGATGGGAGCGGCCGCGCAGCCTGGCCGGCACACCACGACACCTTGGAGAGCGCAACCTCTGGCTAACGTTCCAGAGGGGGGCGCCGTTCGGGTGTTCGCCGTTTACTTACTACTACAACTGTTCGTCGTTTGTCTGTAGACAACAATCACACGAAGTTCATGATCACAGCTCTACCTTGTATTCTAACTGAGTAACCAAGGCACCAATCCTTCATCATAGGGTTCAAGAAAGTGGTATAATAAGGTTCACTCAGTGACAGATCAAGTCTATTCTAAACCCAATGTGACTAACTTTGGCGAAATTTGATGATTTTAAAAAACTTGAAAAATTTAGGGGGGGTGGAGAATAGAAGTGCCAAAAACATCTTACAACCCTGTCATCTCTGTTGTCATCGTCCGCTTACTTATGTAAAAAGAATGAGTGCGCCGAATGTCAGTTTCGCCTCCTGTAGCAATCTAGATCTCCTTAAAACCTATGTTACTTTGTGTTCTTATAAGTTTTAAAATAATCTGGATTTCTTTGTTTGAAGGCATTGAAAACTTCTTTATATTTTTCTTTGCTACTTTGATAATGTTGTTTTTTATAAGGTTTGTTACATTTTTTACAGCAACCTGTTTTTACTGCTCACTCTTTTACAAAATTATTTACATTTAATTCACATTTTACACATTGAGCATAATTCAGTATGCTCTGGTATAACTTAAGCTTCAATCGCATCATGATTTTCAATGTGCATTTTATGAGTATTGAATTTAGTAATTATTTATATTTTTTAATGTCTATTTTTCTATTTTGTTTTTTACTCTTCTTTATTTTGATCGATCAAACGTTTCGTTTGTGTTTTTTGATTGATCAAACGAAACGTTTGCGATCTTTGACTGATCAAGATCGATTAGTTTCAAAAGTAATTGCACAAAAAAGCTAGGCCATTTTCAAATGAAATTTTCGTGTTGAAGTCCTGGATCAATTTTGATAAACGATATACCATATGAAACCTTATGTCCCATAGATTGTTTTGACATATATTTCGTTTTCATATGTGTGGTCAGTAGTGGTCAGCTGTGGTCAGTAGGCCCTATGAAAAAAAATTGAGCATTTTCTTTGATGAAGAGTTTCAACATGAAGACGACAGAATTTTTTATGAAAGTTGGCAGACAGCATGAACTATCAGTCAGCTTCATCATGATACACGGTTTTTAGGATTGGCTGTATGTACAAAAAGATACAATGCTAATTTTTACTTTGTTTTGACTACAGACAATATGTGGGATACAAAGGTGGGATATAATGACGTAAACAATTCATAATGTTTCCTAGTTCTGAAAGGAAAACGGAGCAGCAACCAGTACCAGGAACAGTACATGACTTTATACATTGCAGATTGCACGTACATACATCTACAAAATGCGCTCAGCTGTACTTTAGCCTAGTGCCAAAATATGATATACAACGTTTGCTACTACAACCGGCTACTTGAGACGCAATTATGTTTATTATAACTGTGGAGATAATTGTTATTACACTGTGGATACGTGGGGTCAGTTTATGACCCCATTTACCATTATGACCTCTTTGCACATTGCACATGCAGTAGCATGCATAAAATAAGCCTATTTGCATGTTCTAAGATATACTGGTACAACGCTTATTACAACTGCAGCCTAAAGAAGACGCAACTTTGCTTATAACTGAGGGATAATTGATATTATAACCAGTGGGGTCATACGCTGACCCCATTTACCGTTAGTGTGATTTTGTTTCATTACCGTTAGAAGGTTAAGTCTGCTGGCCACAGCTGACCAGACATAAGGTAAACGCGTTGCCAAATTTAAGTGCTTGACATAACCTTTCACATGGTGCAAACGTTATTGAAATTGAACATCTTCATCAATGAGAAAATCTTGTCAGATTTTCAATTCAAACAATAGCATTTCCTTCACGCTGTAGGAATGCTAAAACTTGCGTTGCGTCCTATTAATGGAGCAGCCAATCAATGATGAAAAGGAGAATGAGTGACACATGGACCAACATGATATTGATATCTCAAATAGCATCTTGAAAGTAACAAAGCAGACAATCACTAATTACTTCATTTAATAAGGCAAACTACACCACTATATTTCCTGAACCACAGCTTACCAAGTAAATACGTTTATTGATCGATTATCAGCGTGCGATTAAATTTGACGAGAATATACAAAAGATATAAGAATTTTTTGTGCTGTGCAACGATTTGTGAAACGGTCTGTATATTTCTTTTTCATGTTCTTGCATCTTTTCATTATTTATCTTAATTTTGTTTTCAAGTGAATTGATAGAATATGCATACCTTTGAAAAGCTTTGAATTGATTAAGTTTACCTAAAATATTTTGCTGTTTATCCAAGATTTTACATTTATAATTTTCATTTGAGTTATAAGTAACTTAATTTGAATATTCTCTTTTACAATATTTACATCTTCGTTGTTTTTCATAATAATTTGACATTGCGTGTTTGCCATAAAACCATCTCTAGATCTTTACAAAAGTAACATGTAAACTTTTTATCATGTATCATATTGTTCAATCATTTCTTGATTTTCACCATACATTTTAAAATAACTAAATTTAGTAATAATATAGTAATTATTTAGTTTTGAGTGATGATTAAGAATTTCATTATTTTTTCATTATGTATTTCTAGTGAATAATTTTAGTATTTTACAATTTTATTGAGACAGCATAATTGTAAGAATTTACTGTGACGGGTTGAAAAAGCGTCAATTCATTGAGCTAGAGCGAATGCGAAATGAATTACCATTAAAATTCCCGTTTTTATTGCTATGAGCGAATAGCAAAAGCAAATTTATGAGCGGAAACGGGAATTTTAATGGAGTTTTGATGAAGTACGGTAAATTCTTACAACTACTTCCGCGTAAACCTCGTGAAATATTTTGTGCCAACCCTAGTCCCAGTCCAAATCAATTCATAATAATAAGATCAAAGCTTTCCATGACGATCTTAGTTTAGCACGAAGTATACTTGTGCCTAATTCATTGACATAATAGTATTCATGGATGATAAATTTTGATTTAATTACTGGCATTTATCATTTTCAGTTTAGTATATTAATGCTTTTACCTTTGACTATACTAAAAATGACTTCTGAAAACACACTAGTAGTAACCAAACCTCCACAATAAACACAGCGCCCGCCCCCCCTCGGGAGAGAGTCTCGGTTGGCCATCCAGGTTGACTTGGGTGGCCGACCAGGTTGGTAGATGTTGATAAAACGGCGACTTTGAGTTAACGGCGAGTTTGAGTTGACTTGAGTTAACGGCGACTTTGGGATGGTTTTGGGCTGTAGAGCCAAAACGAAGCATCGGATGGGAAAACGGAGGGTAGATTCGGAATCTACGTGAAATTTTGGGTTAGGAAGTTTGTTTCCAGCGTAATCGGCGAGAACAAATTTTCAACATTTTTCGGAAAAACGACAGAGTTAACGGCGAATTTGGGATGGTTTTGGGCTGTAGAGCCAAAGCGAAGCATCGGATGGGAAAACGGAGGGCAGATTCGGATTCAGCGTCAAATTCTACATCCGTAGGGTGATTTCCAGCGTAATCGAAGAGAAAAAAATTTTGGGACGTCCCCCTCCCCTCGGCAGCGTTGCTTCCAACTTTGGTTCTAGAGATCGTAGAAAGTCGTGCAATAGCTCGTTTGAAAGCTAAGAGTGAGACAAATTCACTGAAAGAAACGGCTTGTTCCTATCTGTCTTCGTTTCGATGTGAGGCGCCATTTAAGATTTTGGGAGATTGGCGAAAAACGACAGAGTTAGAATTTTCCAGAAAACAGCTCCAGTGGGCGAACGAAGGCTCGGATGGGTAACGGAGGCCAGATTTGGAATCAGCTTGATGGTATTGTCCAACGAGGATCATCATCCAATGAGAATCATGGATTTCTCTATAAATAATGAGACTTTAGAGTGACAATCATTCTATTTTTGAATCGTATAAGTGACGGACGCACGTTCTCTCAGCTCATCTATCCTACTTTTCAACTAGAATGGTAAGTCGGAAAACTTCCCTCCACCTCCTTTCTTGAGTGCTTACCTAATCGCATCTTTCCGCTTTCAGGCTTCTACATCACTTACCAGACTAGATGCTGATGTCCAGACGGTGCAAGGTTCGCTACAATCAGGCCATCTACAGTTGAGACCGGTGGAGGAAACAACACAGGTACATAATCCTACACTCCTACAGCGTAAATTTCGACAAGGAATACGCTATTTCGATCATGCTATAGCACTGGAAACGGGAATGATCCTTCCACAGACGTGAGTGTGAAGAGGAATCAGTATGAAGACTACGTCATCATTCCTGTAGCTCCATACATACGTCGCCAGCTTGACATTATTGAAGAATTTGTGACACTAAATATGGATATCCCTACTCCCCTTGACGAAGTGTGGAGAGCGAGAGATGACAAGAATACACCATATAAAAAGATATGGGAAGGTGAGCGACTTTATCTACCACTATCGCATTGGTGTTCTTACTATCGAAAGGATGGAGAACAGATAACACCCATCAGGTGTGAAGAGCTCGCAGAAGGCACTTTGAATATTCGTTTCACAATAAGCGGACTATATTATGGTTATCATAAGGATAATAAATTGGCTTCTATAGCAATGCATACTCAATCCATCCTATATATACCGAAGCAGCCAGATGTTAATAACATTATTGATCAAATCCTCAACGAGAACGGTGGGATGCACAAGTCAGAGAAGAATGTTGCCGGAAAACGCAAATCAAAGAAGGAGAATCGCTAATCCTTTCCTATCTCTACCTTATGACAATTCGTTTATGTGCTTTGAGTGTCGTAGACGTGGTATTATCAGATACATTTTACTTCTTCGCTGTCATCATGTTATTTGTGTATTTTGTCGTGAACAGCATCGTTGCACTTCTTCATATTGTAATATGTTATAGGATTTTTCATCCGATGAGTAAAACTATGTAATTTTCTTTTTAGTCATCCATCATCATTTTTATGGATTGTGAGGGTGAACCTGTACAGGAGCTCAGTGCTATTGCCATGGACAATTGCTCATATCAGATTGTCAGTGTTTATCATCATCATGCCAAGTGTGATCCCAAAGCTGATGGATGGGCGAAAAAACATATTCATGGACTTAATCAACAATATTTACAAGACTTTGGTCTTCCTAGTGAAAGTGCTCTTCTTATTGACTTTAAAAGATGGCTAGCAGCCTTCAATGTTGTACGTATCTTCTGTAATGATCCCTCCAAGGAGAGAAAGCTTTTTCCTAATCTAGTCATTAATGCAATTCTACTTCCACCTTGGGATAGTAGAGTTAATCAACACTATCATGAAGTTACGAAACGTTTCAAGGAACTGAGTGTTCCCATTTCAAATGTTCGTTGTAGTAGTTACATTCATAATTAATGTTCTTTTCCTCCTTACCTCAGCACTGCCAAAGTAAGGTTTGGTTTTCATTGCTCTCTGTATGATAGTTACCAACTGTATCTATTTTATTTGTTTCAAACCCAAAATTTGTAATGCATGCTTGAAGAAGTCATTCAATTGAAGCTTTATGTAAAGACTTGCTGTTTTTCATGCAATTGGAGGGATAGATGCAGGATGACAATGTCTTTCTCAAATGATTGAGGAACATTGCGTTTTCATAGGCAAAGTTTAAAAGGGACTATTGAAGATCATGTGATAACATTTCATAAAGATGAGATTAATATCAAATCAGTTATTATTGATACTAGCACACTATTTTTGAAGTTAATGGATACGTTTTCTGATAAAATTGTAATGGCGCGATTAGTTGCGAAAATTCATTTCAGTCATTTTGGGAAAGAAGAGGTAGAAGATCGTTTCTTCCACTTTGCTTCCTATTCAATGGAAGTTGTAGATAATCCTGAAGAGTTTTTTGAAAGACCTATGGGAAAAATTCATCAACGTCTTGATGCATTTAACCATCATGGTAGCAGTCTAGTGATTGAAGCAATTTCACATATTCACATTCAACTTTCTATAAAAGAAACTTAAAGATGCAATGGTACTTGATCGTAGCACAATTGGTTTTCGAGCTATGTCTACTTACTCTCGAAGTATATTCCTTCTGTACATGCGTCTATTATTTAGAAAAGGCTAGCAAGTTCATGTCGTCAAAAAGACTTGCTTTAGAAGTTGTTAGTAAGAGTGAAAATATGTGTGATGTATGTAAGCGAAAGGATGGAAGTGAAAAACGCATCTTTAAGAGATGTAAGCATACTTTCTGCCAGCGCTGTTTCATACGCTGCTGTATTCAACTCTGTCAATGTAGCCACTGTGATACAGCTCATTTTGAGTGTCACTTCTGCCATAAAAGTTAGTACCTATGCAAATATGGAAAACTCAAATTGTGACAATGGTAAAGAGAAAAATGGCGAGACGTAAAAGTCAAAAGTCTTCAAAATTTTCTGCAGCCATCCGAGCTCTTCAACGAATGAAAGTAAATCATCGATATAATGCTATATCACATGCTAATGATAAATTTATTAGAGAAATTGTTTCTCATGTGAGAAGTTTGAGGACAAAGAAATTATTACCACAACAACGAAAGTTACTTAAGCGATATACTACACAAAATTACGATTCATCTCCAATCCTAAAATCACCCTTCAAAGAAAGAGGAAAACTCTGTCACAAAAGGGTGGTTTCCTTTCAGCAATACTTCCGATGTTAGCTGCTGTAGTGGGCAACGTATTGGGTAATATCTTTGGCTTTAAGTGTCAATTATGCAAATGTTGAGTCTCAAAGTATTAAAATGGATTTCAGACCTCAATGTGATAAAGTTCTGACTGTATCAGGTCCATCACATGCAGGTAAAACTGTTTTCACTCTGAATTTGCTAGAAAAAGAAAAGAATTGTTTAGGGAACCTATCAATCGAGTTATTTGGTGTTATGGTATTTATCAGCCGTCACTCTTTCAGGAATTGCAAAGTCGTAACTTCATTCGAAATGAAGGAATTATTCGAGCTGATAAGATAGAGTCCAACGATGTCGTTGTATTGGATGATCTATTGAAGGAAAGCAAGAATTCTAAAGACGTTACAGATATGTTCACTCGCGTAGCACATCACAAAAGGTGCTTTATAATCTAAATTACGCAAAATTTGTTTCCTGATGGGAAAGAAGCCCGCACACGAGACCTGAATACGCACTATTACGCTATCTTTAAGAATCCACGAGATAGACGTCAATTTGAAATTTTAGCGCGACAAGTTTCGCCAAGAGGTTCAAAAGCCTTAATTGAAATTTTTCAAGCAGCAACTAAAAAACCACACGGTTACTTATTTATTGATTTTACACAAGAGTGTCCGGAAGAATTTAGATTTCGAAGTGATATTTTGAAAAAGCCTATGATTATCTACAAACTATGAGCTCCTATTCTCGCATGATTGTTATTCCTCAGGATGAACATGTGCAATTGACTGCTTTACAGCAAGTAAAGCAATCTCTAGCAAATCAAATTTATAAGAAAGAGCTAGATTATCAGGAAAATGCACATATTAAAGATCCATATCGCGCAGTTTTATTACAATCGGAAACTGTTGAAGAATTAAAAAGTTTGAAGAATAAGATGCGTGACTCTGTTTCGACTGCTACACCTTCAGCATCTCGTGCACATGCAATAGCTCTTTTCAACAGCATTGAACCATATCTCAATGTGAATGATAGAGGTGAAATCATTGCAGATGATGATAAAATTATTAGCGCTTCGCGTTATGAAGACTTGATTCAGTATGCAACGCGTAGAAAGCGTCGACAAAGTTATGTCCCACATGGTTGGCCATATTTTCTTCAACTATTGAAAAAACATAATGTTCCAAAATTTGCATTGAATAATGAAACATTGAAAGAACTTGATTCTACTTCAGAAGTTTGTACTACTTCAAATGTTAATTCTGTTCCTAAAATTAGGAGTGTTACAATGCCAAGAAATTGGTTTAAGAGTTCACCTTCTACATCTCCCTCCACACTTACTAAGAAAACAAGAGGAAGAGAACGACGTAGATCTACACCCTGTAAGCAAACAAGAGAAAGAGATAGACGTAGAAGATCTCCACCAAAGAAATATATGTTCTCAGACTATTAATATGAAGCAGATGTGTTGCATGCCATGTAATGAACCGCCGGAGGTGCATGTTGATGTAACATGTACTTGCTGTGCCAGCTCTTACAGTGAGACTCCTAAGCAATGTGAACATGAACGTAAATCTGCTAAATCATGTGGCTGTTGTAAGTGTAAAAAGACAAGAAAGTAAAAACAAGAGAAGAAGGAGGAAGAGTCAGTCGTCATCACATGAACTTTTAAAGTCAATATACTATGATGTAAAACATCCAGCAGGATTTGCATCTATAAAGAAATTGTCAAAAGCGAGTGGTCTTCTACAATCACAAGTTAAACAATGGTTAAAGGGTCAGGCTACCTATACACTCCACAAACAAGCGAAAAAGAAGTACCGTACCCGTCATTATATTACTCATGACATTGATGAACAGTGGCACGCAGATTTGTGTGACGTTGCCTCTATTTCAAAACATAACTCGGGAAATAATTTTATTTTGACAATAATTGATATTTTCTCGCGATATGCGTGGGCTCAACCATTAAAAACTTAAGAAGGGAAAGGAGTAGCAAAGGCATTTCAGTCAATTTTCCAAGGGGGTCGCATTCCAAAGAGAATTCAGAGTGATCAAGGAAAAGAGTTGGAAAATCAGCATCTTGGAAGATTGTTTGAGAGATATGACATTGAGTTGTTTAGTGTAAAGAGTGCCTATAAGGCTGCATTAGTTGAACGTTTTAATCGCACATTGAAAAATCGCTTGTGGCGACATTTTACTGCCAACTTAACACAAAATTGGACAAACATTCTACAAGATACGGTACATGCCTACAATCACTCTGTACATCGCTCTATTGGACTCAGACCAGCAGATGTGAATGCTGACAATGTAGATGAAGTGCGTAAAACATTCCAACGTAAGCGTAATAATGCAAAAGTGATGTAAAAATAGGCAATAAAGTTCGCATATCAAAAGTGAAGAGTGTTTTGCCAAAGGTTATCTCCCGAACTGGACAGAAGAAATTTTTACAGTTTCAAATATCAATAAAAAAGACTCTCCCACAACTTACAAGTTAAAGGATTACGATAATGAAGAAATAGATGGCAGCTTTTACCGTGATGAGATTGTGGTAGTCACTGAAAGTGAAACATATTTAGTAGAGAAATCATCCGTTGCAAAAAACGTCAAGGCGAAGAATGGTGTCTTGTTAAATGGTTCGGCTATCCTTCAAGTATGAACTCTTGGATGCGTCGTGCCGACATTTTTCATCAAAGTGATCGCAAGTGATTTATGCAAAACTATAACTTGCGAGTTCAAGATTTAAGTAATGAATCCGACTGCATCGTTTTATTCACGGCCCTCCTATGTAAGTGGCGCGGGTACAATTTACAGTGGTGCTCGCCGTCAACGTGGAGGTAGTACATTTGGCGCGCTGAAATCTGTTGTATCTCCTCTTTTATCTACTGTCGGAAAAACTTTAAAGCGATCTGTTTTAAGTAATACTGTTGGCTTTGCTGGTCATGTTGTCAATGATATTGCCAGTGGAAAAAATATAAAGAGTATTTTACTAAATCGTGGGAAGGAACGGGGTTTAAGAAAATTACAACAAACTTTTAATGCTACACAACGAAAGAAGGCACCTAAACGAATGAATGTTAGAAGAAAAAGAAAACAGCGCGGAGCTGGTAAGAGGCGAACTTCACGCAAATCTAAGAAAAGGCATTCACGCAAACCCCGTGCGCGCTCTAATCCTTCATCGCGTGCTAAACGACGACGCTGTCATAACTTCTAATCATGGAGTGTAAAACTTCAATTTTTTGTTTGTTTGTTTGATCAACAAGCGATACAGACAGATATTCTTAGTTCAAGTATTGTAGATTATCATCCTCGAACTGCTGAGAATACTGGTACAATTGAATTTGTCATTCCTGGTGCTAGTTATGACTACATTGATTTAAGTTATGCGATGGTTGATGTGCGGTTCAGAATTCAGCAAGCAGATGTTACTAACATCGATGATGCACATAAAGTTGGTCTGAACAATTTACTGCTGGCATCACTATTTCGTGATGTTTCTCTAACTATTGGAGAGCAACAGGTAGAAGATGGACAAAGCGATTATCCCTATAAAGCATATTTCAATGCCCTATCACAGTTTCATCCAGCAGCACAAAAGAGTCAAATGGAAGCAATGGGATGGTATAGAGATGAAGCAACAAAATTTGATAGTGAGACAAACACTGGTTTTGTAAAGCGATCTGCTTTGATTAAAGATGATAAAGTATGTCAGCTGTATGGTCCACTAAATCTTGACTTCTTCAGACAGTCAAAGTTTTTACTCTGTAATACCAGCATGCGAGTCAAACTTACATTGAACAAGCCTGAATTTTTGTTGAATGCATATGCTAAAGTTGTCAATTTTAAAATCCATGTGGAAGATCTTACGCTATACATTCGTCGAGTGGTAGCTAATCCAAGTGTAATTAGAGGACATGCTGAAGGTCTTGACCGTAGCAATGCTATTTATCCCATTCAACATACAAAGCTTCTCACATTTACTATTCCTTAAGATCAAAAGAGTTTTATGAAAGATGGTTTCTTTCCATCAGAAGCACCAAAACTCCTAATGGTAGCAATGGTTGAAAATGATGCATTCAATGGCAATAACAAGAAGAATTCTTTCAACTTCAAACACAACAGTTTGAGCGAAATTGCTTTACGTGTAAATGGTGTCAGTCATCCTGGACCGCCCTATAGACCAGACTTCTCTTCTTATAAATTTTTGCGCAGCTATGTTGACTACATGAATGTCTTTGGCTTTTGCAACACAGACGACACCAACGGGCTTACAATGAAAGAGTTTAAGAATGGCTATACTATGTATGCATTTGATTTGACTGCTGACAGCGATATTAGTGCACCCTATCGTCAAGCTAACGTTCCTCATAATATTCGCTTGGATCTGAAGTTTAAAACAACACTAGCTGCGACGATCAATGTATTAATTTATGCAGTATTTGATTCAAACATTGAAATTACGAAGTATCGTGACGTGATTCTTCACTATAATCGTTAATGAGTTGGTTGAATGCTGACGATATTAAGACTAAAGTACAGCGTAATGCAGATAAAGTTACGTTGAAAGCTTTTGATAATGTCTATTCGCTAGATACCCTACCAACTACAGTAAAACAGTATCCCATCTTTATTGCATTGAACACTCAGTCAAAGAATTTAGAAGGTGAACATTGGAAAGCTATCTTTATTGGAAAAGACAGACGCGGTGAACTATTTGACTCTCTTGCTCAACCTCCAAATATACCAACACAGCAGTGGTTGAGAAAACATACTCGTCAATATCAACGAAATGAGCGGATACTAAAACATCCACTTTCATCAACTTGTGGTGCTTCCGTATTGTACTTCATTTTAAAGCGTTTGCATGTACGTCGATTTAAATCTGTTATTCAAAAGTTTTCATGTAAGCCATCTTCTAATGAAAAAATGATTTGTAAGTTCTATAATGATTTGAAATAAAACATCATCATTTTGGAATAAAAATTGTTTTTATTTCACAATCCGCTGGGTATGTACATATTCGATTAAACGCTCTAGGATTGTATCTGCTTGCACTTCTGATTTCAGTCCAGTAATGATAACTTAACTGTTGTGAAAGATTACAATATGCACAGGATTCCAACAATTAATGAGAACTGCAGGAAAAAGTTCTGGTTCATAACACAAATTGTAGCTGCTGCTATGAATCTTCGAAAACGATACATTTTCACTCAATTGAGTAGAGATCACCATATTGTTCACAGTCAGATTCGACATCACACACCTCTCCCTCTTCCATATCCGACGTAGTAGCTTCTTCAGTTCTAAGTGCATTAACCGCGCCGATGAATGAGAAAGAGCGCCGAGAATTTGTACCGTCCCATTTGGAAAGAGTTGAAGGTTCCGTAAATTGCTCATCTTCACCACTAACATTTGAGGTCAACCCGGATAATACTTGCTGTTTGGAATTTGTTGATGTAATGTTCGGAGATCGATTTTGGTATAGAGTCTGAAGCGGCGGAGAATGTTGACGATGGTGTAACGATGACGCCTCATGATGAAGAAATGAGTAAATTGAGCGATGTATCTTCCTTTTATACTTTTCCCAACTACCTTGATGAAATGTGAAGCAGATAGAAAGTTGGGAATGACAGATTTGTATTCGTTGCTTTTTTAGTCGCAACCATATGCGATTTCCTATGCGTGAATGTCTTTTCATATAGAAGTATTTCAAGTCCTTCATGATATGATTTAGGCATTGAAAATGTCGATATGATCAAGCAAATTCTCTTCTCATATTTCCAGTATAGTCTTTGAAATAAACGTTTTGATCATAATCAATCTCAACATGTTGTAGGGAATCTAATTTCCAACTCTTCATGATGGAGCGTAACATTGTGTTGAAGGTGGTGTCTGATTAAGATTTGCATAGCAAAGCGATGAACTCTCGACGAATAAATGACATAATGGAGCGATGTATTCAGAGCTGGAAAAATTCCACTGAAATTTTTTAATTCCAATTCCAATTCCAGAGCAGAAATTTCAATTCCAATTCCAATTCCAGTCGAACCAGTTCAATTCAATTCCAATTCCATAATGAGATTCAATTCCGATAATTGCATGGCGCGCATATGTTAATGTATCTAAAGTTTCCTCGCTTCTATCTAACCCATGTGCCGGTATCCTATCCTCGTTATTCCTATGTGCGTTCTCATGTTCATAGTTCACATTTCTTGTGTACATGTACATGTATGCATGTAGCCGGTCAGCCTACGCCATTTTTGTTTCGTAAACGAGATATTCAACATCTTGTGAAAAAGAGAAAAGAAAATTGACGGTCAGAAATGAATCAAACGCTGAGAGAGAGAGCATAGAAATTAACAGTACCATAGAAAGTCCTAGAGTGGAAATTGCATGAAAATTATGGCACACGCTGGGGGAACTAAGTTGGGGCAAAACGCAAATTGGCTGATTTCCATGTTTTCTTATTTGTATTTATATTGATCAAGCCAAAGTGTGATCTGAATTGCTGCCCCTTGCCCAAAGATCATACACAGAAGCAATAGTGAATGTACAAAATACTGCGGCGACAGGATGACAAAGAAAGAAATCCTTTAAAACGTTCTGTACGTTCATCATTTTGAAATATCGCTCCTATAATCTATCAAGAGTATTATCAGTCACATATGCAGCTTGCATTGTCGATTTTCAGAACATACATTGCTCCAGCTTGAAATCAGAGGTCAAGAAATCTCAGAGTATTCATTTTATTTGAAAGGGCTCCTCTGTTCACTATATTTGAACAATTTTCAAAACCTTTACCTGCTTTCGAATATCAGCTTCCAAAATATCATCACATGTGTCATTTAATGATTAATTGAAAAGTTCCAGCGACTATTCACTTATCTGAGAAATTATTGTCGGTGAAAAAGCTTTCAATGTGTTTATTCAACAAAAGCGCTAGGTTTCTTAACCGTATGAAGGAGAAATCATCCTATAACTAGATTTTTTTCTATTGAATTATTGAGATATTCCTACAATCAGTGCACCGCCCACTTTCAATTATGACTTTGTGGACCAATTTTTAATTCGAATTTTGAAAAATAGTTGTTAATGACTGCTGCAAATCGAAACAATTTACCAGCCGAGGGAATAGTAGGCTATGCCACATGAAATAATGCCACCATCTCACTTAATATTATCTTCATAAAAATCCTGCATTAATTTGCTGCCAACAATTTCCACAACCAACTTGGCAAAGTTTGACTATGATACAATGTTTTAGATCGAATCTGATCTACAAACCATAGATTTTCCATGTGCCATCATTGTACATAGGCAAGATATCAAACTTCCATTCTAGTGTACTATTATCTACTTCTATGAGAGAGAGAAAGAGAGATGCGAATAAATCTATTAATAAACTGACAGAAGAAAGAAATTCAATGTGCGAATGACGTGATTGTGATGAAAGAAAAAACGACGATAAAAATGATATCATGAAAACTGATTGATGGTCCATGTTAAAAAAGGAGATTAAAAATTCCGTGATAAGAACGAAATGTGGTCGGGTCGAAAGCTAACGAGCAGAGATTAAAGGAAACTCTTTCAATTTTCAAAAGAAAGTGGATTTATCGTCAAGTGTCAAACATTTGCATAAATTAGAGACGATGAGAAATTGAAACAACAACTACCAACAGCAACACATACGACATCTTCAGTAGCTGTTAGAAGAACTCCGGGCTCACGCGGTATAATTTGACTACAGAAGTAACAACTACAACTGCCTACCAGCGAACAACAACACAGTAGCGTATGCGGCAACACATCAGCGAGCGCGACTGAAGATTGACGGTATAAATGACACTGATATTCATGATATTTATGATATTATTTTGGTATAAGTGAGTCCGATCGAATTGAAGTGAATTCAACATCAAGAAGTGAACTGCAAGTTTAAAGTTTTTCTTTTATCGTTGAGTATCGTATTTGTATAACTATAGTCTTGAAAATTAATATTGTCAATTGATGAGATTGGAAGTTGAATAATATTTCATGCCATTGCCATTTTAATTGAATCATTAATTATTAGAAAAATTTGTTGACACTGTCTATATTGTGATTTGAACTGACAGCCTGCTCTTTAATGCAGGGTTAATTTTCCTCTTTCCAAACCAATTGTTTTTCGTGTGTACAACAATTAAGTTAATCTCCAATTTTTGTGCTTATCCAATCAATAACTAAATTCAACAATTGTTTTATTTTGAATAATTAATTATCTTACCTGATAAATAACTAAATAACAGATTGAACGAAGATGATTATCTTTTGCGTGCAGTTAACACAACGGCCGAATACTGTGATTTCAATTTTTGTACAAATAGATTTATCACAGGTCTATCGAAAAAGTGGAATTGAGGTTTATCAAGGTCAATTCCAATTCCAATTCCAGTAGATTTAAATATCGTCAATTCCAATTCCAATTCCGACGAAAAATGGAATTAATTCCGGGTCGGAATTAATTCCAATTCCGACTTTTCCAACTCTGGATGTATTCATCTTTTACATTTTTCCCAATTGTTTTTGCGAAATGAAAAATAGATTGAGGAATCAGAATGACAGATTTGAATTTCATTTCTGTGATGTTGAAGCCAAACTTGATTACCCAAAGAGATGAATTTCAGCGTTTCAAAATATTCCAAATCCCTCATGATGTCATTAAGATTTAAAAATTGTCGACATGTTAGTGTAATTCCTCTCGATGTATTTCCATGAGAATTTTTGAAATGTACGTTTCCATTGCGATCAACTTTGATGTATTGTTGGGAATCCAAAATCCAAGTCTTCATGATGTTATGCAAATTGGTAATATATAGATCACCAGAATATGAAAATTTCATTTTACCATATTTTGCTTAGCAATGTAGCAACAAATAGATTTGCTAGTAATCGAGCCGCTATCTTTTCTACTCCCATTGATAATATACAACAGCTGAATGGAGAGTGGGAAGTAAGGGTCACACAACTTCTTCACAGTAACTGTGTCTATACTTTTGATCATGAGGTGATGACTATTAATATGAGACGCACAGCTGCTTACCAATGTGAAAAGGGCTGCCGAGTATACATTCCACAATCGCCGAAGAAAGATCTTCTATCACGTCAGAAATTCGTTTATGATTTCCTGAATAAAGCGTGTAAACATACTGTCCAATTCACTCCGCACAATGATGATCATAATTACATGTATGTACATCATGTAGTTGAGAAAGATTGGATTGTTGGTTTAAGTCCAAGTTTAAGAAATGATTTAGGTTACCTCGCTAACGCCTTAACAAGCTATGATAATTATAACGTTAACTACCACCCGAGTGGTCATGAACAGTTAATATATCGAGAGGAAGCTTATTATGTAGATCTTATTCCAAGTAATGAGAAGACGTTGGTGAAGAAGATTGTGATTAAGCCAAGAAAGACAAACATAACTCCTGAAACATTATTGAAGAAATTTAATTATCTCCTTCGAGTTGATGGTAGACAAGTGGAAACATTGCCTTATATCAAATCATCTAATCATATTGCAATAAGTAAATTAAAGGATGATGATCTAGTATTAGTTTGTTCAAAAGATTTTCATCAGTTCTTACGACATCGCTCTGCAGCTGTTCATGGAAAATTTGATATGCAACATTTGCCATGCGAAAGGTCAAATCAATTTGATACAGAATGGACCGTATCTTTATACAGAAAGCGCATAGAGCCTTTAGGTGGTATCTTACATAAAACAAGAGTGTTGATGCCTCGCATTATTACTTCAGTTAAATTGGTTGTAGATTATTTAGATGAAGTGATTAATGAGCAACATACTTCATTTTCTGAAAAAGAATGTGCTTTGTCTCTCACTGTAAGTGAAAAAGGTATTGAACTAGTTATGGATAAAACACTAATGGACATTTTGAGTTTTGATCAAAATATCTTTAAAAGTGGTACTGTAACCAAAGCTAGCGCAGACATGTCGCTATCGCGTCGTATTAACTATTTTCAGTTATATTCCAATATTGGTGAAGATGTACGTGTGGGAGATGTTGAAGCTCCATTGCTAGCAATGATACCATACCAGCCAAAAAGCTGCAGTATTTTATCTGAGCATACTTTCAAGAAAGTGCATTATACAAAGCTGAAATCAAACTACATCCCACAAATTGATATTGCAATTTATGACGATGCTGGTGCGTTGATTCCTTTTCATAAAGATGCTGTAACAAGTATCACACTCCATTTCCGAATGAAGAGTTAATGCAAAAGTATGCTAGTATATTTTTCCAATGTGATTAGTATGGAAAGTGAAAATAGAGATTCGTTTCTAATTTACTTACCCAGTAATGCTTCTATGAATAAATTTTCTAATAATAAACCATCAGACTTTCGAGTAGAATTAAATCGTTCACTACATCTAGAAGGTGAATGGGAAGTAGGTGTTTCCAGCATTTGCTATGATAGCAATATTCAGAATGTGAATGATTTGGAAGAAATGATATTGACTCCTCGCACCCATGATGGAATAACGATGAATAATGCATTCCAGTTCCCATACAATTTAACGTCAGATGGAAAGTGGAACTATGAATGGATTCAGATAAAATCAGATTATTATGGTTCATTTGGGGATGAGAAAATTATTAAGGCATTCAATAGTGGTAATACTTCCATCATGAAGAATATGGATCAGAAAGTTTATGAGTTTACTATCTATCATTGGAGTGGGAGACAGTTCCTTCGCTTTCATTCTTTTACTAAAGGTCTTACACTGAGGTTGGATAATGAATTCTATCCACATCTCGGTTTTGGCCATGGACTACATCTAACGTCAATTGCTACTGCAAATGTTAAAAAAGTTTATTCAAATCGAATCAACAAATTTCATTATAGATTCAAAATATTTGATGAAGATGTTGTAGAATGTGAAGAACGCATCATTTTGAAAAAGCGTGGTGTTCAACCTTTATCACTTATTGAGCTAGTAAAACGATGGAATGAGACTGTGGGTAAGAAGTATGGAGAGAAAATTATGGCGGACAAAGATAAGTTGGTTATTCAGAAATATAATGACAAACTTACAATTTATTTCTCTCCAACCTTGCGTCATTTTGTAAGACATCATCCACCTATTATTGGAAGCGGTTTGGTTTATGCTTCTCATGAATATCACACTAAAGCTGATTCAGTTAATGATGAATGGTGGGTGGACATCTATGGCGATCGCATCAAGAAACTTTACCAGTCTTATCAAGAATCTAAAGTTGCTATCAATATAATGCCGCGTCTATATCATACAGTTGAAAGCTTCATTCATGTAGTAAATCCTTATATACAACAGAAGTTGAAGCATGTGATGAAAAGTAAATATGATGTAAAGACACACCACATTTCGTTTTCAATTGAAAATCAACGCGTTGTTCTGAAACTGGGTGATGACATTCAATGTCAATTGAGTAAAAATTTGAAAAAACTCTTTGGTTTTTCAATGCTACAAACTGTGTTTGCTGCTGCGCATACGATTGGTATAGAAACACCAATGACACTTGATAAACATGAACAACACCTTTACATTCAAAGTGATTTGATTCTACCTATTTCTGTTGGCGAGGAAAAAGAATACATTTTACGTGATTTCATTCATGATAAGGATGCTTTATATGGAATATTCGAGAAGATGTTTCAACCTATTTTCTACCATCCTGTTATCAAACAAACTATACCATCTATTTCTATCAAAATTACAAATGGTCTACATGAGTGCATCCATGTCAAAGATACTAAATCCCTCGTAACTTTAGTGTTTCGGAAAACAAAGTGAAGTCATTGTAAAATTTTATCGAAATAAAAATATGTGTATGAAAAAGTCTTTTCACAGATATAGGGGGAATGGGCTGACTGTAGGCATATGTTCACAAGAAAGTGCAATCTAAAGCGATACATAAAACAACAATGAATGTCAACAAAAGCATCATCAAAATACTGATTTGAGAATGAATCTATTTACACATCTCCTGAATGTGGTTGTGTGAGTTTAATTCTTTTGGTTAGTGATATGTTAGTATCAGGATGACCATGTGGAAGAGATATGTTATGCCCTATCCAACACCTCCTATCTTCCCACGCTTAAAGTTCTCGCTTTCTAAATGTATGAGTTTTTACCTCATGCGTCTTTGATTTTAAGATGGTCATGTTGACTAACGTTACACACTTATTTTTAAAGTCCTTCTTATAGACCCCATGTTTCATATTTACAACAATCGATTTAGATATGCCTTTTGCGCGCTTAATACTGTCACTGGAGTCTTTTGGTTTCATAGAATTCATTCTAGGACGAAGAAGAATCATTTCCTTAATTTCTTTTTCTGCCATTTCATCTTTGAAGCATCCTAATTTTGCTTTATTTTTAGTAGAGTATAGTGGGTGATCTGTAGGATAATTTGACGTATCAAAATAATTTTCTAAAGATTTTCCTATTTCATTGAAGTCTAACTCTTTCTGAGCAGCGATACTTAAAAAGAAACTTTCTGTATCACCACCCAGCAAACGCACGTCTTTAATTAGAGGACATGGTTTTAATATTCTATAGAAGAGTTGATACATTTCAAGCTTGGAATAATCTAATACAGCTTGTCCAATGTAGATGGGCTTGCACAACTCTACTTCTGATTTTATCATTTTAACACCAACCAACTCATCATCTATAATATCTCTATCAATAAAGAGAGGTGATGCCGCTAACTTTTGAAATTTATCATTATGATTCACAAGTTTATAGTTTATACGTTTTCTAACATTCTCCATCGTCTTACCAAAAAGACTATTATTCTTATATTTATAAAAATCCTTTTCAAAATTATTTTGGGCTAGTGCACGTTTCTGGCTGTTACTATCAATATATGGTTTCAGAGAGGCTTTCTGTCTAAATTTGATAATGCGGTGAACTGTTTTTAAAATCATGCCCATTTCTAAATAAAATTTTAAGATGGAAAAGTGGACTAGATAATTTTCTTTATCAAATTGAGTAAGCAAAAGTTTGCGACAAGGCTTATACTTGGGCTGTCCACTCCCTTCTAAATCTTTATGAAATTGTTTCATAAAGTCCGAAAATATATCTTCAGTCACTTCACCTGATTCGGGCGCAAGTGGAAAATCCGCAGTTTTATTTTTAATACTATTTGGATAGATAAGATCTACCTCAAAATAATATCCCCAATCACCATCATCTGGAATAGCTAGTATGTTTGAAGGATTGAAGAAATGTTGAATTTCACTTTCACCTAGCCAGCTAAACTCAGAGTGAGGTAAAGGTTTGGATAGTGAACTACCATATAAACTATTCTGGTCATAGTACTTTAGATGAATCTGATCATCATCTACTATTTTTGATTTTACTTGATGTCTATTTACAAATGTGAGACCACCGCGAATTCCTCGCTCAAATAAATTATACATCTCTGGATCTTGTAAAAGATAGATCCTCTCTCCAGTCATTTTAAAGGCAGACTGGAATGACATGGCTCGAAGACTGACAAAGTGGATAGGGTCTAATTTATCTTCTTCTAATGTCACTCGTCGAAACTCCTGAAATACATCAGCCAGCAAAAATACATCTAATTTGAGATAGGCGATCATATAATCGCTAAACGTTTGACAGTCAAATTTTGTCCATGCAACTTGAGCATGATTGTAATCTTCTACCTTACATTCTATACCAGTCAAATCATTTTTAAATTTATCTATTGATGGAAGAGAAGTCTCACTAAGTTTATAAATGTTGTCAAAGTATGCATATGGAAACACTCCTTTGCGTGTGATGACTTCATCCGTCAAGTTAGGATATTGTTTCTTCAAATTTTGAGTTAGTGGAAGAGACTAAAGATTTTGAACGAGAGATGCTAGTGAGGAAGTCATGAATTGATAGGAATCTAAAAATTTTATGTCAAAGTAGACTGTCTTATTTTCTTTAGTCTTATCAACTGGTACTTTTGCTGTCATGGACATAAATTTTTCCCTCGTTTGAGCTATAACATTCATCAACCATCCCTTAATTTTTCCTAACCCCCCTTTTATTATCATATGGCTGTCATAGCCTTTGAAGTTATGAAAAATTACGGGTAGAGTGCGCCGTTTCATTCTTAGAGAAAAATTGCATCTTGAACACAGTGCGTTTCTAAATTTACCAGTGATGTGATCATGGTCACGCACTTTCTTAATTGTACCCTCATCAAACGTTTTATTACATTTTCAGCAGACTTCACAACTTTCAAATTTTACCTGATCATCTGCTGTCATATTTAATGATCTGTTCACTATCATATTTTTGTTGAAGTTTACTAGCACTTTCCAGGAATTGCAAGAATTTGTGTATACAATCCTCACCTTGCCAGACGTGCATTTTATTATTTTTATTTTGGAAATGATTATGCCATACCTCATAACAGGATATGGCTGCTGGCTTGTGGATGTTATCATCAATATAGCATTCGAGATGTCAGCATAGATGACACGAAGAGGACTTAATTCACTACCAATCTCTCTATATGAAAAGATTTTATCTTTGGGCATGCGTTCCATTTGCAATTTACCTCGCTTACACCATTCATAATGTGTTTGAAACCTATCTTTTGACCAGAAGGATCTCATACAACGGTCACATATGAAATGCTCCCCCTTTTGGATGTTAAGTGGTAATATAGTCGATGAATATTTGGAATACCGCAGTAATGCCTTTGTTGACTGCTATCCTCATATACGAACAAAAGGTTGACAACACGATCATAAGTTGATGACCGTTTGTTATAGCGTACACCTTTAAGTCCTTTTTGCCAGACGTGAACAACTACTTTAATTTCATTTAATTTTTCAAATTTCTCTATATCTTTCAATTTCATATCTTCACCATTGAAGTCATCAAATTTCAATTCATTCTCCCATTGATGATATTTGGTTTTACGGAAACGGTTGTTCTGTACATCATGATAGTGGAGAATGGATAAAACCGCATACTTAAAACAGTGCGATTCACAATCTATAGAAATGACTGCTTTCTTATCTTTTAACGTTTTTGGAAGATTGAAGGAGCTTCGTCCACTGCAATTTTCTAATAGAGTAATTTTAAACATGGCAGATTCTACACCATCAAAAATCAGACCACTATCGCGCTCGTTGAATTTATCACTATTTGATTTTAGCCCTTGAATGTGAAAATTTAACCATACTTCTTTATCTACTACCTCTGTAGCAGGAGAGGAGGGTATGTGAAGCTCCAACCTCTGCACTATTTCACCAGTATGATGATCAACTTTAACATGTTTTATTTTAAGATAGATGAGCGCTTTTATTCTAAAGTTGTCTAAATTTCTAAAGAGCACATCTATCAATATTGAATTTTGATGAAACCACTCCGGAAAATCAGCAATGGTTTCTGAGGATTCCATTTGGTAATTTCTCACTACATTATTGAGCGACACTTCAGTGAGACGGATAGTGGAGGTGCTGTTACTATAACTATCATTTGTATGCGTGTGGTGAAGTCTATGTGAAGATAATTCAAAACGTGTTTCAAAAGATAGAGTGCAAAAGTCGCAAGTAAAGGAGACATGTTGAATAGAATCATCCTCACCTCGAGAGATTGATGATGTCTTGGGTTGACATACACGTCGTCTGATGTGTCGGGCGAGATCACGCTTCCTTGTAAAGATGTGACCACAATCAGCACATTCCCGCTCATTAGATTCCCGCGACTGACTGCTTGAGCTGGTACTAACATCACCTGAAAGAGAAATCATTCTATAATCTCTGTTAAAGTCTCAGTGTATTGTTACAACCTACCTTCACTTAACAGCTCTAAAGTTTCCTCGAGAAGGGAGCGTTTTGGTGATGAAGTAGATGGCTGAAATTGAGAAATATGCTATTAGCCAAACGTTTGAGGGAGATGAGTGAGGAAATCTTCAACTTACCATTTCAACGAAAACAAGTTTAAGTATGATACTTCAATGTTAGAAAATTGTATAGTTTATCAAAATAGAGACTTCACTTTTTCTCAATACGTATCAAATATAGAATGAAAAATAAGTCTGTTTCCCCCCTTTTATATACTCTCATACTCGGCATTCATTGGCTATTCATTTGATTGGCTACTTACTTGTACTTAAGCACTAAGAAATCAAGTTTATAGCATACAATTTGAAGTCATGAATTCGCCAACAGCAACTCTCTCCGTGGACACATCAACTTGCCCTCCCGCTCCAAAGAAGGTGAAGTTGGAGAAGAAGAAAACAGTCGAGGATATTCCAAGTTTGGAGTATCCGTCTCTGACTGAGGAAGAGGAGATGGAAATGGTGTATGTGAGGTGGAAGTACCTACTATACAACAAGGAGGATGTGTCGAAGGAGGATGATATCAGTCTTCTCCATGACATAAGGAGATGGTACAGCCCATCGTCTCAACCCAGGAACAAGATTGAATGGGAGTACGTCTTTGGTGTGTTGGCTGCAGCGGAGGAAAGACTGCGACAACTGAAATGTGACTGCAGTAACTGCGAATTGCTGTGAGACAGTATTAGTGCTGAAGAACTTCTAAATTATTTGTAGTTTCTGAATATATGTTTCATTTGTTATATCTGTCTGTTTTCACTTATTTCTGGGTAATGTAGTCATCAGCATCATAGTGAAAATCTAATCATTTGACAGCTCAGTATAAATCATAGCAGCTGATGCTAGACACTACCATTTTTCCTAAATACTACCTCAATCACTGAGGGAAAATATCAAAAAGTAGTGACATGTGGTTCTTTAGATTTATTTAGAATCAAAGCATACTTGATCGTTTGGGAGCATCTGACACTCTTCTCTCACGAGCTGTTTTTGGTGTCCACTCTTCGTCTGTCTAGATAATTCTTACAGTTTTGTCACAACTCTCCTGACTACTCATGCTTTCATCGCACTCATTGACGATCACAAAATTGTCATTTTAGCTGAGATTCGTGTATCTTGCAATCTTCTGACTTTAACAGTCTTTATCTAAATTAGAGTGATTCTGATTGGCTGTTGAGGAAAGTATTGTTGAATATCCTATATAAATCAGAAGATTGTAGCACTTCTCATTCACAACATACGATCGAACAGTCTAGTATGGCAAATTCTTCTGAAGCCTTGAATATTTTCTACAAAATTTTCGAAGTTGTCGATGAATGGGACGAGGATGTGAACAGTGACAATAAACCCAAAATCGCCAATGTCGAGGAGAAGAGTGGTAGCAAAAGTGACATCACCCAAGTTGTATGGAGTGAGGGCGAGTTTACACCAAAGACGACGCGACTCAGAGGAGTGCCGGATGCACCAAAGCGAGTGGTATATTACAGGATTTATAATGACTTGAAACCAGTCCCACTGATCTTTGATAAATAAATCTAAAGAACTTCATGTCTTTGTTTTGCAATGTATTGATCTAGAAATGGAAATAAAGGGAAGAATTTAGATATGGGGTTTATTGTATACATGGTTGCGAATGTCATCACATTTATTGTCGGTCTACTTTTCTATCAAAAGAGATCGTATCATTAGTAAAGAGAGAAGATGTATATGTTTGCGTGTGGCGCAAGAGTGTCCTCCCATTTCATCCCTTCATCATTTAGCCTCAATAATAAAGGCAGTTTTTAAGAGAACTCGTGATTCATTCTCAGATAACGTATGCAATGGAGAATTTAAAAAGTCACCTGCGGCAGATAGCTAAGACTCAACCGATTGGTGTTCAGAGTGCTACGTTGAGCGAAGAGACCATGACGACCGTTGGAAAGTCGGATTAAGGTAAGTCTCAAGCCCTTGCCACACTCATCACTGCGATATCATCCGCTGTCTCAAGAGAGATCGCCCACCAACAGGAAGAATTATACCGAAGTTCTCCGTGCCATGCAACGTTAAAATTGAGTGATAGCAGATACAACTTTATGATTATATTTTTTATATTCGTGTGATAGATTGAGTCAGACCAAAGTCTGTCCAGGGCAAACCACGAGGAGGTACTATCACATTTTGCCCCATGTGGTCTCTTAAAGACCGATGGTTCGTTCTCGGATGCATGTCTAGATTTGGCCGATTCCGCTGAGAGAGACTTTTAATCTCTCTATGTCAGCGGCATCGACCTCCTCTACTTCCATCCGACTGTCAGAGGGCGGAATATATCTCCACTCTGTTGAATCGGCATCATCGGTAACCGATGAGCCGATTCGAGCAAGATTGTTATAGACTCGCTCTCACTCCTCCATCTCTAGAAACTCAATAAATAAATTTCTCGGTCTAAGCCGAGTCTTGTCAGGAGAGCTGACTGTCGTCTTAGGTGTGTTCATGATGGAGCATAGAATGAAAATGAAAGAGAGGTAATGGTTTATATACCCTCTGATACAAAGACATGACTCAGTCTTTCTAATTATGTGATAGAGTCAGAACCGAAGTCTGTCCAGGGCAAACCACGTGGAGGTACTATCACTTTCTGCCCCATGGTGGCCTCTTAAAGACCGTTGGTTCGTTCACGTCGCATCTGAAAATAGAAAGAAAATAAATGAAATTATATTCAAGTGATAGAGATGATATTAACTTACCATATATTAACTTAATCGGTTCGTTGAACCTTCGATGATGGTGGGTGAGGTAGGTATTTGGCCGGCAGTTTCCTCTTCCGGTGACGCAGCTCCTTTATTTCTCCATCATGCTTAACAGAGATGTGTAGGCAGCGCATCTCCGCCATCGCCCCATCGTAGCACTCGAATGCAGTGTCTAAGTCCTCACTTTCTATGATTATGTTATCAAGAATTCTGCTGTTGACGACGGGAAGATGGAGCGTTGTTCTTTTCTCCTCTTTTTTCCGGCTCTCAGTCAGGCTAATCTTAAGTTGTTCAATTTTCAGTTTTGACGTCTCTTCCTGAGCTTTTAAAGATTTTATGTACGTCGCCTGCTCAGTAGCGCGTTTTTCACTGCTAAGCGCCCTTTCGCGGAAAGGATCTAAATTGATGACTTGTGTCTTAAGGGCCCGAATCTCGGCTACCTGACCCTTGAGGTGAAAATTCTCGTCCGTAAGGGCCGCACATTCGTTTTTGTAACGAGCCAGTTCGTCCTTTAATTTGGTGAGTGCATATTCCTGGCTCACTTTTGCGATCTGGGCATCCTTGTTCCAGCTATCCGTCTGCTGCTTGATCCCCTTCTTTACTGGGGAAGACTGCTGTGCGATCGCTTTCTTTATAGGGGAAGACTGATTTGACGGTTTTCCTATGTCTTCCACTTTTCTACATGTATTGATGACGACCTCCTCAGAATCGGAGTCGTCTGAGATTTCCGATCCACTTAGTTGTTCTGTGGTCGGTGCAGTAGGACTCAAGATGGTATCAATTGCATCTTTCAATTCTGCGTCTAGATCGACTGTTGTTTCGTTGAAGAAGGCTGTGATCACTTTGCCGATGTCTGATGTTGTATAATTACTAGCCTTCTTGATCGGACATTCGGCGTCAGCAGCATAAAATGCCGTCTGGTCCTTGCCTTTTAAAAATTTTAGGCAATGTATGCAGACGGAAATAACGGCTCTTTCCTCGTGAAAGTGAGGAGTATTCTTATATTTGTTAATGTGGCGTTTAAATTGGCCGCCTCTCTTAATCTCTCCACAAGAGCACTTTTTAAGCAAAAATCTTGAATTTCCTCCCATCTTCTGTAAAGGAAGGATGAAATAGAATTACTACTTATACCATCTATAACTTCAACGAATGAATACATTGACAATCATTTTAAAAATACAACTAATATGTCATTCAATACTTGAGGATAGACAAGCTGGGCTGATGAATCCGTTACAGGCATTACTCAGAGGGGATCTTATCCCGACTCCAAGGCCTCGGCCCTCAAATCCAACCTCCCGCGAACACAGCGTGCGTCATATCACTGTGTTGGTATTCGGACCCCGATTTTGACATGAAAACCGATGGAGTTATTTACATCAGGAAGCAAGTCTCGAGCCGAAGCTCGCCTCTGACAACATTATAAAAAACTTTATTGAAATCAGAAGGTTTGAAAACCCCGAAAATCACCAAAAACAGCGAATTTAAATTTGTCGGTATTTAGCACTACTTATGAAATTTTATAAGTAGTCTGTAAATATAGGTCTGATCAATAGCGATTAAACCTTTTTTGAATCAAGTCAAAAAGACTTGTAGAGCCAAAGTTACAAGCCTTTAAAGTTTTGGAGTCTTTTATGGCCTGGAGACTAAGGCCATCTCCTGGCTAACCTTTAAGTCTGACGCCTTAGCTGATATCAGCAATGAAATTTTCTAAGTCGGTTTCGAAATTTGGATATCCGATGCATCAGAGCTCAGAGAGTTGACAATCTCTCGTCTTAATGAAAAGTCTTTGTCGGTTCCCAGCTTATATAGTTTGTGGCGATCAGCTGATAACGTAATATCCATCATCCACAAACTTTAAACGCTTCTATCACCGATTCTAGAGGTCCGATTGAGCTGAAAATTAGTCGTCTAAACGTAGAATTTGACGCTGAATCCGAATCTGCCCTCTGTTTTCCCATCCGATGCTTCGTTTTGGCTCTACAGCCCAAAACCATCCCAAATTCGCCGTTTTTCGGAAAAATGTTGAAAAAGTTTTTCTCTCCGATGGCTTTCAAATTTACCATCCTGATGTAGAAATCACCCTACGGATGTAGAATTTGACGCTAATTCCAAATCTGGTCTCAGATCTGCCATTGAAGCAGCCGTTTAGACGCTAGAGCCCAAAACATCCCAAATTCGCCGTTAACTCTGTCTTTTTTCGCCAATTTCCCAAATCGTAAATGGCGTCACACATCTAAATGAAGACAGATATGAACAAGCCGTTTCTTTCAGTGAATTTGTCTCACTCTTAGCTTTCAAACGAGCTAGTGCACGACTTTCTACGATCTCTAGAACCAAAGTTGGAAGCAACGCTGCCGAGGGGGGACGTCCCAAAAATTTTTTCTCTTCGATTACGCTTTAAATCACCCTACGGATGGAGAATTTGACGCTGAATCCGAATCTGGCCTCCGTTTTCCCATCCGATGCTTCGCTTTGGCTCTACAGCCCAAAACCATCCCAAATTCGCAGTTAACTCTGTCGTTTTTCCGAAAAATGTTAAAAATTTGTTCTCGCCGATTACGCTGGAAACAAACTTCCTAACACAAAATTTCACGTAGATTCCGAATCTGCCCTCTGTTTTCCCATCCAATGCTTCGTTTTGGCTCTACAGCCCAAAACCATCCCAAATTCGCCGTTTTTCGGAAAAATGTTGAAAAAGTTTTTCTCTCCGATGGCTTTCAAATTTACCATCCTGATGTAGAAATCACCCTACGGATGTAGAATTTGACGCTAATTCCAAATCTGGTCTCAGATCTGCCATTGGAGCAGCCGTTTAGACGCTAGAGCCCAAAACATCCCAAATTCGCCGTTAACTCTGTCGTTTTATCAACATCTACCAACCTGGTCGGCCGCCCAAGTCAACCTGGACGGCCAACCAAAACTCTCTCCCGAGGGTGGGGGGGCGCTGTGTTTATTGTGGAGGTTTGGCTGCTACTCACACTAATCGGCAGATCTTGGGAAAAATAGCCCTAACTTGCGGAAGACACCTGCGATTACGCTGAACTTTTCTTGTAAGACTTTCAGGATTCTGTACGCAAGATTCTTAGCATTTTTACAAGTCTGTTCAGATCATAGTAAGATCAAGCGCTAACGTTCGGGAGATTTTTAGGATGGATAAGACCGTATAGATTTTATGCACATCGCGGTGTCAAGATCTTATAGAAGGATTGTAGGCGAAATGATGTGTGCTCTATCCCTCAAAGCGCCTAGCAACCTACCGTTCCTCTAAAGTCGAATAGCTACAAAGTACCACAAATTTCACTTACTTCAGCCTTTCCTGCTACAGATGGTGAACAGTCCAATAAGTCAACTGACTCCCAGATCATACCGTTAAATATTTCAATCAGTATGACACAGGAATCCACTGACTATCGGTATATATAGATCATTGAAGCTCATCACCATGCTGGAGCGAAACAAATACTTTCTTGAGGGCTTGTATGAATGAAAATTAACAAAATTTGACAAAAATGAATGACATTCAACTTCATGTAACGTAACTTTGAAGCCAGTGGATAAGATACGCAACCGGACTCACTAACGAATTAGAGGCAATGCAAAAAGAAGTCTGAAAATGAACGGATTCAGAAACTCACGTTAGCTCATCCCATGTCTCCATGAAGTCCTTCAGAGATCCAAGTCGTAAAATTCACCATAACGCATCCACTGAAAGTATTTGAATTGAGATTGTCAGGATAAACATATTGAAAGTCAAAGCACAATAATTAATGCACAGCATCACAAAGTGATTCAGAATACATCCTCAGATACCAAGATGAATTCATAAAATAGTCCAACTCTAGATCTGCTGACAGATCTGAAAGTAGTCTATCATATTCAAAATTTGATAGCTATAATTTCAAGACACAATTAATCAAACTCACTACTGTCCAAGTTTTCCATTTTAACTTCAGGGATTCATTTCGTAATTTCTGAAGACATACGGTATCAAAGGACGTGAGACGGATAAAGTAAAGTAATACCGAAAAATACCTGTATGACTGAATATTTGTTTACACATTGATGAGAATGAGTTTTGTATAATAGGTATAATAAACCTCAATTGAGCAGGTTCTGAAACGCATCATTAACGTCTTTCTTCCTAGTTTCCAATTATTTCAAAGCATGTATGGTCGAATTTATGACTCAATTTGACAATTTAAATTATTATTCGTTATTTCCACAATAAATAATCATTCAGAGAAAAATTTATGACATTCAATTCATAACAATTTGACAAATAGAAATGAAGCTGTTAAAGGATATATCAATCAAGACACGAATGATTTTCATCTTCTTATGATTCTTCTTGATTCGAATGTGTCCTCTCTTCCAAAACACATGTTGATTAATTGCCTTTGATTAATTAAAATAATGAAATCATAGCCTTCAACACAAAAAATATTAGTTGTAAGTAAAACTCCACTTCTGGATAGCGCAAGATGGCCGCCGTCGCTGACGTCCCCCCCCCCCTCTGGAACGGCAGAGTCTCGTGGTCGGCCGCCGTGGTGCTTTGAGTCTGACGTCCCCCCCCTCTGGAACGACAGAGTGTCGTGGTGTACCGGCCAAGTGAGTCCGCAAGGTTCGCTGACGTCCCCCCCTGGCCGGCCGTCGTATAGCGCGCGGTGATGTGCTGTCGAGGTTGGCGTGGTGTGCCGGCCAGGTTGGGAGGGTGGACTGTTGTAGCTCACCTGAAAAAATCCTAAGTGTCAGAGTTTTACAAAGTGTGGAATTTCGACCTGGGACCGTCACCAAACCATTTTTCATCAAATTTCACTGACCCCCCCCCACAGCAATCTTCTAACTTTGGTTCTAGTGAACGGATTTTGTCTTACAGCTACTCGTTTGAAAGATGAGAAAAAACTGCTCGACGACATTTTCGCCGCGAGTCAATCGGACCAGCCGTTCAAAAGTTAGAGCTGTTACAAGATTTTAGGTCGGAGCTCACCTGAAAAAATCCTAAGTGTCAGAGTGGCTTTGTATGGGTAAAATTTTGAAAATTTTACAAAGTGTGGAATTTCGACCTGGGACGTCACCAAAACATTTTTCATCAAATTTCACTGACCTCCCCCCCTCGGGAGAGCTAGCTTCGATCTTGGCTTCTAGTGGACGGATTTTGTCGTGCAATAGCTCGTTTGAAAGCTAAGAGTGAGACAAATTCAGTGAAAGAAACGGCTTGTTCATATCTGTCTTCGTTTAGGTGTGAGACGCCATTTAAGATTTTAGGTCGGAGCTCACCTGAAAAAATCCTAAGTGTCAGAGTGGCTGTGTATGGTCAAAATTTTGAAAATTTTCCAAAGTGTGGAATTTCGACCTGGGACCGTCACCAAAACATTTTTCATCAAATTTCACTGACCTCCCCCCCCCGACAGCAATCTTCTAACTTTGGTTCTAGTGAACGGATTTTGTCTTACAGCTACTCGTTTGAAAGAGGAGAAAAAGCTGCTCGACGACATTTTCGCCGCGAGTCAATCGGACTAGCCGTTCAAAAGTTAGAGCTGTTACAAGATTTTAGTTCGGAGGTCACCTGAAAAAATCCTAAGTTTCAGAGTGGCTGTGTATGGGTAAAATTTTGAAAATTTTTCAAAGTGTGGAATTTCGACCTGGGACCTTTACCAAACCATTTTTCATCAAATTTCTCCGATCGAGGGGGGGAGCTCAATGAAATTTAATGAAAAATGTTTTGGTAAAGGTTCCAGGTCGAAATTCGGAAGTTTTAAATTTTTCAAAATTTTCACCACACTGGAGCTCTCACACTTAGGAATTTTTTCACTTGTGGCATGTTACATGGACATGTGCTGCCGGACCAACTTCCCGTGGTCATATGAGAATGGTTCAGGTGTCATATGATAGAGAATAATGAGACGAATCGTTTGCAACAAACTGCATGTCGCTACGATGAATACTTTTGGAGATAGAGCCATTTTAAGTTTTCTTCCGAGCATATATAAACCCCCGACAACGTAAGTCTGATCACTTCATTGAAAGACGAGGTAAGCGACGGTCGTCGCTCTGAGCTCCCGATATCGGGTGTTTCAAAGGACTCTATCTTTTGAAGTAGGCAAGTTATCTTCTTACTTCAAAGTTTGTATGATAGAGTTTGATAGTGTCTTTACTACTGATAAAAATTTTTAAAAGTAGTATGAGTAGTAAAATGCGGAATTTTTTAAAATTCTTAATTTTCAGTTTTTCCAAAGTTTTAACATGTAGACTAAGATTTTCAAGTATGCTGAGTTCAAATCTGCTATCAGATTTGAAATTTAACTAAGTCTAAGGCAGCTTTGAGGGGTTAGATCCCAGCTACTGATCACTACCTTTGACTCGGCGTTCCTGTTACCACTTCGGGGCAGTGACAATGATGTCTTCAGCTGTAAAGAGCGGGTATCGGGGAAGATCTCTCACTTCCCTAGTGATCAGTACAAGGCCTTCGGGCTGTCGACGGGATCGAGTGCCACTCACTACACTCAAATCTATCATTCCTGACTAAGTGTAATGCTTTAGGAATATGACTGTACTACATGATTCCAAACTTATACAAATTTCATTATCTTACAGCTAACGATAAAATCAGGCATGGCTAATGATAAGAATAGAAAATATCATATCAAAATGTGTGTGTGCGGTCGAATAAATCGCAGTGCGGACGCCAAGGCGCATGTCAAGAAGGCGGGCACCGGCCACATGATTATCTTGAATAGGGTTGCGTGTGTGAAGTGTAGAGTGCTGAAGGGTGATGAGGATGAGGCGCGTTTCTACAGAGTGCATGCTGACTGTAGTGGTGGTTTGGTGAGTGACTTGAGATTCACGCAGTTGATTGTGGAAGAGAGGGAGCGAATGTTGGCGATCGAGCGAGAGGGTAAGGTTGAAAATGTTGTTGAGAATAATGAGTTGGCGAGAGCGGTTGCGTCGTTGGAGGCTGAGATTGAGCGAAAGAGAGTGCTTGAGAGTGATGATGAGGATGATGTGGATTTAGATAGGGAGCGTGTGAGGAAGCGTGTGAGGAAGTTGAGCTCTTCGTCGTCGGAGGTGTCAAACATTGTCATCACCGACCCCCCGAAGAGCTCATCTTCCCCAAAAGTGAAGAGTGGTGGGATTCGTGTGCAGTCGGCGAGGTGGTTGTAGGATGAAGAGAAGAGGCATGTTTCGCAGCAGATGGCGCATGATTTGTTGGTGAATAAGTATTAGAGTTTGAAGAAAGTGAAGGATGAAGTTGTGAAGGAGTTGGATGAGTTGAAAAAGAAGGAACTGAAGTCGAAGGAGGTAGCGGATGAGAATATTAGAATGAGGCGTAGTGTGACTGATTTGAAGAATAAGACGCGAGAGTTGGAAGAGAAGAATGATGACTGTGAGAAGAGGGCGAGTGCTGCGGAGAGAAGAATGAGAGATGCAGAAGCGAAGTTTGAGGAGATGATGAAGGAGATGAGTGTGTTGAGAGCGAGGAATGTTGAGTTGGAGAGGACTGTGGCTCGGCGGGGTGATGAGAGGCAGGCGTATGAGAAGTTGGAGCGCATGAGGGATGAGTGGGAACGTGTGAATGAGGATCGTTTGTTTGAATTTCACATCCCTATTCGGGATAATCATTTGGCCGGCGAAGTACTGGTAAATCAAAGCCTCGACGAATCTATAATATGTTATAATGGCCATCCGACGAAAAAATGTCTGCATGCCAGCCTAAGAATGCGCGGTCACTTACATAAATTCTCGATTCGGAAGCGCGCGAGACTGCCAAAGTATGGCTAACTTGGTAAGTGAAAAGTAAATAAGATAGTATATCCTATTCCAATACATATCATTTTCATTGCAGATCTTTGCCCGCCTTCACCACCCCATCACGACACTCCCGAGAACGAACCATCGGCTCTTTAAGGGCCACCTAGGGGCAAGACATGATAGAACCTCCACGCGGTTTGCCCTGGGCAGTCTTCGGACTGGCGAATACTATCATTAAGTTGAATCTGCTATCAGTCAAATTGAACGTTGCGTCGCGTTAGAGGGGTATATAAACCACTGCCTCTCATTTCATTTCATTTCAATCATGCAGACGCCGAACAGTCAAGTCAGCTCTCCTCGCGGACCGCAGTTAAGGCCGCGAAATTTATTTGAGGAGTTTGTCAGGCTAGAGGAGCAAGACAGAGTTTATAATAATCTTGCTCGGATTGGCAATCCGATGACAGCAACTGCTGTCAATCCAACGGAATGGCGCTACATTCCACTTTTTAGCCATGTACCAGTTAGTGTGGAAGTCGACAGTGCTACCAAAGAGAGATTCGAAGACTCTCTCAGCAGAATTGGTAGGTTGTAAGATGACGTTACTCCCGAGAACGAACCATCGGCTCTCTTAAGGGCCACCATGGGGCAAGATTTGATAGAACCTCCTCGCGGTATGCCCTGGGCAGTCTTCGGACTGGCGAATACTATCATTAAGTTGAATCTGCTATCAGTCAACTTGAACGTTATGCAGTCGATTGCTATCCCTGAAGCATTCTGATTCGCTGTTGAGCAATTCATTGTTGAAAACCATATATAAGCCAGAAGATTTTAGCGCTTCTCATTCAATTTCAAGTCACGATGGAAGCAACATCTGCCAACAGCATTCCCGTCTTCATCGATGAAGACAACGCCATTCCCGAGTTCGTCATCCTCGACGAGTGGGATGAAGAGGATGATAAGAAGGGGAAGATCAAGAAGATCATTTGGACGGATGAGGTGTGGACTCCGAATACCACTCGCATCCGAAAGGTGCCAGATGCACCAGTACGACCTCGGCAGTATAGGGTCTATGAGAACCTAACCGTCATACCAATTGACTATTCCAGCCAATAGTCAACTTAAATTCACACCCCGAGAACGAACCATCGGCTCTCTTAAGGGCCACCATGGGGCAAGACATGATAGAACCTCCACGCGGTTTGCCCTGGGCAGTCTTCGGACTGGCGAATACTATCATTAAGTTGAATCTGCTATCAGTCAACTTGAACGTTGCAAATGAAGTTCGGTGTATTACTTCCTTTCGACGGGCGTTCCTGTAAAGGGCGGCGGTGAAACCCGTAGCTATGTATACCGCAAGGGACATTCGGCAATGGTCAATCTTGTTTAACCTCTCTGCGTCATGTTTGCAAGTGATTGCCTCTGTCTCAACGTAGTATGCATTCGCGTCAGGGCGACATTTAGCCAACTGTCGAAGGTTGCCTAAAACTATCCATTGCATACGTTATGAGAACCATGAGTTCTACCTGTCTCTATCAATGAGACGAATTGATGAATGGAATGAAATGGGAGGACACTCACGCGCCACACGCAACATAACACACTTCTCTCTTCCGTAGTCTAACAAGCTCTTTACACATGGATCGCAGTCGATTGCTATCCCTGTATCAGAAGTGTAAGCTATCTTAATTTTATTTGACACTATTTCATCTATCATCATCGCCTATATGAAATGTTTTAAGATTTACAAGTTAGACTAAGCGTGCTACTATTTCCAAATGAAAAAGTATACATGGTTAAATCATCCACTTAAGCCCATCCGTAGTCTAACAAGCTCTTTACACATGGATCGCAGTCGATTGCTATCCCTGTATCAGAAGTGTAAGCCATCTTAATTTTATTTGACACTATTTCATCTACCATCATCGTCCATATGAAATGTTATAAGATTTACAAGTTAAACTAAGTGTGCTACTATTTCCAAATGAAAAAGTATACATGCTTAAATCATCCACTGAAGCCCCATTCAAGTAAGTCAGCATGAAAGCAAAGATAATACGAAATAAAAATTTATTATGGCATGTATTTCAAAAGGTCTTCATCGTCAATATCGTCCCAGAGTCTGGCTTCACATAGATAACAAAAACAGTTCACTTGCTTTAATCGTTCTTCCACTGCGAGCCTCACTTTGTCAATATACTCCCACTCCGCCATAGTTCGTGGCTGGGAGTTAGGGGTGTACCACTCCCATAATTGGTGGAGGAACTTGGTGCTGGTGATCTCCATCACATCGTCAGTATCGTACTGGAGATACTTCCACCTCACGCCTGTTAAGTCGGGACACTCCTTCTCACATACACTCTCTTCGTTGTCCGCTGGTAATGACACCTTCTCTACCTTCGTTGGAGCGTTTGGTGTTGAGGATGGAGAAGAGAATTTTGTGTTTGGTGTTGTCGGAGGGCTTGTCATGTTGACTGTGAATAATAACTTTGAAATGTTTTCTAATTCTTAAGTATCAACAAGCAACCAATCAGAATGAACAGCCAATGAATGATGAATACGAAAGTATATATGTGAAGTGACATTCGTGTCATTTCACTCTGTCTTTGTGACATATAAGTGAAGTGTTCTCTGACGAATTCTATATTTGAGGCGTACAAGTAAACTGCTCTCTCGTGAAGTCTCTATCTTGTTGAAGTATCAACCTTAAACTCGATTTCGTTGAAATGGTAAGTTGAAAATTTCTTCACTCATCTCCCTCAAACGTGTGGCTAATAGCATCTTCCTCAATTTTAGGCATCAACTTCATCACCAACGCCCTCCTTTCTCGAGGAAAGTTTAGAGTTGTTGAGTCAAAGTAGGTTGTAACAATACACTGAGACTTGAACAGAGATGATAGAATGATTTCTCTTTCAGGTGATGTGAGTTCCAGCTCAGGACTCTCGCGACAAGGCAACGAGTGGGAATGTGCCGACTGCGGACATATGTTTACAAGGAAGCACAGTCTCCTTCGACACATCAAACAACGTGTGTGTCAACGCAAAGCGGCGTCAATCTCCGGAGGTGAAGTTGATTCTGACGATGACATCTCCTTTCCTTGCGATTTCTGCCCTCTTTCTTTTGATAGTCACTTTCAGCGATCTTCGCACAGACTTCAACACACGCATGCAAATGATCACTACACCAACGGTACCTCTACCATCTCCCTCATTAATGTTTCACATAATAATTTAGTACGCGACTACTGCATGGAGTCCAATACTCAAATAGTAGATTTTCCTGAGTGGCTCCTTCAAAATTCTAACATTATCGAAGCGCTCTTCAACAATTTAGACAATTTTAGAATGAAGGCGCTCATCTACCTTAAACTAAAATATATTAAGATAGATTTTCAAACGGGTCAAGTGACGGAGAGAATACAGTTTCATGTTCCTTCCTCTTCCGCAACCGAAGTTGTAGACTGCGAGTCTTGGCTAAATTTTCACATTTAATGTTTAAAATCAAATGTAGATAAATTCAATCAACGCAACAGCGCTCTCATTTTTGATGGTGTGGACTCAGCCATATTCAAAATTTCACTATTAGAAAGTCATGCAGCTCGAGGTACATTTAAACTACCAAAAACGTTGTATAATAAGAAAGCTGTCATCAATGTCGATTGTAAATCACAGTGTTTCAAATATGCAGTCCTATCCATCCTTCACTATAATGATATCAACGCGAATCGAAATCATACCTATAGCTATAGACAGTGGGAGGATGAACTAGACTTTGAAGGTTGTGATAGTAACAACATGAAAATCAAAGATGTAGAAACGTTCGAAAAACATAATAAGATTAAAATTGTCGTTCACGTGTGGGAGAAGGGGTTGAAGGGTGCCCGCTATAATTCACGTTCAACTTGTTATGAACGTGTAGTCAACCTCTTATTAGTAAAACAAGATGATAGCGAGGAATGGCACTACTGTGGTATTCCCAAAATCTCTCGCTTGTACACTCACTTGGGGCACTCTAAAGGAGGTGAACATTTTGTATGCGACCGCTGCATCCGCTCCTTTTGGAGTAAAGATAAATTTGAAACTCACTATGAATGGTGCAAGCGAGGTAAATTACAAATGGAACGCATGCCCAAAGATAAAATATTTTCACATAGGGATAATGGTGACGAATTAAGTCCCCTGCGTGTCATTTACGCAGACATAGAATGCTACATTGATGATATCATCCACAAGCCAGCAGCCATATCCTGCTATGAAGTATGGCATGACCACTTTAGGAATAGACAAAACAAAATGCATACTTGGCAAGGTGAAGATTGCATTTCAAAATTTCTAGAATTTCTCGATAAAGCTGCTAAATTTCAACAATCATATGATTCCCAATTGCAGCGTAAGTCACTACATATGTCAGATGAAGACAAACAAAAATTTGAAAGTTGCACATCCTGTCCTAAATGTCATAAAACGTTTGATTACGATAAAATTAAGAAAGTGCGTGATCATGATCACATCACTGGTAAATTTAGAAACGCACTCTGCTCCAAATGTAACTTTTCACTTAGGTTGAGACGTCGTGTACTACCCGTCATTTTTCATAACTTTAAGGGCTATGACAGTCATATGCTCATAAAAGGAGGGTTGAGCCAGATGAAATCGTGGCAGTTTAATGTAATAGCACAAACGAGAGAAAAATTCATGGCAATGACAGCAAAAGTACCAGTAGATAAAACTAAAGAAAATAAGGCAGTCTTCTTCGAAATAAAATTTTTAGATTCATTCCAATTCATGTCAGCGTCACTATCTTCTCTCGTTCGTAATCTCAAGTTTCTTCCCCATAGTCAAACTTTGAAGAAACACTATCCAAACTTAACGGATGAAATAATCCCTCGCAAAGGAGTCTTTCCTTATGCGTATTTTAGCTCAATGTCTAAACTAAATGAAACAACCCTTCCTTCCATTGACAAATTCCAAAACGATTTGACGGGTGAAGATTGTCCAGTAGAAGTTTATGAACATGCTCAAGAGGCATGGTTAAAATTTGAATGTAAAACGTTTGGCGATTATATGATCGCTTACTTAGAATTAGATGTCATTTTGCTGGCTGATGTCTTTCAGGAATTTCGACGAGTGGCATTAGAAGAAGACAAATTAGATCCTGTCCACTTTGTCAGTCTACCAGCCATGTCCTTTAAATCAGCCTTTAAAATGACTGGTGAGACCATTCATCTCTTACAAGACCCGGAGATGTATAATATATTTGGGCGCGGAATACGCGGTGTTCTCACATTTGTAAATAAACATCATATAAAATCTGAAACAGTAGGTGATGATCATATCCACCTAAAGTACTATGACCAAAATAATTTATATGGCAGTTCACTGTCTAAACCACTACCTCATTCCGAGTTTAGTTGATTAAATCAAGATGAGCTTCAGTATTACTCCAACCCTTCAAACATTCTGAAGATTCCAGATGAAGGTGATTGGGGATATTATTTTGAAGTGGATTTGATTTATCCAAATAGCATTAAAAATAAAACTGCTGATTTCCCACTCGCACCTGAATCTGGTGAAGTGACTGAAGATATGTTTTCACCATTCATGTCACAATTTCATAATAACTTAACAGAGTGTGGACAGCCAAGGTACAAACCATGCCGCAAACTTTTACTCACCCAATATGATAAGAAAAATTATCTCGTACACTTCTGCATACTAAAATTCTATTTAGAAATGGGCATGCTTCTAAAGTCAGTTCACCGCATTATCAAATTTAGACAGAAAGCCTTCCTCAAACCCTACATAGATAGTAACAGTCAAAAACGTGCACTCGCCCAAAATAATTTTGAAAAGGATTTTTATAAATATAAGAATAACAGTCTTTTCGGAAAGACGATGGAGGATGTTAGAAAACGTATGAACTACAAACTAGTCGTTGATGAACAAAAATATCACAAATTGACCTCATCACCTCTTTTCATTGATAGAGACATCATCGATGAGGATCTTGTAGGTGTTAAAATGATAAAATCAGAAGTTGAGTTGTGCAAACCCATCTATATTGGGCAAGCCGTTTTAGATTATTCCAAGCTTGAAATGTATCAACTCTTCTACAAAATATTAAAACCATGCCCTCTCGTAAAAGAGGTTCGCTTGCTGGGTGGTGATACAGATAGTTTCTTTTTAGGAATTACCACTCAAAAAGATTTAAATTTTTATGAAGTAGGCAAGTCATTAGAAAAATATTTCGACACATCTAACTACAATCCCACTCATCCACTCTATTCCATACAGAATAAAGCCAAACTTGGTTGTTTTAAGGATGAAACAGCAGGAAAGGAAATAGATGAAATGATTCTCCTCCGTCCTAAAATGTATTCCATGAAATTAAAAGAATGTGCAGATAGTATTAAGCGTGCTAAAGGTATATCAAAATCCATTGTTCACAAAATGAAACATCGGTCCTATAAGAAGGCCTATAAAAATAAAACTATAACGTTTGTCAATATGACAATCTTAAAATCTCAAGTTCATACTGTGAAAACGTACACGTTCAAGATACGAGCACTTTCAGCATGGGAAGATAAGAGGTGTTGGATAGGACATAACACATCTCTTCCACATGGACATCCTGACACAAACATACCTCCACCCAAAAGAATAAAACTCACGCTACCACATTCAGGAGATGTATTGACATAATCAACTTTAACTCAGTATTTTGATGTTGCTTTTTGTAGATATATATGGTTGTTTTATGTATCGCATGAGATCGTTTCTTCCTTGTGAATATATGCCTACAGTTAGCTCATTCCCCCTATATCTGTGAAAAGACTTTTTCATATACATATTTTTATTTCAATAAACATATCACAATGACTTCACTTTGTTTTCCGAAACACTAAAGTTACGAGGGATTTAGTATCTTTCACATGGATGCACTCTTGTAAACCATTGGTAATTTTGATAGCAATAGAGGGTATAGTTTGTTTGACGACGGGATGATAGAAAATAGATTCAAACATCTTCTCGACTATTCCATATGAAGCGTCTTTATCATGAATGAAATCACGTAAAATGTATTCTTTTTTCTCACCAACAGAAATAGGTAGAATCAAATCACTTTGAATGTAAAGGTGCTGTTCATGTTTATCAAGTGTCATTGGTGTTTCTATACCAATCGTATGCGCAGCAGCAAACACAGTTTGTAGCATTGAAAAACCAAAGAGTTTTTTCAAATTTTTACTCAATTGACATTGAATGTCATCACCCAGTTTCAGAACAACGCGTTGATTTTCAATTGAAAACGAAATGTGGTGTGTCTTTACATCATATTTACTTTTCATCACATGCTTCAACTTCTGTTGTATATAAGGATTTACTACATGAATGAAGCTTTCAACTGTATGATATAGACGCGGCATTATATTGATAGCAACTTTAGATTCTTGATAAGACTGGTAAAGTTTCTTGATGCGATCGCCATAGATGTCCACCCACCATTCATCATTAACTGAATCAGCTTTAGTGTGATATTCATGAGAACCATACACCACACCGCTTCCAATAATAGGTGTATAATGTCTTACAAAATGACGCAAGGTTGGAGAGAAATAAACTGTAAGTTTGTCATTATAATTCTGAATAACCAACTTATTTTTGTCCGCCATAATTTTCTCTCCATACTTCTTACCCACAGTCTCATTCCATCGTTTTACTAACTCAATAAGTGATAAAGGTTGAACACCACGCTTTTTCAAAATGATGCGTTCTTCACATTCTACAACATCTTCATCAAATATTTTAAATCTATAATGAAATTTGTTGATTCGATTTGAATAAACTTTTTTAACATTTGCAGTAGCAATTGACGTTAGATGTAGTCCATGGCCAAAACCAAGATGTGGATAGAATTCATTATCCAACCTCAGCGTAAGACCTTTAGTAAAAGAATGAAAGCGGAGGAACTGTCTCCCACTCCAATGATAGATAGTAAACTCATAAGCTTTCTGATTTTTATTCTTCATGATGGAAGTATTACCACTGTTGAATGCCTTAATAATTTTCTCATTCCCAAATGGTTCATAAGAATCTGATTTTATTTGAATCCATTCATAGTTCCACTTTCCATCTGATATTAAATTGTATGGGAACTGGAATGCATTATTCATCGTTATTCCATCATGGGTGCGAGGAGTCAATATCATTTCTTCCAAATCATTCACATTCTGAATATTGCTATCATAGCAAATACTAGAAACGCCAACCTCCCATTCACCTTCTAAATGTAGTGGGCGATTTAATTCTACTCGATAGTCTGATGGTTTATTTTTGGGAAATTTATTCATAGAAGCATTACTGGGTAAGTAGATTAGAAACGAGTCCTTATTTTCACTTTCCATATTATTCACATTGGAAAAATATATTAGCATACTTTTGCATTAACTCTTCATTCGGAAATGGAGTGTGATACTTGTCACAGCATCTTTATGAAAAGGAATCAACGCACCAGCATCCTCATAAATGGCAATATCAATTCGTGGGATGAAGTTTGATTTCAGCTTTGTATAATGCACTTTCTTGAAAGTATGCTCAGATAAAATACTACAGCTTTTTGGCTGGTATGGTATCATTGCTAGCATTGGAGCTTCAACATCTCCCACACGTACATCTTCACCAATATTGGAATATATGTGAAAATAGTTAATACGACGCGATAGCGACATGTCTGCGCTAGCTTTGGTTACAGTACCACTTTTAAAGATATTTTGATCAAAACCCAAAATGTCCATTAGAGTTTTATCCATAATTAGTTCAATACCTTTTCCACTTATAGTGAGAGACAAAACACCTTCTTTTTCAGAAAATGAAATATGTTGCTCATTAATCACTTCATTTAAATAATCTACAACCAATTTAACCGAAGTAATAATGCGAGGCATCAACACTCTTGTTTCATGTAAGATACCACCTAAAGGCTCTACACACTTTCTGTATAAAGATACGGTCCATTCTGTATCAAATTGATTTGACCTTTCACATGGTAAATGTTGCATATCAGATTTTCCATGAACAGCTGCAGAACGACGTCGTAAGAACTGATGAAAATCTTTTGAACAAACTAATACTAGATCATCATCATTTAATTTACTTATTGCAATATGATTAGATGATTTGATATAAGTCAATGTTGGCACTTGTTTACCATCAACTCGAAGGAGATAATTAAATTTCTTCAATAATGTTTCAGGAGTCATGTTTGTCTTTCTTGGCTTAATCACAATCTTCTTCACCAACGTCTTCTCATTTCTTGGAATAAGATCTACATAATAAGCTTCCTCTCGATATATTAACTGTTTATGACCACTTATGTGATAATTAACGTTAAAATTATCATAGCTTGTTAAGGCGCTAGCGAGGTAACCTAAATCATTTCTTAAACTTGGACTTAAACCAACAATCCAATCTTTCTCAACTACATGATGTACATAAGTATAATCATCATTGTGCGGAGTAAATTGGACAATATGTTTACACGCTTTATTCAAGAAATCATATATAAACTTTTTACATGATAAGAGATCTTTCTTTGGCCACTGTGGAATGTATACTCGGCACCCCTTTTCCCATTGGTAAGCAGCTGTACGTCTCATATTAATAGTCATCACCTCATGATCAAAAGTATAGACACAGTTGCTATAAACAAGTTGAGTGACACCCACTTCCCAATTTCCATTTAGCTGTTGTGCATGATCAATGGGAGTAGAAAAGAGTGCGGCTCGATTACTAGCAAATCTCTTTGTAGCCGCATTGCTAAGCAAAATATGATAAAACGACATTTTGATATTGCTGATCTGCGGCTTTGCATAACATCATGAAGACTTGGATTTTGGACTCTCTACAATATATCAGAGTTGATCGTGATGGAAACGTACACTTCAAAAATTCTCATGGTCATACATCAAGAGGTATTACATTAACATGGCGACAATTTGTCAACCTCAATGATATCATGAGGGATTTGGAATATTTTGAAACATTAAGATTCATCTCCTTGGGTGATCAAGTTTGGCTTCAACATTACAGAAATGAAATTCAAATCTGCCATTCTCATTCCACAAACTGTTTCTCATTTCGCAAATACAATTGGGAGAAGTATAGAAGATACATACATCGCTCCATCATGACATTTATTCGTCGTGAGTTCATCGCCCTACTATGCAAATCTTAATCAGACATGTCTACCACGCACCATGAGTTGGAAATTAGATTCCCTACAACGTATTGAAACGGATCATGATCGAAACGTCTATTTCAAAGATTCAACTGGAAATGTGAGAAGAGAGTTTGCTTTATCTTATCGTCATTTTCAATCTCTACATCATATCATGAAGGATTTGAAATACTTCTATATGAAAAGACATTCACGTATTGGAAATCGCATCTGGTTGCGCGTCAACAATCGGCGAATTCATCTCTATCATTCCCAACTTCATACTAACTTCACATTTCATCAAGGTAGTTGGGAAAAGTATAAAAGGAAGGTACATCGCTCAATTTACTCATTCTTTCATCATGAAGCGCCATCGCTACACCATCGTCAACATTCTCCGCCGCTTCAGACTCTACACCAAAATCGATCTCACAACATTACACCAACACCTTCCAAACAGCAAGTATTACCCGGGCCGACCTCAAATGTTAGTGGTGAAGATGAACAATTCACGGAATCTTCAACTCTTCCCAAATGGGACTGTACAGATTCTCGGCGCCCTTTCTCATTCATCGGCGCAGTCAATGCGCTTAGAGCTACAGAGAATACTACGTCGGATATGGAAGAGGGAGAGGTGTGTGATGTCGAATCTGACTGTGGACAATATGGTGATCTCTACTCAATTGAGTGACAGTCTATCATTTTTGAAGATTCGTACCAGCAGTTACAATTTGTGTTATGAACCCGAACTTTTTCCTGCAGCTCTCATTAGTTGTTGGTTACCTGTGCATGTGGCAATCTTTCATAATAGTAAAGTGATCATTACTGGACTGAAATCTCATGTACAAGCAAATGTGATCCTAGACTATCTCATTGAGTATGTACGCATCCAGCGGATTGTGAAATAAAAAACAATTTTTCCAACATGATGTTTTTATTTCAAATCATGATAGAACTTACAAATCAGTTTTTCATTAGAGGATGGATTACATGAAAAGTTTTGAATAACAGATACAAATCGAGATACATGTAAACGTTTTAAGATGAAGTACAGTACAAAAGCACCACACGTTGATGAAAGTGGATGTTGTAGTATGCGTTCATTTCGCTGATATTGACGCGTATGTTTTCTCAACCACTGCTGTGTTGGTATATTTGGAGGTTGAGCAAGAGAGTCAAATAGTTCACCACGTCGGTCTTATCCAATAAAGATCGCTTTCCAGTGCTCACCGCCTAAATTCTGCGAATGAGTGTTTAGCACAATAAAGATGGGATAGTGATTTACTGCAGGTGGTAAGGTATCGAGTGAATAGACATTATCGAAAGCTTTCAACGTCGCTTCGTCTGCATTACGCTGCACTTTAGTCTTAATATCGTCAGCAGTCAACCAACTCATTAACGATTATACTGAAGAATCACGTCACGATACTTTGTAATTTCAATATTTGAATCGAAGACTGCATAAATTAATACATTGATCGTCTCAGGTAGTGTTCTTTTGAACGTCAAATCCAAAAGAATATTATGAGGCACGTTCGCTTGACGATAGGGTGCACTAATATCGCTGTCAGCAGTCAAATCAAATGCATAAATAGTATATCCACTCTTAAACTCTTTCATAGTAAGTCCGTTGGTGTCATCCGTATTGTAAAAGCCAAAGACATCCATAAAATCAACATAACTGCGCATAAATTGATCCGCAGCAAAATCTTGTTTGTTGGGTGGTGGACGGATGACCACACCATTACACGTAAAAATTATTTCACTTAACTGATTGTGTTTAAAATTGAAAGGATTCTTCTTTATATTACCATTAAATGCATCATTTTCAACCATTGCCACCATGAGGAGCTTCGGTGCTTCCGATGGAAAGAGGCCATCTTTCATGAAACTCTTTTGATCTTTAGGAATTGTAAAGGTGAGAAGCTTTGTATGCTGAAATGTGGCATTTTGGCGGTTAAGACCTTCAGCATGTCCTCTAATGACACTTGGATTCGGTACTACTCGACGAATGTAAAGTGCAATATCTTCCACATGAATTCTAAAATTGTCAACTTTAGCAAATGCATTCAGCGCAAATTCAGGCTTATTCAATGTCAGCTTGAGTCGCATGCTGATATTACAGAGTAAAAACTTTGACTGTCTAAAGAAGTCTAAATTCAGCGGACCATATAGCTGACATACTTTACTATCTTTAATCATAGCAGATCGCTTTACAAAGCCACTGTTTGTTTCAACATCAAATTTTCCTGCTTCATCTCTGTACCACCCCATGGATTCCATATGACTTTTTTGTGCTGCTGGATGAAACTGTGATACATGATTGAAATATGATTTATAGGGATAATCGCTTTGACCACCTTCCACCTGCTGCTCTCCAATCGTTAGAGAAACATCACGAAGTAATGTAGTCAATGGTAAATTGTTCAGTCCAACTTTATGTGTATCGTCAATAGCAGTTCCATCTGCTTGCTGAATTCTAAACCTCAAATCAAGCATCGCATAACTCGAATCTATGTAGTCATCACTACCACCAGGAATAACAAATTCAATGGGGCCAGCATTCTCAGCTGTTCGAGGATGATAATCTACAATACTTGAACTAAGAATATCTGTCTGTATGGCTTGTTGATCAAACAAACAAAAACCGGAAGTTTTACACTCCATGATTAGAAATTATGGCAGCGTCGTCGTTTAGCGCCTGATGAATGATTAGAACCTCTGCGACGTTTGCGTGAATGCCTTTTGACTGAAGATCGCACCTTACCAGCTCCGCGATGTTTCCTCCTTCCTTTATTCATTCGTTTAGGTGATTTCTTTCCTTGAGTAACACCAGCAATGGTCTGCTTCAATGTTTTTAAACCGCGTTCCTTCCCACGATTCAACAAACTGCTCTTAAAACTTCTACTTCTGGAAAGATCACTAGCAACATCACCAGCAAAGCCAACGGCATTACTTAAAACATTTCGTTTTAAAGATCTACCGACATTGGATATGAGAGGTGCTACAACAGATTTCAGTGCACCAAGTATGCTACCTCCACGTTGGCGGCGAGCGCCGATGTAAATTTGTCCTCCACCACTTACATAGGAGTGTCGTGAATAAAATGAGGCAGTTGGATTCATAGCTCAAACCCTAAACATTGTTAGTTACAACTTTGCATGAATCACTGTCGATCACTTAGATGAAAGATGTCGGCACGACGCATCCAAGAGTTCATACTTGAAGGATAACTAGTCCATTTAACAAGACACCATTCTTCACCTTGCCGTTTTTTACATCGAATGATTTTCTCTACCAAATATGTTTCACTTTCAGTGACTACCTCAATCTCATCGCGGTAAAAGCTACCCTCAATTTCTTCATTATCGTAATCTTTCAACTTGTAGGTGGTCGGAGAGTCTTTTTGATTAATCCTTGATACTGTAAATACCTCCTCTGTCCAATTCGGAAGGTACCCTTTAGCAAAAACACTTTTCACTTTTGAGATACGAACTTTATCACCAATTTTCACATCACTTTTCACATGAGTGCGTTTACGTTGGAATGATTCGCGCACTTTATCTACATTGTCAGCATTTACATCTACTGGTCTGAGTCCAATCGAACGATGGATAGAGTGATTGTAGGCATGGAGTGTATCTTGTAGAACCTTTGTCCAATTTTGTGTCAAGTTGGCAGTAAAATGTCGCCACAAGCGATTTTTTAATGTGCGATTAAAACGTTCAACGAGTGCAGCTTTATAAGCACTCTTTACACTAAACAACTCAATATCATACCTCTCAAATAATCTTCTCACATGCTGATTTTCAAACTCTTTTCCTTGATCACTCTGAATTCTTTTTGGAATGCGGCCTTCTCGAAAAATTGTTTGGAATGCTTTTGCTACTCCTTTCCCTTCTTTAGTTTTTAAAGGTTGAGCCCACGCATAACGCGAGAAAATATCAATGACGGTTAAAATAAAATTATTGCCCGAGTTATGTTTTGAAATGGAGGCAACATCACACAAATCTGCTTGCCACTGTTCATCGATGTCATGAACAATATAATGGCGGGTGCGGTACTTCTTTTTCGCTTGTTTGTGGAGTGTATAGGTAGCCTGATCCTTTAACCATCGTTTCACTTGTGATTGTGGAAGGCCACTCGCTTTTGATAATTTCTTGATAGATGCAAATCCTGCTGGATGTTTTACATCATAATAGATTGACTTCAAACGTTCAGTCGATGACGACTGACTCTTTTTTCTCCTTCTCATCTTTTTGTTTTCTTGCCTTTCTACATTTACAACAACTGCAGCATTTAGCTTTAGCGGTTTTGCGATCGTGTTCACATTGCTTAGGGGTTTCATTGTGAGAGCTGGCGCAGCAAGTGCAAGTGACAACGACATTCACCTCTGGTGGCTCATTACATGGCAAGCAACACATCTGCTTCATATTAATAGTCTGAGAACATGTATTTCCTAGGAGGAACTGTTTTACGTTTTCCTTTTACTAGTTTTAGTGGTGATGTAGATCTATGTCGAGTTCTTCCTCTTGTTTGCTTAGTGAGTGTGGGAGGGGATGTAGCTGGTGACGTCTTCAGCCAATTTGTTGGCATTTTCATCGTCTGAAGCATTGGAGCAGTAGCCACTGTTGAATCAAGTTCTTTCAATGTCTCATTATTCAAAGCAAATTTTGGCACATTATGCTTTTTCAATAGTTTAAGAAAGTATGAACAACCAGGTGGAACATAGCCCTGACGGCGCTTTCTACGTGTCGCATACTGAATCAAGTCTTCATAACGTGAAGCATCAATCACTTTATTTTCATCTGTAATGATTTCTCCTCTATCATTTACATTGAGATGGGGTTCAATACTGTTGAAAAGAGATATGGCATGTGCGCGAGATGCTAAAGGTGTAGCAGTCGATACAGAGTCACGCATCTTATTCTTCAAGTTTTTCAATTGCTCAACAGTTTCCGATTGTAATAATACAGCACGATGTGGATCTTTGATGTGAACATTTTGCTGATAATCTATTTCTTTCCTATACATTTGATTTGCAAGAGGTTGCTTTACTTGCTGCATGGCAGTCAATTGTACATATTCATCCTGAGGAATAACAATCATGCGAGAATAAGAACTCATAGTTTGTAGATAATCATGGGAGTTTTCGAAATATCACTTCGAAATCTAAATTCTTCCGGACACTCTTGCGTAAAGTCAATGAATAAGTAACCGTATGGTTTTTCAGTAGCTGCTTGAAAAATTTCAATTAAGGCTTTTGATCCTCTGGGTGCAACTTGTCGCGCTAAAATTTCAAATTGACTTTTATCTCACGGATTCTTGAAAATAGCATAATAGTGTGTATTCAGGTTTCGTGTACGAGCTTCTTTTCCATCAGGAAACAAATTTTGTGTGATATAGATGATAAAACACCTTTTATGATGTGCTGCACGAGTGAACATATCTGTAACATCTTTTGAATTCTTACTTTCTTTTAATGAATCATCCAATACAACAACATCATTAGACTGAAGTTTATCCACTGCAATAATTCCTTCATGTCGAATAAAGTTGCGACGTTGCAATTCCTGAAACAGCGACGGTTGATAAATACCATAACACCAAATCACTCGATTGATAGGTTCCTTAAACAACTCCCTTCTTTTATCCAATAAATTCAGCGTGAAAACAGTTTTACCTGCATGAGATGGACCTGATACAGTCAGAACTTTATCACATTGAAGTCTAAAATCCATTTTATTACTTTGAGACTCAACATTTGCATAATTAACGTCTAGAGCCAAAGATATTACCCAATAGGTTGCCCACTACAGGAGCTATCATTGGAAGTATTGCTGAAAGGAAACCACCCTTTTGTGTTAGAGTTTTCCTCTTTCTTTGAAGGGTGACTTTAGGATTGGAGATGAAACGCAATTTTGTAGCATATTGCTTAAGTAACTTTCGTTGTTTTGGCGCTAATTTCTTCGTCCTTAACTTTTTCACATGAGAAATAATTTCACGGATGATTTTATCGTTGGCATGTCGTATAGCATTGTATCGCTGATTTGCTTTCATTCGTCGGAGAGCTTGAATGGCTGAAGAAAACTTTGAAGACTTTTGACTTTTACGTTTCGCCATTTTCCGTATTAGTCTTTGCTAAAACCTATCTTTACCACATTTGCATAGGTACTAACTATTGCGACATAAGTGACACTCGAAATGAGCAATATCACAGTGGCTACATTTGCAAAGTTGAATGCAATTACATATGAAACAGCGTTGACAAAAAGCATGCTTACATCTCTTGAAGATGCGCTTTTCATTTCCATCCTTTCGCTTACATACATCACAACACATAGTTTCACCGTTACTGATGTCTATAGCAAGTCTTTTTGAAGATATGAATTTGCTAGCCTTTTCTAAATAATAGACGCATGTACAGAAGGAATATACTTCGAGAGTAAGTAGACATAGCTCGAAAACCAATTGTGCTACGATCAAGTACCATTGCATTTTCAATTTTTCTTTATGGAAAGTTGAATGTGAATATCTGAAATCGCTTCAATCACTAGACTGCTACCATGATGGTTAAATGCGTTAAGACGTTCAGCAATTTTTATCATATGTCTTTTAAAAAATTCTTCGGGGTGATCTACAACTTCCATTGAATAAGAAGCAAAATGGAAAGAGCGACTTTCCACCTCTTCCTTTCCAAAATGACTAAACTTAATTTTCGCAACTAATCGCGCCATGACAATGCTATCAAAGAATGTATTCATTAACTCTAGAAATAGAGTGCTAGCATCATCGACCACTGCTTCGATGTCGGTCTCATCTTTATGAAAATTTATCACATAATTTTGAACAGCTCCTTTTAAACTTTGCCTATGAAAATGTAATGTTCCGCAGTCGTTTGAGAAAGACATGATCGCCCTTTATCTAACCCATCCATTGCATGAAAACAACTCTTCTCATAGTAACATTTATTGAATAACTGTAACAAGCATGCATTATAAATCAATGGTTTGAAAGAGATAAAATAGATACAGCTGGTAACTATCATACAGCGAGCAATGATAACCATACAGGACTTTGGCAGTGCTGAGGTAAGGAGGAAAGAAGCATTGGTTATGAACGTAGCTACTACAACGAACAGACAAAATAGGAACAGACAAATCCTTAAAACGTTTCGTGACTTCATGATAATGTTGATTCACTCTACTATCCCAAGGTGGGAGCAAAATATCATCAATGATTAGATTGGGAAATACTTTCCTCTCCTTACCAGGATTATTACAAAAGATGCGTATAACATTAAAAGCAGCTAACCATCGTTTAAAGTCAATAAGAAGAGCACTCTCACAAGAAAAGCCATAGTCTTGCAAATATTTCAGATTAAGTCCATGAATGTGTTTTCTCGCCCATTGATCAACATTGGGATCGCAGTTGGCATGTTGATGATAGACACTGACAATCTGATATGTCCAATTGTTCATAGCAATAGCACTGAGCTCCTGTACAGGTTCACCCTCACAATCCATAAAAATGATGATAGAAGCCTAAAATGGAAATTTACACATCTAAGGAAACGTTCTATAACATATTACAAAATGAAGAATTACATCGATGCTTTTCACGACAAAATACACAAATGATATGATGGCAACGAAGAAGTAAAATGTATCTAATAAGACCACGTCTACGACACTCAAAGCACATAAGCGAATTGTCATAGGGTAGAGTTAGGAAAGGACTAGCAATTCTCCTTCTTTGATTTGCGTTTTGAAGCAGCATTCTTCTCCGACTTGCGCTTCGTACCACTGCTGTTAAGGATTTGATCAATTATGTCATCCACGTTGGGTGGTTTTGGAATATATAGGATGGATTCCATATGCATGGAGAGAGAGGCTATTTTATTATCCTTGTGTCGACCATAATATAGCCCATTCACTTTGAAAAGGATATCCCAACTACCTTCTCCGAGCTCATCACATCTGATGGGTATTGATTGATCTCCATCCTTTTTATAATAACTACACCAATGTGATACCGGTAGGCAAATTTGATTACCATCCCAAATCTTTCTATAGGGAGTATCCTTGTCATCTCTCGCCTTCCACTCTTGAGCAAGAGGAGTAGGAATGTCCATATTTAATGTCACGTACTCCTCAATAATATCAAGTTGGTGGCGAATGTACGGACTCACGGGGATCAGTATGTAGTCCCCATACTGATTGTGCATTATCTTGACATCCGTGGAAGGGAGCATTCCCGTTTGGAGTACTACGCCATGATCGTCATAACGCAAGACTTGTTTAAATTTACGCTGTAGCGGTGTAGGATTATGTACCTTGGTTGTTTCTTCCACTGGCCTCAGTTGTAGATGATCTGATCGGAGCGAACCTTGTAACGTTTGACCGCCATTTTGTCCTACTAGTGCAGCAGATGGAGAAGATGCCTGAAAATGGAAAAGATTGTATTAAGTTTACGCTCAAGGGAGGAGAGGGAGGAAAGTAGCGACTTACCATTTTAGTTGGATAATAGAATAGGGAACTAGAGAGAGAGAAAATGTGCGTCCGTCACTCGTGCGATTCAACGATGGAATGATTCTCACTGTGGAAGGCTCGCTATTTATATAGAAATGCTTGATTCTCATTGGATGATGATCCTCATTGGACAATAACATCAAGCTGATTCCAAATCTGGCCTCCGTTTACCAATCCGAGCCTTCATTCGCCCGCTGGAGCTGTTTCTTGGGAAATTCTAACTCTGTCGTTTTTCGTCAATCTCCCAAAATCTTAAATGGTGTCTCACACCTAAACGAAGACAGATATGAACAAGCCGTTTCTTTCACTGAATTTGTCTCACTCTTAGCTTTCAAACGAGCTATTGCACGACAAAATCCGTCCACTAGAAGCCAAGATCGAAGCTAGCTCTCCCGAGGGGGGGGGGGTCAGTGAAATTTGATGAAAAATGTTTTGGTGACGGTCACAGGTCGAAATGCCACACTTTGGAAAATTTTCAAAATTTTGACCATACAGCCACTCTGACACTTAGGATTTTTTCAGGTGAGCTCCGAACTAAAATCTTGTAACAGCTCTAACTTTTGAACGGCTGGTCCGATTGACTCGCGGCGAAAATGTCGTCGAGCAGTTTTTTCTCATCTTTCAAACGAGTAGCTGTAAGACAAAATCCGTTCACTAGAACCAAAGTTAGAAGATTGCTGTCGGGGGGGGGGTCAGTGAAATTTGATGAAAAATGGTTTGGTGACGGTCCCAGGTCGAAATTCCACACTTTGGAAAATTTTCAAAATTTTACCCATACACAGCCACTCTGACACTTAGGATTTTTTCAGGTGAGCTACAACAGTCCACCCTCCCAACCTGGCCGGCACACCACGCCAACCTCGACAGCACATCACCGCGCGCTATACGACGGCCGGCCAGGGGGGGACGTCAGCGAACCTTGCGGACTCACTTGGCCGGTACACCACGACACTCTGTCGTTCCAGAGGGGGGGGGACGTCAGACTCAAAGCACCACGGCGGCCGACCACGAGACTCTGCCGTTCCAGAGGGGGGGGACGTCAGCGACGGCGGCCATCTTGCGCTATCCAGAAGTGGAGTTTTACTTACTACTAATATTTCTCACCTTTGTGCGTTGAAAGACTTATTTTAATTACAATGTAGGCCTATCTGTTGCGTCGGTGATGCTTCGTTCTATTTTCAGCAATCTTGTGCGTTTTTTAGGACAATAATCTTCTCGTGTTTATTTAACAGACTGAATACAGTACACTACTCATAAAATTCGCAAGCAGAGGAATAATATACTATTTTATAGACAGCTCAGTAATACTGCATTATTTCATGTGATTAGAATGTCAGACATTTTCAATAAAAACACGATAAATCCATTTGTCTGTGATGCTTGACTCTTGTTTTCAATACGCTGACTGTAGGAGGACTCAGCCCTACAGAACCCCAATACAACAAATTATTCAGTTCCAATTTCAATCTCTTTTCTGTTTGCACTGAAGTATCAAAAATGAACAATAATACGATATTCAGAGTTCATCAATCACATACATAGGTGTAGCAACCATCAAACTGCATGCCAAGACTGCAAACTGCTTCCAGAAATGAAGAAAATATATGACCTCCTCTATCAGAATGTCAAATTCCCGTATTGGTTGGCATCAAGCACAGAATTTGACGACAGTCTCTCTTGATTTCTGGCTAGTTAGCAGTTCACTAGTGACCGCATAATTGTGCTAATCCCACTAGTTGTTCAAACTTAGCATGTTCTCCTTTTTTGACATATAAACGATCACGAGAAATTAATAATTAGTGATTAATTTTCCGCTTATCTAGCAACTTGAGGACAGTTTTCGAATGAATGGCCTAGAATTTGCTTTTACTTTACATGGATTTATTTGCTACTCACGTACGTTTGAATTCGGTGATGACTACTCTGAAATAGCAAAATCCAAGATGGAATATTATCCTCAACAGGAATACACGGCGGTAGCTTTCCATCACGAAGACGAAGACGCAGACGAGACAGAGACACAAAAGCACTGTGGAAATCGGGAACTCAACTGCCCACACACGCCAAGACATCACGTTGGCTCGTTTGCTCGTGTCTGTTGGTAATCACCAATGGTTGTGCGCGCGCGTCTGACGTCAGTTAGAAAATGTGATCGTCATTCCACCATTGTTCTCTTCATTTCATTCTGACACTCGGTATTGTAAGGTAGATCCTGTCTGCAAGATTTTCAGATAGCGAAAAAATTAATCTTCTGTCTCTGTTGAAGGAAGTCGACATAAACATAGTAGAATCAAAATTGAGCGATTACAAATCCGTTGCTCAAAAGAAGCAGTTGTGGGTTGAAATATGCTCACGCTTCAACTCTTCAAATGACGAACATCAGCGAAGTGATAAACAGCTAAAAAGTCTATGGCAGGAATTAAAACGTCGAGCCAAAAAAGTGTTGGCATAGCAACGTAGGCGTGTCTGTGGAACTGGTGGAGGTCCGTTTAAGCCTATGGATTCCCTGCTACAGACAGTCGTGGACATAATTCAAGGAACGTTTGACTCAGTTGAAGGGGTTCGTGACAGCGATGCATTATCTGTAATGACTAATCGTAAGTATCTCTGCAAAATTCTTTTTGAAAATTGCATTTAATATGAATTTTTCCTTTCCACTATTTTAGGAAACATTATACATGTGGATGAGAATTCTTTCAATGAAAGTAGTACTGGCAATATGGATCTATCAGTCATCAGCATTAAGCCAGTCTCAAAACCCAACTGCCTCAACACCTACATGTAGGAAACGCAAACACAATGAAACCGAACAAACCGAGACAAATTCTGTTGAATATTCTTCAAGGGATGCATTGGTATCACTTTGATAGTCGTCGACATGATCATTTCTAAAGGTACAGAAATTGTGCAATATGCAACAAGCAATCACAATCCTGCAACACTTATCGGGTTGAAACCTCAGACCATTATGCAAACAAGGAAACCTACGTTTGAGGACACCAAAGGAGCGCTCAATCACACATCGCGTCTTCTTGTGTTGCATGTTGTAATTTACTTCCCTTTGATGGTCTCAGCATAGCAATAGGAGCGACAAGCGTAACCATTGTCTGCAACCAAAACTCCGCGAAGCTGCCCGTTTCCAGTTTTGCACGAAGATTTGAATTGTCAAATATGCGAGCGTCATGAGTACTGCCCGGCCATCGAGCAACCACATCAGTAAATATCATCCGTGATGTACAGCACGCTTACACATTGATGCTGAAATATCCCTTTCGATTTCTAAACAATTCTGGTATGGGAACGGATGAGGGCCGACTGATTCGGATATGTGTGCAGTCCAGTGCGCTAATTAAATTTGGAAATTCATTTTCAGTGTAAAACTCTTCTCTTATTCGCCGCAAATCATTCTCTCGTAAATATATGTACTCGGGCAACAGTTCACCTATGAGTTTTGTAACTGAATGCACGGTCTTACATATCGTTGCAAGATGAACTCCACTCAAACCTGCCAGAACACGTTGAAATGTTCCCGTTGCATAGAAGTTTAGAGTCATCACAAGCTTCTGAATCGACAACAATGCAGTCGAAGCAAACGATCTCTGCTCGAAATTAAGACATTCTACCAAAAAAGAGGCGGAGTCTTTGGAAATTCTGAAGCGATAAATAAATTCAGAGTCGCCTAGGTCTTCTAGGGGGTTGCTGCGATCTCTGAAATGTCGACCAACTTGGACTACATAGTCTTGATCGTCAGTCGCATCGGCTATGTCGATCACACTCACTATGTCCATTGAGAAGCAGAATGAAAATAAGGGTGCATGCAAAATGAGAAATAAAGCGTGCGTCTGGTCGTTCACCAATGGGTGAAGCCATTGGTGAAATATGCATGCAAACCCTTCACCAACAGATGCGTTGGTAAAACACCAATAGATCCGTTGGTAGACTACCAACGAGACGAGCAAACGAATTTTCATCTGCGTTGGCAAACTGTCAACGGACACGTTGGTAACAACGACACGAGCAAACGACCCGTTAAGTTGAAGACGTTGTTGGGCTCGCCTTCATAAATCATGCGCTAATCGTTGTCTTGAGACAACACTAAGTCAGCAATGTAGTTACAATGATTACAGACATCAAGATAAATTAGAGTGAAATCAAACTTAGGAGTAAATTATGAATGAGATGATATCTATACTTAGTGTGACTCGCAAAGCATCAGAAAAAAGAGCAAGCCTCCTGGAGCGCCGTTTTGGACTTCTAAATTTAGAGCACGTGACACGGGAATTCCATTTGGAATCCCCCAAGAAGTTTTAGAGCCAATTCACCGTAAACATCACAATTCACACGTCTGCATGAGCTTCCGAGGTAGATTAAATATCATTCATACAAATCATGTGCAAGGGTTGAAAATGTGTATATCAATGATCCAATAAGATAATCCAGATAATCATTCAAGCAGCCAATTTCAAGATTCAACGAATAAATAATTTCAAACAGATATTTTCATTTACAGATTTGAAACTTGGTTAACATCAAGCTCAAAAACAGCATCAGACAATAGGCAATTCATCGGCATCGATACGTGTAACATCATGCAAGCAAGCATAGTCTGTCAGTTTTTAAGCAAATCCCACCAACATTACCAATAGTTATTAATCGATCACTAATTGTTAAAGAAAAAGGAGCAGATAGCACGAAGGCATCTACTATTCGAAGCAGAACTGTAAGTCTAGATTCGAGCATTATTACCATAGCTCCACAAAAATCATGCTTCAATTTCGCGCACTAGATTTCTGTTGCTGCATCAGTGATATCATAAGTATAGAGACAAGCAAGCAAGGAAATTACGTCCTTCAATATATTAGTATTGAATCTGTATTTTGTGAATAAATAAAATTTTTGCGAATAAAAAATTTGAGGGATGAGTCATGATAATGTAACGACTTTATGGACAATTTGAAATGATTGTCTCCTTCAATTGCTCTATAATGTCTTCTTCCACCAGTTTCCATGTTTCATCATAAATTCACTTCCGGTTGAGGTACCTTCGACTTCTATACTGCAGCAAGTTATAGACTTATTGCATACTACTGCTATTTTTGTCCTCAACGAGTAGTATACATTTTGAGGAGTAGTTTCCAAATTTTCGCGGAGTTTACAGTCTTTATATTTATCCATTGTCTTTGGACGTGCTCATATCTGTAACGTCTTTAGAATTCTTGCCTTCCTTCAATAGATCATCCAATACAACGACATCGTTGGACTCTATCTTATCAGCTCGAATAATTCCTTCATTTCGAATAAAGTTACGACGTTGCAATTCCTGAAAGAGTGACGGCTGATAAATACCATAACACCAAATAACTCGATTGATAGGTTCCCTAAACAATTCTTTTCTTTTTTCTAGCAAATTCAGAGTGAAAACAGTTTTACCTGCATGTGATGGACCTGATACAGTCAGAACTTTATCACATTGAGGTCTGAAATCCATTTTAATGCTTTGAGACTCAACATTTGCATAATTAACGTTTAAAGCCAAAGATATTACCCAATACGTTGCCCACTACAGGAGCTAACATCGGAAGTATTGCTGAAAGGAAACCACCCTTTTGTGACAGAGTTTTCCTCTTTCTTTGAAGGGTGAATTTAGGATTGGAGATGAATCGTAATTTTGTAGTATATCGCTTAAGTAACTTTCGTTGTTGTGGTGATAATTTCTTTGTCCTCAAACTTCTCACATGAGATATAATATTTTTATCCTGTAGCCTACGTCTTGCAACATTTGGCTAATGGATGATTTTTTCTAACTGACTCATAGATGATTTTTGTAGTGCAGAGCGATCTAATAGGTCATGACAGCATACTGATATGATATCTACATTATCATGAAGATAGCAATTAATGATCACATAGTTCAGTAATCTCAAGCATACAAATATAGTAATGAGCACAATAGATATATTTCACATTGTGAATAAAAATATGCGTTCTCATGTTGCTTCCAATTGAAAGGCAGTTCTACCGGACTTATGAGTCAATTCTGGTTGTGGCCTAACGCGGTCAGGTTAAATAACATGCACCCAAGCAGAATATGATACCACGTGGAATATCGAAACTACCATTCAAAACTTAATGAACTTCTCGATTTTCTAAGCATTCAAAATATTGAAATGATTGCCGGTCTTCTGTCAGAATCATGGGATAAAGTGTATGACGTTGGAACAATCCACAAATGCCTTTACAAAGCAATTTTATGCAAAGAACGGGCTGTCGTAGTAAAAATCATGACATGCAGTTAGATATTATACCAAATATTTCTACACGGAAAGAGATATTTCAATCTATGGCAAAAAAATCAAAATATGATCTCATATATGACAAAATTTTTTCTTCTGAAAAATTCCGATGCCAAATCAAAGAAATAACAGTGTATCAGTTTTTCAATGCGTTCAATAAAGAGGAAATAATATTTTTCGACAAAAAAATACGAAAGCATCGAATTGATAGTGAAATTTTTTGTTAGTTATAAATGTAAGATGTACAGCGAATGACAGGACCTAAAAAGCCTATCTTTGCATGAAGGCTATATCTATGATAGATCAACACTGGCATGCAATGTGACAGTCATGCTTGCTTTACTATCCGAGAAAATTCAGAAAAAGTCTTTTGAATTCGATGCTCGCATCGAATTCCTAAAGAGCATCAGATTGTGTTGAAATTTCATGCTCGGAGCATCAGATTCCGGCCGATGCGTGCTCATATCTGTAACGTCTTTAGAATTCTTGCCTTCCTTCAATAGATCATCCAATACAACGACATCGTTGGACTCTATCTTATCAGCTCGAATAATTCCTTCATTTCGAATAAAGTTACGACGTTGCAATTCCTGAAAGAGTGACGGCTGATAAATACCATAACACCAAATAACTCGATTGATAGGTTCCCTAAACAATTCTTTTCTTTTTTCTAGCAAATTCAGAGTGAAAACAGTTTTACCTGCATGTGATGGACCTGATACAGTCAGAACTTTATCACATTGAGGTCTGAAATCCATTTTAATGCTTTGAGACTCAACATTTGCATAATTAACGTTTAAAGCCAAAGATATTACCCAATACGTTGCCCACTACAGGAGCTAACATCGGAAGTATTGCTGAAAGGAAACCACCCTTTTGTGACAGAGTTTTCCTCTTTCTTTGAAGGGTGATTTTAGGATTGGAGATGAATCGTAATTTTGTAGTATATCGCTTAAGTAACTTTCGTTGTTGTGGTGATAATTTCTTTGTCCTCAAACTTCTCACATGAGATATAATATTTTTATCCTGTAGCCTACGTCTTGCAACATTTGGCTAATGGATGATTTTTCTAACTGACTCATAGATGATTTTTGTAGTGCAGAGCGATCTAATAGGTCATGACAGCATACTGATATGATATCTACATTATCATGAAGATAGCAATTAATGATCACATAGTTCAGTAATCTCAAGCATACAAATATAGTAATGAGCACAATAGATATATTTCACATTGTGAATAAAAATATGCGTTCTCATGTTGCTTCCAATTGAAAGGCAGTTCTACCGGACTTATGAGTCAATTCTGGTTGTGGCCTAACGCGGTCAGGTTAAATAACATGCACCCAAGCAGAATATGATACCACGTGGAATATCGAAACTACCATTCAAAACTTAATGAACTTCTCGATTTTCTAAGCATTCAAAATATTGAAATGATTGCCGGTCTTCTGTCAGAATCATGGGATAAAGTGTATGACGTTGGAACAATCCACAAATGCCTTTACAAAGCAATTTTATGCAAAGAACGGGCTGTCGTAGTAAAAATCATGACATGCAGTTAGATATTATACCAAATATTTCTACACGGAAAGAGATATTTCAATCTATGGCAAAAAAATCAAAATATGATCTCATATATGACAAAATTTTTTCTTCTGAAAAATTCCGATGCCAAATCAAAGAAATAACAGTGTATCAGTTTTTCAATGCGTTCAATAAAGAGGAAATAATATTTTTCGACAAAAAAATACGAAAGCATCGAATTGATAGTGAAATTTTTTGTTAGTTATAAATGTAAGATGTACAGCGAATGACAGGACCTAAAAAGCCTATCTTTGCATGAAGGCTATATCTATGATAGATCAACACTGGCATGCAATGTGACAGTCATGCTTGCTTTACTATCCGAGAAAATTCAGAAAAAGTCTTTTGAATTCGATGCTCGCATCGAATTCCTAAAGAGCATCAGATTGTGTTGAAATTTCATGCTCGGAGCATCAGATTCCGGCCGATGCGTGCTCATATCTGTAACGTCTTTAGAATTCTTGCCTTCCTTCAATAGATCATCCAATACAACGACATCGTTGGACTCTATCTTATCAGCTCGAATAATTCCTTCATTTCGAATAAAGTTACGACGTTGCAATTCCTGAAAGAGTGACGGCTGATAAATACCATAACACCAAATAACTCGATTGATAGGTTCCCTAAACAATTCTTTTCTTTTTTCTAGCAAATTCAGAGTGAAAACAGTTTTACCTGCATGTGATGGACCTGATACAGTCAGAACTTTATCACATTGAGGTCTGAAATCCATTTTAATGCTTTGAGACTCAACATTTGCATAATTAACGCTTAAAGCCAAAGATATTACCCAATACGTTGCCCACTACAGCAGCTAACATCGGAAGTATTGCTGAAAGGAAACCACCCTTTTGTGACAGAGTTTTCCTCTTTCTTTGAAGGGTGATTTTAGGATTGGAGATGAATCGTAATTTTGTAGTATATCGCTTAAGTAACTTTCGTTGTTGTGGTGATAATTTCTTTGTCCTCAAACTTCTCACATGAGAAACAATTTCTCTAATAAATTTATCATTAGCATGTCATATAGCATTATATCGATGATTTCCTTTCATTCGTTGAAGAGCTCGGATGGCTGCAGAAAATTTTGAAGACTTTCGACTTTTACGTCTCGCCATTTTTCTCTTTACCATTGTCACAATTTGAGTTTTCTATATTTGCATAGGTACTAACTTTTATGGCAGAAGTGACACTCAAAATGAGCTTTATCACAGTGGCTACATTGACAGAGTTGAATACAGCAGCGTATGAAACAGCGCTGGCAGAAAGTATGCTTACATCTCTTAAAGATGCGTTTTTCACTTCCATCCTTTCGCTTACATACATCACACATATTTTCACTCTTACTAACAACTTCTAAAGCAAGTCTTTTTGACGACATGAACTTGCTAGCCTTTTCTAAATAATAGACGCATGTACAGAAGGAATATACTTCGAGAGTAAGTAGACATAGCTCGAAAACCAATTGTGCTACGATCAGTAGTGTATTTTTGGCCGGCCCAGGACAAGTAAGAAAAAAAAATAGGGACCCCCTGAAATTTATAAAAAAATAGACAAAATAGTTACAAAAAATGAAAAAATACAAAAATAGGAAAGTACCTCTAAAATCACCAATTTATGGGTCAAAATAGTTACAAAAAATGAAAAAATACAAAAATAGGAAAGTACCTCTAAAATCACCAATTTATGGGTCAAAATAGTTACAAAAAATGAAAAAATACAAAAATAGGAAAGTACCTCTAAAATCACTAATTTACGGACTAAATAGATATAAAATAGGGAACTACCTTGAAATTTATAAAAAACATGTAAAATCACCAATTTACGGGGCTAAAATAGATGCGAAAATGGGAAAAATACAAAAATAGGAAAGTACCTTAAAGTATGACCCATGAACAAAAATATTCATTTAAAAATGGAAGATGAAAAAACAAAAGAACCATCAGCCCCCTTATATCCTTCATTATCATATGAAATAAAACCTTCGGTTCCCAATGAAATGGATATAGCAAAACACAAAGATAGAGTCAGGTACATGAAAGATAAGGAATCCCAATTATTGTTAAGATTAGAACATTATAATAAATTAAGAAAGAGATGGACCATAGCTAAGAATGTGATGTAACACAATTCCGCTGAAAACCCAAAGGTGATGAAAGGCGAAAACTCGTCAGCTACACCATCAGCCCCTTTATAACCGTTATGTAAAATCAACCATTTTTGCACAAAATTGTTTCTTATTCAACAAAATTGACGCGAAATTACATACACAATATTTGCACATTTTCAACAGTAATTTACAAAATGTCAAGAAATGTCTCCTCGAAAGGAGACATTTTACTCTGTAATTAAATTTGAAAAGTCTCCTGTCAAGGAGACATTTACATTACTATATAGTGATATAAGTAGTGCGTATGAATTGACGCACTTACAAAATGTCAAGAAATGTCTCCTCGAAAGGAAACATTTTACTCTGTAATTAAATTTGAAAAGTCTCCTGTCAAGGAGACATTTACATTACTATATAATGATGTAAGTAGTGTATGAATTGACACATTTACAAAATGTCAAGAAATGTCTCCTCGAAAGGAGACATTTTACTCTGTAATTAAATTTGAAAAGTCTCCTGTCAAGGAGACATTTACATTACTATATAGTGATATAAGTAGTGCGTATGAATTGACGCACTTACAAAATGTCAAGAAATGTCTCCTCGAAAGGAGACATTTTACTCTGTAATTAAATTTGAAAAGTCTCCTGTCAAGGAGACATTTACATTACTATATAGTGATATAAGTAGTGCGTATGAATTGACGCACTTACAAAATGTCAAGAAATGTCTCCTCGAAAGGAGACATTTTACTCTGTAATTAAATTTGAAAAGTCTCCTGTCAAGGAGACATTTACATTACTATATAGTGATATAAGTAGTGCGTATGAATTGACGCACTTACAAAATGTCAAGAAATGTCTCCTCGAAAGGAGACATGGTGAGAATGTTACATTTTAGAATATCAGAACTCCATTGGGCTTTCCATTCTTGGGACTACCATTCTTGGGCTTTCCATTCTTGGGGTTTCCATTCTTGGGGTTTGCATTATTTCTTCAAATGTTTTTCGGCGTCGTCCATTTTTGATGTGCGATGAAATTATTCGAAAATTGATTTTAAAGAATGTTGCGGATTCATGAGAATCGGCGATGAACGGATATTGTAAATAAAAGTTATAAAGTCTTCTTAAAAACGCGACATAACTCCGGGAATATTGAAAATAGTCACTAAATGTATTTCCCGCACGTAGAATTTTGAATGCACGTCCCTTCAAGATAGCTAGTTTCAAACTACTGTTCTCATGATGATTTTCGTAGTTTTCAATTCTTTGTAAGAAACCACGTAGCGTTGGCAGATCACAAGATGCAGTTAAAGATGTTTCAAAAGTTTCTATAATTCTCCATTCTTTGTATAAATAATCTTCCTCTTCTTTTGTCTTAATATTCCTCCTTCTGTACTCTTGGAAAACTTCTTCACATCGTCTCTTCTCTTCTTCGTTTGTAATGATTTTTAAAATATCCATCCTCATTGCAGATGAATCGTGAAAGACACAGTCACGTAGAACACTCACAGAGAGAATGAAAATTGACAATACGTGGCAGCATCAGCTCCTAATGGCAACCGCTACTGCTTGTGGCAGACAATGGTGTCATGCATAATGCGCTAGAGGCCGCCCCGCTAGAGGCAACAAAAGCCCTGAGTCATACAGATTGTGCAATTCTTTTGTGTCATTTCTGAAATAGAATTTATCTCATGTAAAATGAATAGCATAAATGACTTCTTAAAGCATTATGGAACGCAAACTACGACAAATTTCGACCTAAAGAAAATCGCTAATCAATTAGGAATAAAGAACTTTCATGTTTTAATGAGAGACGAATTACAATTGATCAAAAATAAGCCAACTGTAAATTTCATAACGAATCTTCACACTTCAGACCAAAACGGCGTACATTGGTCAGCAGGCGTTAAAAATCATCAGCATAACTATTATTTTGATTCATACGGTTTGCCCCCTACAAATGAAGTAAAAGAATTACTTGGAACGGGAACATACAATACGTTTCAAATTCAAACACCAGGCACTACCTATTGTGGTCAATTATGTTTATACGTTTTGTACAAATTACAAAAAGGAGTACCATTTCTAGATATAATGTTAGAGTTAAACGAACCGTAGGTTCTATGGCTACGACTAATAATAATGATAATTAAAGCTCGGTTTTCTGTAATTCGTTTTCATAGAATCTACCTTTGATATCCTCATTATCTAAATCTATAATTTCATAAGTAAACGGATAAGTTTGATTTATTTTAGAAACTTCAAATATCTCTTTAGTCCAATAGCCAACAAAGCCTTTTTCAAATTTATTCTTGTATTTAAATATTCGTACCCTATCCCCAATTTTAAATTTCGGCTTACGTTTCTGTAAATTCGGATTACTCTCATTCGAATAATTATTTTCGAATATTTTCTTTCGTATTAAATCAGGGTCGTCAGAAGCATTCTTTGGAGTTTCTTCAATACCTGAATGAATCTTATTGTTATACTCTTCTACAACTCCTGGTAATATCTTCAACCATTTCTGATTTCTTTGCTCAGTAAATTTCTTAAAGATCTTACCTTTTAGCGTTCTATTAAAGCGCTCTATTACTACAGCCTTTCCAGCGTTTTCAGTTGAATAAACAGTTTCAAATAGTGGCTTTACATTTCGGTTATAAAATTCCGACCCTTTATCAACGAATAGCTTTTTTGGCTTTCTAAAACTTTCTTTAAAGATTTCTTCAAACGCATATTTAACTGACAGACCACTTTTGTTTTTTAAAGGCTTTACCCAAGCGTATCGTGTATATAAATCTATAACGGTCAATGCGTACTTAAACCCTCTTTCATTAGGCATATTAATTAGATCTGCACTCCAGATATCATCTTTATTAAATACTTTTACCTTCAATAGATATTTCGGCTTTCTATATTCCCTATGAATTTCAGACGCATAGCGGCTTGGGTCATTCGACATTTCGGACGCGTAGGTTCGAGCGTTGCTCTCAGACAGCTTTGCTGTCGTTTCATTCAACGAAGTTGACGGAACTAAAGTTTTATCTATCCCCTGGCCAAAAAGCATTTTTGCTTGTAAAGCTTTCTTAACAAACATTCTTTCAATTTTTTCTCTAAATGTAGGATTTTGAATACTATCTAATTCTTGTATCATTTTCTTATCTGCTTCATGTCGAGAACTTAGGTCATGATTTCGATAAGCTAAATCATGTTTATAAGCGGCGGCGTCTACTCTATTTATTGGTTTACTATTTTTTCTCTAGGCGTGTCATCATCGTTTAATCTTAAATCTAATCTTGTGCCGGGGCCAGTAAAATTATGCCCAGGTAAATGTTTCTCCTTCGAATATTTACTCCAAATAAAGCCAGGAAAGTTTTCTAATGCTTTTTGTATATCACCACCGAAGTGGTGTGGAACTTTGTTCTTGTCACCTTTTAAGAGATAATCCATTAGATCTAGATTTGAAATCCTTAAGTTATTCAAATTCATTTTTAAAGATTAAATCTTATCGCACCATACTAGGATTTAGATATATGCCAGATCCGTCTTTTGTTTCTTTTATTTGAATCAAATCATCAATATTGTGTAGGACATTTTTAAGAACTCGTTTCCCTTCATTAGCTAAATTTAATTTACTAATAAAATTATCTACTATTCCCTCACCTCTAGCAGCTTTCTCTAACTCCCTATTATGACGTTTTTGCTCTTCTAATGCTGCCTTCTCTGATTTATTTTTATTTAATGCCTGGACAATACCAGCTGTCCCACCTGCAACACTTCCTGCTGCTGCTATACCACCTATGATTAGCGGAATTAATGGCAGAATTCCACCATTCTTTTCTTCTTGTAATTTGATATTCTCTATCATTGGTTTACTTATGTAATACTTCCTTTTGTTAATCGTAATAGTTTTAGGGGTATTTTTGTCAATGATGTTACGTAGTTTTAATTCAACCGTTTTATTATTCACTTGCGCCATTTTTTAATAAAAAATTTATAGTCTTGGGCTTTAGCCGATCGGACCAAAGGTCCTAAGGTTACTAACCAATCGGAGCGAAGCTCCTCTGGCTTTAGCCGATCCTAGCCATCTTTCCATTAATAATTTCAATAGAATATTCGGTGTCTTCTAGCAATAAACCATAAGCCATCAATGATGTTGTGGAATTTGCCTTTTCAATATTAATTGTCACATCACAACCGGTCTTGATAATATCTTCAGATTGTGCACTTAAATCAAAACAGAAAACAGGATATAAATTCTTCCAATCTACAGGATTTAATTGTGCTTCAACTCCAAATTCTCGGCACAAATTTCTATAAGCATCATATCCTTCCATAAACTGATTATTGGTGTTATCAAATCTCAATGGGTCAATAGGATAACGTGTTTGATTTAATGAAATTTGTAAACTTCGAATTGAATTAATATGGAAAAGACTATTGTTCTTATCAAAACTGGCTGTTTCATTCTTTTGAAAAGTGAGCAAAAAATATCTTGGAGTATTTGATGTCCTTGTGAAATGCCAGTTAAATCTTTGTTCAGTAAAAGTGACAGAGCTCGCGGTACGCTTCAAAAAACTTACTGGAATTGGTTTGTTCGTATTTAATCTTTTCGTAATAGTTGATTCAACCTCTAAACTAGGAGTAATGTGCTTAATCCACCATTCAAGTCTATCAATTTTTAGGTATGCTTTCTTCCCAGCCTTTCCATAAAATAATGATTCATTATTTACAGTGCGATGAACTATGAGTTTGAATTTTAAGTGATATGATATTTTAGTGTAATCTAAATACCCGAATAATGGAGACAATGACCAATTAACAGTTTGTTTACTTTTATTATTAAAATTGCGTCTTTTCTGGTATGAGCTATTTTCTGTACTGTTTAACTGTTTCACTATGTTTTCTACATCTTTCGCAATTCCTGCTGAATCTGTTCCAGTGTGAGTTAAATCATCTTTAAGTATGCCGGTATGGTTATCAGGTAACCATCCTTCGATTTCATGCATTTTAGTATTTTCACCTATTGTTACAAATCGAAGCATTGAATCAATAATGCCAGGTGAATCACTTATGGTTTCTATATTTTGTGTTGCAACATCTAAACGCATTTGTGTGAATAATCTTGGGAAGAAATTGTTTTCTAATGTAATATTATCCGTAGCAGGTAATGGTGTTGTAAAATCAGCATCAGAATATAGAGAATATTCACAGTGTAAAAATGAATCGGGTAAATATAAATAACTTTGTTGATTGTCAACTTCAAAAATTAAATCACCTCCAGTATTTACTCTACTGGAAGAACCGGGGTTCATAGCAATTCTTATATAGTCATTCTTTTTTTGATTGTAAGTAATGAACGGGGGATCATCTAATCTAAATTTGCTTTCGATAAAAGTTGACATTATATTTTTTTATTAGAAAAAATCAGTTTGATACTCGGCTAAAGCCTCTGAACAAGGTTCTACTAGAATTTGCTACTAGAATTTTGCTAGACCATTTCCTCTCATTTCTTCAATTGTTTTTTCAGCATGTTTACTTTCCATCTTCGCTAATTTAGCAATTTTGTTTTTTGTTTCCTCTGAGAGCTTTTTGTCTTTTTGCATTTCTTTTGCATCATTCCTAAGTTTGCGAATAGCTTCTAGTTGCTTTAATTCGTTTTGTGACTTAACAGCATTCGATATTGCACTAGCTGTACTACCTATAGCAGCTGCTCCTTTAGCAGCAGATGAAATCAAATCTTTATTATTTTTAATCAAGTTAACGATACTACCGATACCAGAAAAGATGCCAGCTCCTTCTGTTTGAACAGTTTCTACACTGTCATAATGGTACACAGGATTCATACGTGGTTCATGAGCAATTTTATTATTTGAAGCAAAATGTTTAAGATTGTGTTTATAAATTATAGGCATTTTTTTAAGCTTAAATTTGACTTTTGGGAAAAATATTTACGTTTGTGGTCGGCTAAGCCTCTGAACAAGGTTCTATTGGTTAGTAACCTGATGACCTTTGGCCCGATCGGCTAAAGCCTCTGAACAAAGTTCTATAGGTTAGTAACCTGAGGACCTTTGGTCTGATTAAGATTTACGTTTGTGTATGGACAACAACTTCGCGGTAACTTTATTAATTGCCTGTTGCACTTTATCTATTGCGTCAAGTAGCGTCTGATGTACTTTAATTTCTTTTTCATTTACTTCTATTTTTTTCTCACTTTTCTTTACTTCTGTTTTAAGAGCGGCCAATTGAACTTTAATAGCATTCAACTGTTCCTTATTTCCTTTATCTAAATTCGTTTTAAGGGTCTTCAATTCACTAACCTTTTGTTTAAGTGCTTTTACTTCATTTATCATTCTGTTCATTTGCTTTACTTGTTGTGTGATACGGCTACTTAATTCATCAACACTTTTTTGGAATGTGGATTGCAGCTGTTGTAAGTGTTGTAATAATTTTCGATTCTTTTCGCTTACTTTTTCTAACTCTTCTTTCAGTTGTATATTTTGTTTTGTATTCTTTGTAATGGCAGACTTTAAATTTAGTGATAACAGGATCACAAGTTTTGAATGTTCTGTTATTTTTTTATGAAGTTTTACTATATCTGCTTCTATATTTCCATGTTTGCTACTTACGTCTGTTAGCTTTTCTTGCAGTCTTTCATCATTCTGCTTTAGAAGCTTGGTTTCTTTCGTTAGTGGAGACAGCAGTGACACAATTCTATCGAACTGTTTATCAACATATTCTTTATTTGCTAACTCAGTACTTTGTTGTGGAAGAATAGAAAGATGTAACGGACCTGTTAAAATGTCTCCAGTTTTCATGATATAGTTGTCTAGTTCTATTTCTGATTCTTGTTTATTCGGTGTGTAAGCACACCCGCCAACATTTGTTAACATCATTTTTTTTATTTAAAAATATGTTAACCAACAATTCATCATTAAATAAACATATGAGAACATGTAGTGATTGTGGAAAAAGTGTAACATCTAAGAACTTTATGCGTCACCAAAAAACATGTCAATCACCATCACAACCAAAAGTAAAAGATAGACAATGTTCGAATTGTAATAAGTTTTTTACTAGTCAAGGTTTCTTGAATCATTCTAATTCATGTGCTATTAGTACACGAAAATGCACTAATTGTCAAATAGTTAAGCTCAAAACAGAATTTTATGATAGTAAATACCGGTGTAAAGAATGTTTAAAAACACAAGTGAGATGTAACAAGTGCAATAAAGTTCTGTTGGAGAGAAACTTCTCACGACATGCAGCAATTTGCATGATTTAATTAATTTTTTATCCATAGTAGTCCGACACTCACTTGAGCTTCCGTAATAGTCCGGTGCTCTCTTGAGTGTTTTTCCGTCTTTTGGGCCCCGGACTCAATAGTCCGTAGTAGTCCGGAAGTCCTACAGAGGTCAAACACTCAAGAGAGCACCGGACTATTACAGTTGCTCAAGAGAGTGTCGGACTAGTTGAGAGAGTTTGAAACATTTTTCGTATAAAAAAAAGTAAAAAAATGAATATAGAAAAATCGTATTCTGAAATTCCCACGATCATCAATCCACGCAATCAATATAATGAAGCGCAATCTTTATTTTCAGAAAATTCAGATCTCGGTCGTTTCTTTGGGTTTCTAAAATTTCATTGTGTGAAAATTATTAATATATGTGTTCTTATTTATCTTATTTATTGTTTTATAAATTGGTTAGGGTTCTTACAAACAGCAGAACAAACGAAGGTTGCTTTTTATAAAGAACAAACAAAAACCTTTAAAGGCTGGAGACCAGTTACTCGTGACGTAGAGAAACCTAAAGGGCGTGTTACACAAGAGAGCTTACATTTTATAATATATGGCAAAACAGCAAGTGGAAAGACTACGTTTCTTAGAAAGTATATAAATGATCATTATCCTAATGAAACTAATGTACATGTGTTTTGTCTACAGGAAGATGAATGGCAAGGATATTCAAATGTTTATAACGAAAAAGATTTATGTATGTTAGAAGATATGAGTACTTTTGCTGGGACATACACGCAAAAGTCTTTACTAGTGTTAGATGATGTAGCTAGTTTAGTGAAGCAAAAGAACATATCAGAAATATTTACAAAAGGTCGTCACCATCATATACAAATTGTAGTATTAGCTCATAAAGCCTGTGACGTGGATAATAAGATTAGAGAAAATGTGGAAACCTTTTATACAACTACGCAAAATAATGCAGTATTCTTTGAGGATATCAAGAAAAATTATAAACTAACTTTACCCTTAGCTAAATATGTACATGTTAAGTACGGTATAATACGGGTTGATACTATTTTGAATCAAATGCAAGTGTATGATAGCGATCTAAATATACTATTGGATACTGAGCATGATTTTTATAGTAATGCAACAGATTTTGACATTAGTCTCTACGCAAGTGCAAAGAACTTGTCGCCGCATAATATAGAAGAAATAACAATTTTTCTAGAAAACGAATCACTTGAACCACTAACAATCATACCCGAAACATTTTATTTCTATTTCGATCATTATCTGAATAATGTGTTAAAAATTAAAACCCCTGAACGATTAGAGAATAGAGATACACTAGATGTTATTAGAACAGGCATTAATGATTTCCGTGATGTATTGAAAAATGTGAAACCTTTAGTTGATGAGACAAAGAATACATTGAGTGACATAAAACCAATATTAAATGAGTTAAATAATATGTAATTTTTTTTAAAAAAAAATATGCCTAAACATAATGACTATAGTCAGTATATCATCAAACACATACCAGTGTTAACAGATTATCATCATCCTATAAATCCTATAAATTCCAAGAAAGAAGTTAAATTTCATTACCATCATAAATACATAGAGTTCGTTAAGGACTATAAAATAAAACACGGTTTAAAACCACATATGAAAAATGGATACTTACCACCGTGTCTACGAAGTTTCAGAGTATTCTTAGCGTATAATAATTTATGGTGGTTGGTTAAGAAAGAACATTTAACAGCTTACGATCTAGAGACATTAAATGAATTAAATATTCCTGTGTATAACAAACAAAGTCAACGCTTTGCGCCTCAGCATCGAAGATGCAGTTGATGAAATCGAGGTTTTTTGTGTAAAACATAAATTTTTTTTATAAAAAAGTAAAACATAAATTTTTATTTAAAAAAAGGTAAAATGGAAGAAGGTAACCTATATTGTACCCTGTGCAACAAACAGTTACAGACGCCTAGAGGTTATAAATCTCATTTAAATAGTCGTATGCATTTACAGAATGTAGAACGACATGATACAAGTAATATAACGAGAATGAATGAATATATAAACTATCTAAAAACATTACCTACTGATATAGAAGTCAAAAGAGTATTTGATGATTATTCGTATTCAGAATATAAAAAAGTTTTTAGTGTAATAGATGAACCTGAAGTAGATGTAAGGTTTTTATTTAATGATGAACATGATGTGTATGATGAAACTGCAGAAACCGATGAAACCTTTTATGATATTCTATATAACTTTTATAACATATTTAGAAAATCTTTCAAATGTTATATGAATGTAGAAGTACGATACACAAAGACTGGGCCTGATGGAAATATTGAAGAAATAATACAAGGTCATTTCAGTAAAACACAAGAAATTCATAACGTAGAGGATATAGAACCTATATTTGAAATAATGATTATTAAATTAAAAGATGCTATACTTGAAGCTCAATTGCGTGAATCTGGTTGGAAGCTTGTTAAAGTAATATCTAAGAAATTAGTAATTAATAAATATAAAAATAATACTGGAGGTAGTTACATACCCCTACCTTTCAGTTCACCACAAATAATTAACATTCAAAATGATGATCAGTATTGTTTTCTGTGGAGTGTTATAGCACATTTACATCCTACGCAATATCACAAAGAAAGAATAAGTCATTATAATAAAGAAGAATACTTATATGATTTTGATCTTTCTGATGGACTAAATGAATTTCCATATGATTATAATAAGCTACAAAAGTTTCATAAAAAGAACAAAGATTTAATAGAAGTAAATGTGTTTGAATTAAATGTTAAGTATAATTCTGTGGGTAATATTACTCCCTTATATACTGATAATGTTACAATTAATGACACTGTCTATGCAAACGTAAAAGAATTTTACTTAAGTAACAATAGATTATGTGAAACAGAAATACAATATAATGAACGCGGTAATTATATACACCATAATATTATTTATCAAGACGTTGTAATATGTACTGAAAAATATGAAATTAAAAAGACATTAACGCCCATAATGATTAATCATAATAATTATAAAGGTCGTCCTGTTACTTCTGGAGACCAACAGCAGCTACAGATGTTACAGCAACAATATCAACAACAGTCACAGATGTTACAACAACAGTCACAGATGTTACAACAACAACAGTATCAACAGCAGTTACAGCAACAATATCAACAGCAGTTACAACATTTAATACAACCGGCACAAGCAAATATACTATATTATCAAGGTCATTACATATTATGTAAAGATGTTTCTATTTTTACAAAAACTTCCGATCATACTAATTTCCCTTGTCTCCAATGTATGACGAGCTTTAGAACCAAGCAAGCATTAAATAATCACTTGGTAAATTGTCAACAAAATGAAGCAGTCAGAAATACGTTTCCAAAAGAAGATTATTTAGAATACAACAAATGGCACTATAAGAACAAAGTACCATTTGTAATATATTGTGATTTTGAAGCATATAATGTTAAAATTACAGACAAATGTAACAATAATTTATTTGAACAAAAACCATTATGTTGGGGAATGTACATTCATTCAAATTATCCCAATTTGTTTCAATCAGAATATTACCAGTACTATGGCGAGGATAGTGCTATAAAGTTTGTTAACACAATAGAAGAATTGCAGGAGCGTTTTTCACAATTGCTTAAAACAAATAAACCAATGCTTCCATTAACGTCTGAACAATTAGTACAATTTAATAATGAAAAGAATTGTTATTACTGTGGTAAAGAATTAGTCACTGACAAAGTAAAAGATCATGATCATCTAAATGGTTTATATAGAGGTGCAGCACATAATTCTTGTAATCTTAATGCAAATAAATTTAGATATAACTTTGTTCCTTTATATTTCTATAATGGTTCTAAGTATGATTTCCATCTAATAATAAAAGAGTTATTCTCTTCGAAAATATTACAGCAATTAAGAACGAACATACTGTGTAAAACAGAAGAAGAATACTTCTCAATGCAATTTGGTTGTATTAGAATATTAGATGCATTTAGATTTTTTACTCCTTATTCATTGGAAGCCATGGGTAAAACATTAAAACCTGAACAATGTAAAGTATTAAATAAGTATAACTTGAGTCCTCTTAAAGGCATATTTCCATATGAATATTTAACTGGAGACATAAACAGGATAAATGAAATAATGGAAGAACAACAACTTCCACGACGTAACAAATTTAAAACAACATTGAAACAATCAGAACTATCAGAAGAAGATTATGCAGAAGCACAGAAGAATTGGAAAGAGTTAAATTGTAGAACCATGTACGATTACACAATGAAGTATCTTCAGATAGATGTGTTAATACTAGCTGATCTATTTGAAAACTTTCGTGATATGTGTATCGAATATTATGGAATAGATCCATGTTATTGTTATTCTACACCAGGTTTAACATGGTTAGCAGGACTTAAACATACTGGTGTTCAAGCCGATGGCTCTAGGACAAAGTCCGTTAAACTTAAACATTATAAAGAAAATACATATGATAAATTATTATTTTTTGAATCTGGAATTAGAGGTGGAGTTTCATCAGTTTTAGGTAATAGATATGTTAAATGTTATAACAAGAAAGTAAACCCAAAAGAATATGGAATAATGAAACCTTTGTCACTAGAGGAGAAAGAAAAGATATTAGAAATTTTTCGAACGAAACGGGAAGGAGTAGAACGTGAAAATGCAATTGATGAGTTTATGAGAGAGAACTATTTGTTATATTATGATTTTAATAGTTTATATTCTTCTTGTATGATACAAGAATTGCCTACAGGTGAGATGGAGTGGTGTGACAAATTAGTTTATGAACGTACTGTTGAAGATGGATATGGATATGTGTATGAAGTTGACTTAAAGTACCCTGATGAACTAAAAGATACGACAAAGTATTTCCCGTTCTGTCCTGAAAATAAAATACCTAATATGGACGACTTTACAGATTATCAAAAGACTATAATCCCCCCAAAGTACAGACCAACCAAGAAACTCATGTTAACTCAAAGTGATAAAGGAAAATATGTTATTGAAGGAAGGATGTTAGATTGGTATTTAGATCATGGAATGATTCTCACTAAAATTCACCGAAAATTAGTATATAAGAAATCTAAGTGGTTAAAAAATTATATAGAATTTAATATAGAGAAACGTAAAATAGCTAAGAGAAATAAAGATGACTTTGGTAACGTATTTTTTAAATTAATGAATAACGCATTTTATGGAAAGACTTTAGAGAATGTACGTAACAGACAAAACATAGAAATAGTTTATAATAAAGATCGTTTCCAAAATTTAACTAGGAAACCAACATATAAAAGAACTACTAGATTCAGTGATGAACTTTGTGCTGTTCATCTAAGAAGAAGCATTGTGAAACATGATAAGTTTAATTTTATAGGATTCACTATATTAGAACTAGCCAAACTATTTATGTATACATTTATATATGATCATTTAGCACTTGCTTATGGTGAAAACTATAAGTTACATTTCAGTGATACGGATTCAGTTTTCTTAGAATTAACAGTACCGTGTAATTCTTCACTTGATAAAGAAATAGATAAAATAAAAGATATCATTCATCCTTCTGATTTATGTAAAGTGAAAGATGAACTAGAAGGAAATGAGGAGTACATAACAGAAGCTGTATTTCTTAAATCTAAATGTTATTGTTATACAACTAGTAATATTAAAACACATAAAACATTAAAAGGAATTTCAAAGGCATCGGTGGTTAACCAAATAACATTTCAAGATTATAAGAATGCATTATTTAATAATGAAATAAAGGCAGCATGTAATTATAGACTTAATTCAAGGAAACATAAAATGTATTTAAAAGAGGAACATAAATTGGCATTAGATCCATTTGATGATAAAAGAAAGATTTTGCCTGATGGAATTACTACTTTACCTTTTTAATTTCTTTAACATCTAGTCAGGGGCAAAGCCCCTCGAGGCGAAGCCTAGTCAGAGAACAAATGTTCTATAACTCTATCATGTACTTTTTTATCAATATTGACTGTGATAAAACCATAGTCGTTTGCCCAAGCATTGTTACACGATTGTTTAAATTCATCTTTATCTCTTATACATAAGTCTCTTAACAAATCACTTAGGTTTCTTTGGTTGATTTCGAAAAGCATAAAAATATTAGCATTCTTTCTAATAACACTTCCATCTAATGAATACATACTTTGTGTCAAATAAAAGACACTACAGTTATTGTGTCTACCTCTTGTAAAATAATTTCTCTGCACTGCCTGATTTCTGTCATTAACACAATCATCAAACACCACACAATGTTTTTTCGTTTTATTTAGTTTACTAGGATCTTGCATATTGCCACTATCATCTATTAATTGTATCGTTATGTGTTTATTTTTATTGGGTTCTACTAGTTGTTTATTTTTCGCTGCTTCTTCACACCAGGAACTTATTTCTTCTTCATACTCCGATTTTTCATATTCTTCAAACAGTGAAGCTATAGTTGATTTTGTAAGATTATTTTCAAAACCATGTTTCAAAAATTGATAAATAGGTTGTTCTGCTGTTGTTGTATAAATGATAAGATTGTTATAATCCAAAAATTTGGGTGTCGTGAGAATTTTAAATAATAGATATGTTTTTCCACAACCTGATCTTCCACAAATAACTGATAAAACTTTATTTGACAAGTTATGATGATGATTGAATTTCACTTTCTTGTTTAGTGGATATTTTACACAACTGCTTTCACTCATTTTTAAGTCAATATTTTTTAATTATACCTCCCGAACCAAAAGATCTATCATAATTTCTTCACCTCCAAAATTTATTTCCTTTCCTTTCTCATCTGTTATTCTAATTGTAATTGAATTAATTGTTTTTCTTGTAACAGGGAAATATATTAATGATTTTGGGATGACATTCAAACTGTAACCAATCGGAACTGTAAATGCTGGATAACTGAAGATATTATTTGACAGCTTTCCATTAACATAACCACCTTCTATAATATCACATTGAACGTTGATTGAATTTATTTCAGTTACTTTAGGTATATTTTCACTTATATGAAAACCTTGTGTATAGAGTTGCTTTTTAAATCCTAAGAGTCTTGATAAAGATTTGTCAATATTAAAATCAACTTGATGATCTTCATCTAAAGTAAGAGAAAATTTATTTACTGCTGGTTCAACTGCGAAATGTAATTGTTTCTTGTCTTTAAATTGAATGCCTAAATGTCTTTTTATTTCATTGGAAATCGATTCAACTTCATAAGATCCAGGAAGAAAAGTTAATTCTTTCCAAGTTTTACCTTGATCATTAGAATATTTAAATCGGTCATTTACATCTTTGATAATATTTTGTATAGTGTTAAATGTTGAAAAACTAGTTAGTGCTACTTCATAATGTTTGTCTTGTTCTAAGTGAATAATAGGATCTAAATGACAGGTATGGGATGAAGTAGTTGTTATAAATTTTAATGTCGTACTAAATTTTGATGAGGTTAAAATCTCGGTTAAATTTTCTAAATGCTTATTAATTTTTTCTAGTTCTGCCGAAGACATTTTTAACTAGATAATTTAGATAAATTTTGATAGTCTTCTTCACTTATAATTTTCTTTTCTAATAGTCTTTTTAAGATTGCATGTATTTCGTTAAAGCTAGAGTTATGCCCTTCATTTCTCGCAGCTAATAAAATCTGTAATCTATTCACTAATTCTTGTGGATCATCGGGGAGGAAAACCGTTGTCACTTTTAGTCCTGTTCCTGTTTTTGGGTAACTAGACGCTTTGGATAATAAGTCATTCAAAGTTGTATAACGCTTAAGAGTTTTTACAGTTCCAACCTTATCTAACATAGTTTTGTATTTCAGTAGATCATCAGTATGATAGTTATCTAAATCCGCTCCTCTTAATAAATCCACGAAATTTCTGTCTAAACTGAAAGCTACTTTGTCTGGTGTAAAAATTAAACTTTCTTTAGTATTTATAAATAATTCTTTTCCACCTAAGTAAAATCTAAGAGATGGCTTTCCATCTATAAATGAAGTAGAATGTTCGAACAGCATAGATTTTGGTAATTTCTTGTTTATGTTTGCTTCTAACAAACCATAATCATCCATGATGGTTTTCCGCACTGGATCCGCTATATCAATTTGTTTATCATGAACTGCGAGTTCTTTCTCAAGAATTTTGAGTGGTGCAATAGTTTTTTCAAAATCAGTTTTCACTTGGTCAGTTAGGCGTATTTTTTCTAACATATCGGATTGAACGCCAGCTTGTAGCATTCGATATTGTCTATGTCTTTTCTTCATAATATTTTTCTGTTTTATTAATTCGTCTAGTTGTTTTATTTTTGCCTCATTTGTGTTCATTATTTTATAAGATAATATTTGAATTTTGTGGTAGCATAGAGACACAGCAAAAACACTGCACCAAAGGTGCTGAGACTTGAAGAGCCGACTTTACTGAACAACTTATTTTTGTTCTATGGAACTTTGTTCTAACGTTTTTAATAAAGTTCTTATTTCTTCTAAAAAAGCTTCATTGTTTACTTTGTCTTGAGGTTTAACAGGAATTTTAGTTGCTTCTCTAGCTATTTGGTCAAATTTTTCAATCTCATCTAACGTAATAACATTGTCATCACACACTCTCTGGAAGTAGTAATGTAGTTTATCATATACTTCTTTGACATGTGCATGTTTCTTAGTTAAGGATTTTCGTTTCTTAGTCATTAAAGATTTATCTATCACTGTTGCAAGTGACGTTGTGAAGACACCTGTGCCTGTTAAAACTGTAGCGACAACAGGAATTGTAAGAACGCCAGATGAAATGACAATAGTGAGAGCGCCTAAAGAAATTGTTAAACATATACCAACGCCTTGTGTCACATTCTTAGCTATGGTCCATCTCTTTCTTAATTTATTATAATGTTCTAATCTTAACAATAATTGGGATTCCTTATCTTTCATGTACCTGACTCTATCTTTGTGTTTTGCTATATCCATTTCATATGATAATGAAGGATATAAGGGGGCTGATGGTTCTTTTGTTTTTTCATCTTCCATTTTTAAATGAATATTTTTGTTCATGGGTCATACTTTAAGGTACTTTCCTATTTTTGTATTTTTCCCATTCTCGCATCTATTTTAGCCCCGTAAATTGGTGATTTTACATGTTTTTTATAAATTTCAAGGTAGTTCCCTATTTTATATCTATTTAGTCCGTAAATTAGTGATTTTAGAGGTACTTTCCTATTTTTGTATTTTTTCATTTTTTGTATCTATTTTGACCCATAAATTGGTGATTTTAGAGGTACTTTCCTATTTTTGTATTTTTTCATTTTTTGTAACTATTTTGTCTATTTTTTTATAAATTTCAGGGGGTCCCTATTTTTTTTTTTCTTACTTGTCCTGGGCCGGCCAAAAATACACTACTACGATCAAGTTCCATTGCATCTTTAAGTTTCTTTTATAGAAAGTTGAATGTGAATATGTGAAATTGCTTCAATCACTAGACTGCTACCATGATGGTTAAATGCATCAAGACGTTGAGCAATTTTTCCCATAGGTCTTTCAAAAAACTCTTCAGGATTATCTACAACTTCCATTGAATAGGAAGCAAAGTGGAAGAAACGATCTTCTACCTCTTCTTTCCCAAAATGACTGAAATGAATTTTCGCAACTAATCGCGCCATTACAATTTTATCAGAAAACGTATCCATTAACTTCAAAAATAGTGTGCTAGTATCAATAATAACTGATTTGATATTAATCTCATGTTTATGTAATGTTATCACATGATCTTGAATAGTCCCTTTTAAACTTTGCCTATGAAAACGCAATGTTCCACAATCATTTGAGAAAGACATTGTCATCCTGCATCTATCCCTCCAATTGCATGAAAAACAGCAAGTCTTTACATAAAGCTTTAATTGAATGACTTCTTCAAGCATGCATTACAAATTTTGGGTTTGAAACAAATAAAATAGATACAGTTGGTAACTATCATACAGAGAGCAATGAAAACCAAACCTTACTTTGGCAGTGTTGAGGTAAGGAGGAAAAGAACATTAATTATGAATGTAACTACTACAACGAACATTTGAAATGGGAACACTCAGTTCCTTGAAACGTTTCGTAACTTCATGATAGTGTTGATTAACTCTACTATCCCAAGGTGGAAGTAGAATTGCATTAATGACTAGATTAGGAAAAAGCTTTCTCTCCTTGGAGGGATCATTACAGAAGATACGTACAACATTGAAGGCTGCTAGCCATCTTTTAAAGTCAATAAGAAGAGCACTTTCACTAGGAAGACCAAAGTCTTGTAAATATTGTTGATTAAGTCCATGAATATGTTTTTTCGCCCATCCATCAGCTTTGGGATCACACTTGGCATGATGATGATAAACACTGACAATCTGATATGAGCCATTGTCCATGGCAATAGCACTGAGCTCCTGTACAGGTTCACCCTCACAATCCATAAAAATGATGATGGATGACTAAAAAGAAAATTACATAGTTTTACTCATCGGATGAAAAATCCTATAACATATTACAATATGAAGAAGTGCAACGATGCTGTTCACGACAAAATACACAAATAACATGATGACAGCGAAGAAGTAAAATGTATCTGATAATACCACGTCTACGACACTCAAAGCACATAAACGAATTGTCATAAGGTGGAGATAGGAATGGATTAGCGATTCTCCTTCTTTGATTTGCGTTTTCCGGAAACATTCTTCTCTGACTTGTGCATCCCACCGTTCTCGTTGAGGATTTGATCAATAATGTTATTAACATCTGGCTGCTTCGGTATATATAGGATGGATTGAGTATGCATTGCTATAGAAGCCAATTTATTATCCTTATGATAACCATAATATAGTCCGCTTATTGTGAAACGAATATTCCAAGTGCCTTCTGCGAGCTCTTCACACCTGATGGGTGTTATCTGTTCTCCATCCTTTCGATAGTGGTAGATAAAGTCGCTCACCTTCCCATATCTTTTTATGTGGTGTATTCTTGTCATCTCTCGCTCTCCACACTTCGTCAAGGGGAGTAGGGATATCCATATTTAGTGTCACAAATTCTTCAATAATGTCAAGCTGGCGACGTATGTATGGAGCTACAGGAATGATGACGTAGTCTCCATGCTGATTCCTCTTCACACTCACGTCTGTGGAAGGGATCATTCCCGTTTCCAGTGCTATAGCACTATCGAAGTAGCGTATGCCTTGTCTAAATTTACGCTGTAGGGGTGTAGGATTATGTACCTGTGTTGTTTTCTCCACCGGTCTCAACTGTAGATGGCCTGATTGTAGCGAACCTTGCACCGTCTGGACATCAGCATCTAGTCTGGTAAGTGATGTAGAAGCCTGAAAGCGGAAAGATACGATTAGGTAAACACTCAAGAAAGGAGGTGGAGGGAAGTTTTCTGACTTACCATTCTAGTTGAAAAGTAGGATAGATGAGCTGAGAGAACGTGCGTCCGTCACTTATACGATTCACAAATAGAATGATTGTCACTCTAAAGTCTCATTATTTATAGAGAAATCCATGATTCTCATTGGATGATGATCCTCATTGGACAATACCATCAAGCTGATTCCAAATCTGGCCTCCGTTACCCATCCGAGCCTTCGTTCATCCGCTGGAGCTGTTTTTTGGAAAATTCTAACTCTGTCGTTTTTCGCCAATCTCCCAAAATCTTAAATGGCGTCTCACATCGAAACGAAGACAGATATGAACAAGCCGTTTCTTTCAGTGAATTTGTCTCACTCTTAGCTTTCAAACGAGCTATTGCACGACTTCCTACGAGCTCTAGAACCAAAGTTGGAAGCAACGCTGCCGAGGGGAGGGGGACGTCCCAAAAATTTTTTCTCTCCGATGGAGCTGGAAATCACCTTACCGATGCAGAATTTGACGCTGAATCCGAATCTGGTCTCAGATCTACCATTGGAGCAGTCGTTTAGACGCTAGAGCCCAAAACGTCCAAAATTCTAACTCTGTCGTTTTTCACCAATTTCCCAAAATCTTAAATGGCGTCTCACATCTAAACGAAGACAGATAGGAACAAGCCGATTCTTTCAGTGAATTTGTCTCACTCTTAGCTTTCAAACGAGCTATTGCACGACTTCCTACGAGCTCTAGAACCAAAGTTGGAAGCAACGCTGCCGAGGGGAGGGGGACGTCCCAAAAATTTTTTCTCTCCGATGGAGCTGGAAATCACCTTACCGATGCAGAATTTGACGCTGAATCCGAATCTGGTCTCAGATCTGCCATTGGAGCAGTCGTTTAGACGCTAGAGCCCAAAACATCCCAAATTCGCCGTTAACTCTGTCGTTTTTCACCAATTTCCCAAATCTTAAATGGCGTCTCACATCTAAACGAAGACAGATATGAACAAGCCGTTTCTTTCAGTGAATTTGTCTCACTCTTAGCTTTCAAACGAGCTATTGCACGACTTTCTACGATCTCTAGAACCAAAGTTGGAAGCAACGCTGCCGAGGGGAGGGGGACGTCCCAAAATTTTTTTCTCTCCGATTTCGCTGGGAACAACCTTCTGTGGAATGATATCTTCACTCTATGCTTTTGTCTTGTGTTTATATGTTTGAAGTTCATGTTCTGCCTATATGTTTATATCGCGCTAAAATTGAAGATCTCGAAATAAATACTTTCGATACACGACGTCCTGCTTTTACCTTCCCGTCCTACAATAAATGGTGGCAGCTGGTGGCAGGTTCCAATAAATGGCCGCTCCTATTAAATGTCCAAAACTGCCCCAAAATCCACGCGAAGAAGATTTCAAGTATTTTAAGCGGTTGCTGGAGAATTATTTTTTGATTTCTGGGACAGACGAAAAAGTTAAATTACCCGTTCTGCTCCATGCCTTGGGCAAGGATGGCATCAACATATTCGACGGGTGCCCAGACCCGAAATCGGACTACCTGGAGGCGATCACGCAACTTGAATCTTATTTTGGTGGAAAGTCCAGTATTCTGATTCGGAGAAAGGAATTTTACCAGAGTTCTCAAGGACCTAATGAAACTGTTACGGTATTTGCCTGTCGGCTTCGCCGTTTAGCCAATGAGTGCGACTTCAAGAGTCATCTCTCGGCTATGCTTCGAGACATTTTCGTAATTGGCGTCTTCGATGATCGTCTTGGCGAACGACTCTTGAGTGAGGATGCTAGGAGCTTGACCTTCGAAGATGCCTTAAAGCGTGCCGAAGCATTCGAGCGCGCTCGCGCTGAACGAAGATCCGTTCAGAACAAGGAGTTTCCTGTTCTCGTTGCTTCAAATAGAGTGACCGAGTCTGAAGGTTCTACGTGTTTTCGATGCGGTCGTGCCGGACATCGTGCCAATTACCTTCAGTGTCCAGCAAGGGAGGCTACATGCAATAAATGTTTAAAAGTTGGACATTTTCAAGCTGTGTGTAAGTCGACGGCATCTTATAATTCTCTCAACAAATCTGGTAGGCCTACCACAAACAGGAAGTCAATTTCAACTGTGACGACAAGTTCAACGACTGGTGATGAATCTACCACTGAAGAAGTTGTGAATATATTCTCCATCTACGAAACTACTGCTACGAATGACGAGTGTATTACATCCGACGGAAATGGTCGCTCCGAGTCACGTGACAATTCTGTGGTGAAACAAGTTACCTCTGCTGCTGCATCGCTTACAGAAGTTGTGAGTATTCATTCTACTGGTGAAAGTGAATCTTTGATCCGTGATATATGTGTAGATTGCGTGGCTGTCAAAGGAATGATTGACACAGGTGCTGTGCGTTGCGTACTCCCAAAGCATCTGATAAAAGGGCTGCATTGTAGGCCCACAAATATTTCATTGAGTGCTTTTGGACATTTACGTATTCCTGTTATCGGTGAAATTTATGTTACTGTACAATACCGTTCCAAGTTTTGTAAATCAGTTTTCATCGTGGCTGGCGTGCCTAACGATTATGCACTCCTGTCAGCTGAATTGTGTCGGTCGCTCGGTATGCTCTCTGAAATACGAGTATGTAATATTGCTGTTTCGTGCAAAGAGTTAATCTCTCCTTTTTACGACCGTTATTCTGCTTTGTTTAATGGCCTAGGGTGTGTCAAAGATTTTTCATGCGAAATAACCGTTGATTCTTCAGCCACTCCAGTTCATTGTATGTCACGTCCATTACCGCCAGCGATTCTTAGTGAGGTAAGTGAAGAGCTACGAGATCTTGAGAAGGAAGGTATTATCAAAAAAGGTAGATAGTCCCACAGACTGGTGCTCTCCTTTAGTAGTTGCTCGTAAACCCACAGGCAAGATCCGTATTTGCACTGACCTTCGACAGTTAAACTTGGCCATTAAGAGGCAAACCTTTCAGATTCCTAGCACAGAGGAAATTTTCGCTCAGATTCGCGGTACTCGAGTTTTCTCTCGCCTCGACTGTAATAAGGCCTTTCATCAACTACCCATAGCAGAAAACTCTCAACACTTTCTAACTTTTTCCACGCCTGCAGGCAGATATTGTTGGACGCGAATGCCGTACGGGATTAAAAGCGCTCCTGAGATTTTTCAGTCCGTTTTATCAAATCTTCTAAGGGATGTTCCGGGATGCTTCGTCTTCTTTGACGATATTCTTATCGCCTCTCAGTCAGTTGATGAACATACTGCTACCATTACTCGAGTTTTTGACATTCTTCTAGCACACGGAATAACTTTGAATAAGGAAAAATGCATGCTTTACAGAGAAACGATTGACTTCCTAGGTCATACACTTACACATTCTGGTGTTCAACCGTCCAACGCCAAGGTTGCTGCTCTTAAAGACATTGAGTTGCCAAAACCAAAACCCAGATGAGATCATTTCTAGGACTCGCTGCTTATGTAGGCCAACGGTTTGTGCCCCATTTCTCTACTCTGGCATCTCCGTTATGGGATATGCTTGCCACAAGTCAGGATACTCTAAGTTGGTGTGAAAAGACTGAGACAGTTTTTGAAAAATTGAAAGTGGCTTTAATAAATCATCATAGACTTTCGTGGTTTGATCCTAACAAAAAATGTGTCATACAAACAGAGTTCCAATGAGGGACTAGGATGTGTCCTTCTCCAGGACGATAAACCTATTGCCTTTTCTTCACGCAGGTTAAAGCAGACAGAAAAAGCTCTTTCAACAATCGAAAAGGAGTTTCTGGGAATAACTTTCGCCTTACAGCGCTTCCGCCGACTGATTCTTTTTCAACAGTGCTCCATTCATACTGATCACAAACCTATCCTTGGACTAATGCGGAAGCGTATTGACTCTCTTCCATTTCGTATTCAAAAGTGGATGATGTTTATCTAAAGTTTTGCCATAACATTGCACTATTTGCCTGGAAAGAAGAACTGCCTTGCTGACGCTCTGTCCAGGAATCCGTCCAACCTCGTTAAGTCCACACCTGAAGATGATGCTGACTTCACCTTGTGCCTCATTCTGTCTTCCGTTCCTATAAATATTCACGACGTTGCTCAGGCTACTAAGAACGATTCGATATTACAGTCTGTTCTGAAATCAATCGCTGATGATTGGAGTACTAGAGAATCCTGTACTCCTACACCATATTATTCTTTCCGTCACGAACTTGCTGCGAAGCGAATCGATGATAGTAACGTGATATTGATGAGTGATCGTATTTGCATACCATCATCTCTTGTCACTTCTTTATTGCTTCAGCTTCATGAAAGCCACATAGGTGTAACTAAGATGCGTCAACTCGTCCAATCGTCTTTCTTCTGGCCCGGTTATTCGAAGGACATAAGTGATAACGTTGGTCGATGCTCAGCCTGCACTGTCTTTCAGGATGTGACGGATCATCCACCGATCACACTTTTTGCTAGCAAATGTTCCAGACCAGGCGAATTACTTGCCTTGGACTTAACCGGCCCTAGTTCAAGTACTGATAACCTCCTCCTACTCACCTTGATCGATGTCTATAGTCGATTCCCTGACGTTTTTGTGATTGAGAGAGGCTCAAGTAGAGAGATAATCGCTAGGCTTCAGAGACACTTCTCTTTGTTCGGACTGCCTGAAACTATCATTACTGATAATGGCACCCGTTCGTTTCTCAAGAATTCTCCAATTTTCTGTTATCGTGCGGAGTCTCACACATAAGAAGTGCCAACTATCATCCTCAGAGTCAAGGTTATATTGAACGATTTCACCGAACTCTCAAGTCTCGTATAAAGCGAATTAGATACACGAATGACACCATTTCCTTTCACACTTCCTTGCAACAAGTTCTCCTTGATATCCGCACGACGCCTCATGCAATGACCGGAAAGACTCCATCATCCGTCTTCCTCGGTAGAGAGGTTAGGGCAAAGAAATCCTTCATTTTACCAAATCAAGATTTTGCAAACATTAAGGCTCCAAAGAGATATCATGAGCAGGAGTACGAAAAGAGAAACTCTTCCTCTCGTTGTGTCGAATATAAAGAAGGCGATGATATTCTTTTTAGGAAGGGCAAGGGTGATATCTTCATACACAAAGGTAAGGTTCAATGTCGTATAGGAAAATACACCTACAGTGTGTTGGATGACGGAGGCAATGTCCGTGTTTACAATCAATGTGACATGAAGCGACGTTTTTGTTCTGATGATGTACCCGATAGTGATCATGCCCTTGATGCATATGACAATGTGACAACTCAAAACGCCGATGCTTCCCCAACACCTACAAATCGTTACAATTTGAGACCTTCTCGTGTCGACCCCTCACATTACAGACAATGACTTCACAGTGAGGGAGGATTGTGGAATGATATCTTCACTCTATGCTTTTGTCTTGTGTTTATATGTTTGAAGTTCATGTTCTGCCTATATGTTTATATCGCGCTAAAATTGAAGATCTCGAAATAAATACTTTCGATACACGACGTCCTGCTTTTACCTTCCCGTCCTACAATACCTTCCTAACCCAAAATTTCACATCAATTCCGAATCTGCCCTCCGTTTTTCCATCCGATGCTTCGTTTTGGCTCTACAGCCCAAAACCATCCCAAATTCGCCGTTAACTCTGTCGTTTTGTCAACATCTACCAACCTGGTCGGCCGCCCAAGTCAACCTGGACGGCCGACCAAGACTCTCTCCCGAGGGGGGGGCGCTGTGTTTATTGTGGAGGTTTGCTTACTACTATGAATGTTATTTTCAACCACTTGTGAAGACTGTGTTGATGAGTAGTGCCATTAATTGTCTTCTTATAAAATTCGGCTGTCAGTATGTGTTACGTTTCGATTGATATTCCGACTCCGTGAGATCGGTTCTTACTTTCGCTATTAATTGCACATGAGAATGCTATTTTAGAGGACTTCTCAGCAACAGTTGCTATGAGAAAAATTGATATAAAGCATGAATAGGCATCTCACACGTTTGTCCCTGTGGCTGCATTATATTTTTGCGTGACTGCTCAGTTTATAACTGAGATCGTGTATGAAATAATTATTCATATTAATTTCTTTACAATTTATTTTGATAGATTTATGTAAATGTTGCAATCATGACTATAGCAGTCGATATGGAAGAAAATAATTTCACAATAAACTGTTAGCAATTTATACACTATGAAATTACAACAGTACTCAAGTATCAGTCATAAGACGTCAGTTTTTCGCAACATTTCTTCTCAGTTCAGCACAGACATAAATACGATTTTTAACTGAGTAACAATAGATGACAAGAGACAGGAAGTAGTTTTTACGATTTATCAGAATTCATGTCTTGGTTAATTCCAAAGTTCTCTTCTGGCACATATTATGTTGCCGTAGCAAACATATTAAAGAACCATAAAGTGAGGGTGTTTAGATGCACAATGTTCGTCCGAACGCGTAGCACTTTCTTCAGGGCACATGTATTTAAGAATGAAAACCAGTTTTCAAAATAATTAATTTGACTATTTTTCCATGACAAATTCCTTCGTTGGTTTCTTTCAGCAACCAACTATCCATTCTCTTGGTCTGAAAAAATTATCTTTTAGAAATACCTCACAAATTCAATCTAGAATTCAATTCAATTTCACAATTTCATGAACGAATTAATTTCATTTTGCATTCAGAATGCACAGTGCACGTCTCGCATCTGGCTAAAACAGAGACAATACAGTTATGTTAAATGAGATGCGTTCACCTCACATTTCATAAATGAGAACAAACTCTTCCTGAATAACAGACCTGACTTCTTCAGTCAAATTCATTTCTCTTTTTGTTGTTATAATCAAGGTCTACACATTCACCTAGTAGATGATAAAGTTTCCAGTCTATTAATTCGCTACTCAATGAATCTTCCTACGCTGGACTAACAACAATTTGATTGGACACACGTCACAGCTTACGTTCAACATGTGTGCTTTCTCATCTCGCGAACTGATCGACGGAAGTACGACATATTTCTTTCACTTTCTATCGAACCGTCTTCTGTCTGCGCTACATCTCATTTTTGCTACAGCTTTCAAGTTAGATTTTATGCGACGTTCCTGTATGCTTACGTTTATGTACATTTACAATTCACTATGCTAATGTTTGTCTAATAATTACAATACAACAAATTGACAAACATGTCTTCTAAATCATCTACTAATACAACACTAGATAGTTATACTAAGTACATATGTAGGTAGAGTGTCGACTCAAAAAAGTATCTGTTTAAAGTGAAAATTTTTATATCAAAAGATTCACTTTTCTGTGGAGATAGCGTTCCAGCGGTCCAAAAAATTATTTGAGCAGTTTTTAAAAAGCTCAATTTTTGTCAATTAATATACTACCGACATGACGCTCATTTATAAGAAGTATGAAACAAGTTGGATATCAAATGGAATGAATAATGAGTCTTCTAAGCTAGCAGCCGGCTGTCACTGACGTTGTGTGTTCACGGTCTATGCGCAGTCTTTTGAGTCTTTTGGAATTTTTGTGATTTTCTCGTCGATCATCACGTCGTTTGTTCTAATTTTTGATATCACGAGATTCTACACCTGGATCTGCAGTGTCTGGTGGTCTTCGTTTTCTCCATCATCGCTTCGTTCTCCGAATATATCGTTCTCTGTAGAGATCGTACAAAGTCGTGCAATAGCTCATTTGAAAGCTGAGAATGAGAAAAAAAATGCAGTGAAAAGCTCAGTTTGGACTAATTTTCTTGGGTTTAGGGAGGAAAATGGCAGAAAAACGTCAGAGTTGAAAAAGTCAGGTTTTGGAGGTTTTGGGATGAGAAAAGTCGTTTTTCGGGCAGAAGGAGCTCTCGGATGGGAAAACGGAGTGCAAATTCGGACGTTTTGGTCAATGTTGGGTCCAGGAACTTCTTCCCAACTCAATCGAAGAGAAAAAGTTCTGACCCCCCCCCCTCGGCAACGATCTTCCAACTTTGGTTGTAGACATCGTAGAAAGTCGTGCAATAGCTCATTTGAAAGCTTAGAGTGAGAAAAATGCAGTGGAAAGCTCAGTTTGGACTAATTTTCTTGGGTTTAGGGAAGAAAATGGCAGGAAAACGTCAGAGTTGGAAAAAGGCGGGTGTTGGATGTTTTGGGATGAGAAAGGCTGGAATTCGCCAGGAAGGAGGCCTTGGATGAGAAAACGGAGGCCAGATTCGGAATTTTTGGCCAATTTTGGGTTAGGAAGGATGTTTCCAGCGACATCGGAGAGAAAAAGTTCTGACCCCCCCCTCGGCAACGATCTTCCAACTTTGGTTGTAGACATCATAGAAAGTCGTGCAATAGCTCGTTTGAAAGCTGGGAGTGAGACAAATTCAGTGGAAAACATGGCTTGTTCCTACCTGCCTTCGTTTAGAGGTGAGATGTTATTGAAAATTTGGGACATTGACGAAAAAACGACAGAGTTAGAATGTTTATGAAAATCGCTCTAGCGGGTGAAGCAAGCCTCGGACGGGAAAACAGTGACCACATTTGGAATCAGCGTCAAATTCTGCTTCGGCATGGTAAATTTGAAAGCCATCGGAGAGAAAAAATTTTTCATCATTTTTCCGAAAAACGAGTTAGAATTTTTGCGATGGCTGTGGGATGTAGAGCCAAACCGAAGCATTGGATGGGAAAATAGAGGGCAGATTCGGATTCAGCGTCAAATTCTACTTGGGAATGGTGAATTTCCAGCTCAATCGGAGCAGTAGAACCGGAGATAGACGTATTTAAAGATTTGAATGATGGGTATTACGTCATCAGCTGATCGCCACACACTATACAAGCGGGAACCGACAGAGACTTTTCATTTAGAGGAGAGCGATTGTCAAAGGTAGGTCGTCTCTCTGAGCTCCGATGATAGCTTCGGAAATTCCAAATTCCGGGTTTCTGTAAGAAACCGACTTAGAAAATTTCATTGCTGAAGTCAGCTAAGGCGTCAGACTTAGAGGTTAGCCAGGAGATGGCCTTCGTCTCCAGGCCATAAAAGACTCCAAAACTTTAAAGGCTTGTAACTTTGCTTCTACAAGTCCGTTTGACTTGATTCAAAAAGGTTCGGTCGCTATTGACCTGCCCTAAGTGATAGACTACTTATAAATTTTCATAAGTAGTGCTAAAAAGTTGAAAAATTTAAATTCACTAGTTTTGGAGGTTTTCTGGGGTTTTCGACCCTGCTGAAGTCAATGAAAGCATTTTTAATGATGTCTGAGCCAGTCTTCTCATGGTATAAGCGGCTTTTCACTGAAAGCGAGCAAGACACGGAGAGTTTTGCTGTAATATTCCACTGACAGGGTGTTCCTTCGGGACGGCGGACGATGCCGTAGTGATAAGTGTGGCAAGGGAATGTGTCATAGTTTAGACCGAAACCGCTGGGGCAACTCATGTCTCATGTTGGGCATTTGACACAGTTCTCAACGTAGCACTTTGAACGCCAATCGGTTGATCGCTGGATCTGCAGCGTCTGGTGGTCTTCGTTTTCTCCATCATCGCTTCGTTCTCCGAATATCCCCTGCTCAGCCTCGTACGTGTTTGTGTTCACTCGCGTAGCACATCACAAAAGGTGCTTTATAATCTATATCACGCAAAATTTGTTTCCTGATGGGAAAGAAGCCCGCACACGAAACCTGAATACGCACTATTACACTGTAAATTGTAGGGCACCAACTTAGGCACGAAGCCGAAATTTCGTGCCAGTTAGCGCCTAGCTAGTGCCATTCTAGTGCCTCGAGGCGCCACTAGGCACTAACAGGCACCAAACCAAATATTTGTTTATCTGGTAAAAACCACATAAAGAAAAATTTCTTCATTTACGATTGCTAATTAGGAGGATAATTTATTCGAAATTGAACCATCTAAGCTTCAAATTGCTCAACTCGTCAAATTTAAATCTCCTTTGTTTGAGTCTCTAGCATTTTAAAGACATTCTTTCATTCTTCCATCCGTAAAGTGTTGTTGAATAACGCTTGCGACAACAGCTGTACAGGATAGCATGTGGGCTTGAATCAAGCAAAATTATATTTGAAGAACAGAAAAAGGTGCTGCATGGAAAAAGGTAAGTACGACATGAGTTCGTTTGAAAATATTCATGCATACTTGGAAATATAATGTACTAGGCCAAAAATAAAATTATTTGTGTAGTTTAGCTTTCCGACAAGGCCAACGTCCAGTCGAATCTCAGTATGATGCATTTTGATGCTTTGCTGCATACTGCAAGCGCAGATAGAGCAAATATTTCTTGGAAAGAAATGCTTTCTTAACGTAAGTCATGTTTACGCTCCTTTTTTCATTATGGAGCGGGCGACACACTTTAATAGTTGGCTACCTAATAATAGAAGCATGTGTATTGTGAGGTTTCAACGAAATCACTGGATCCAATTAAAAAGTCACAGCTCCTATTATGAAGAGATGGCCATAGATAGTGACGCTACTCTTTTGGAATTTCCTCACTCGACTGATTGTGAATCATCAATGTTGTACTCCAGCATTGATACCGCCCTTCGAAAGTAGTAACCCCGTGGCAAAATCAAGGACAAAATGTGAAATGCTGAGTCATCATGCTGACTCATCCCCGTGACCTTGACCTTGCGTGACCTGTTGACCTCACGTGACCTGCTGACCTCACGTGATCTTAGGGGATGACCTTCCGTGACCTTAGGGGATGACCTCGCGTGACCTTAGGGGATGACCTTAGGAAGAGAATTTGCCAAGGATGTGATGGAAGGATGGGTCCGAGAGGAGGAAACGGGTCCCTTTGGTTGTAGAGATCGTACAAAGTCGTGCAATAGCTCATTTGAAAGCTGAGAATGAGAAAAAAATTGCAGTGAAAAGCTCAGTTTGGACTAATTTTCTTGGGTTTAGGGAGGAAAATGGCAGAAAAACGTCAGAGTTGAAAAAGTCAGGTTTTGGAGGTTTTGGGATGAGAAAAGTCGTTTTTCGGGCAGAAGGAGCTCTCGGATGGGAAAACGGAGTGCAAATTCGGACGTTTTGGTCAATGTTGGGTCCAGGAACTTCTTCCCAACTCAATCGAAGAGAAAAAGTTCTGACCCCCCCCCTCGGCAACGATCTTCCAACTTTGGTTGTAGACATCGTAGAAAGTCGTGCAATAGCTCATTTGAAAGCTTAGAGTGAGAAAAATGCAGTGGAAAGCTCAGTTTGGACTAATTTTCTTGGGTTTAGGGAAGAAAATGGCAGGAAAACGTCAGAGTTGGAAAAAGGCGGGTGTTGGATGTTTTGGGATGAGAAAGGCTGGAATTCGCCAGGAAGGAGGCCTCGAATGAGAAAACGGAGGCCAGATTCGGAATTTTTGGCCAATTTTGGGTTAGGAAGGATGTTTCCAGCGACATCGGAGAGAAAAAGTTCTGACCCCCCCCTCGGCAACGATCTTCCAACTTTGGTTGTAGACATCATAGAAAGTCGTGCAATAGCTCGTTTGAAAGCTAGGAGTGAGACAAATTCAGTGGAAAACATGGCTTGTTCCTACCTGCCTTCGTTTAGAGGTGAGATGTTATTGAAGAGATTGCCATAGATAGTGACGCTACTCTTTTGGGAATTTCCTCACTCGACTGATAGTGGAATCATCAATGTTGTACTCCTGCATCGATAACGCCCTTCGAAGTCGTTATTGTTCGACCTCCTCACAACGCGTTTACTATAGTCACGTCAACGACTGAATGCCGAGAGTCCGTGTTTTACTTGCTTTCGAATGTTCAGTGCGGCTAGTGACATCGTGATTATGCATCATTCTGTCGACTGACAGCTGTCTTGGAATAAGGTGAAAGTGTTAACTGGACGACTTTCATATTCGTGTGACTTTTTCTTGTGTATTGCACTGTTCATGCAACATCTATTTGGAAACTGCAAATCAAATTAAGATCAGTGTCCCATTTTCGAGGTGAGAACCATTCCATTCATATTTTGCTTCAAGACGATATTCAGAGGTACGGTTTTTTAGGTATTATGAAACATACATGAAACTAGGGTCTTTGTTCAATGCAATGGAAACTTGAAACCATACACAATGGTTGAAAACTATTTCATTCCGAAGTAAAATGGGTTTTATATTAGATCTCATTTTCTTGATGTTGTGGTTAAATAGAATTGTAAAATAAAAAATGCAATGCTAATATAATACACAGCTGTCAAATGGACAAAATGTGTGGCTAACGATCTATCGAATCTTACTTCAGAGTAATGAATTCGATGACGAGATCTCGACATTTTTTAGGCGTTCGAGATCCCAAGATTTCAGTGACGAGACCACGATTATTATATTAGGCGTGTACATACAGTTAACAAATGAATATTAATGGTTTTCCCCCACCCAGTACCATGGCATGTTTTGTTATGTAAATCGCATGAAATCAAAAGGATCATAGCACCAGGAACTCGAGTAAACTTAGATATCGGGTATAGCTTATGCTGACGACGAATAAGACTCGTATGTGACGTCACAAGCTGCGCGCTCGTTGACTAGGTTCCACTGGAAACGTAATGTGCGAGTTTTTATTGCAACTCGTCGCAATGATTCACCTTAAAAATCAGGGTTTAAACAGGCCATTTGATGCTCGATGCCCGCAGAATAAGTGAATTAAGAAAGACTTTAAAATCAGAATTGTAGAGGTGGCCATCTGATGGTCCTGAAACTCCCGCAAAGAGAGAACTGCCTATTAGCTACTGGCAAGGGGAGACTGGAAAAGAGCTAATTATTGTTACATTGAGTTGCTTGCTGGGAAAAGGTCAAATGCTGATGCCAAAGGCACTAGCATTCGCATGCCACATGCCATACTGGCCATTTCATTAGCATATATTTTCTATTTGAGTTAGAAAATAGTATATTGATGCAACAACATCTATTCCAATCCTGAAATATGTGCCCAGGTTAATAGCGTGATTTTTACTTATTGCGCTCATTCAAAAATTAAGAAATCTAAGGCTATTACTTCAACAATACAGTCAAAATGTCAATACTTTGTTGGCCCTCCCATGGCCTTCAGGACAGCTTATGCGTTTCGGCACTGGATTCAATCAGCCTCTTGCAATACTCTTCGTTAATTTCGGTGGTCCACGCTATTATTACCGTCTTCTTGAGATCATTGAGAGAAGTGGGTTCCGTTGAGCAACTCGCTTCTCCACCACAGCCCAACAGTTCTCGATGGTTTTCAAGTCAGGAGAACTGCCGCGCCATGGTTCCAAGACTTCGATATCAGAATTTGATACTATTTTCTAGCTCAAATTGGAAATTATGCTAATCAAATGGCCAATATGGCATGTAAAATGCCATCTGAAAGGTAGGCCTAGTGAATGATCTGGTCTGAGGGATGCGCAACATTTAATGACTAAACCTTTGAACTGACTTTTACATGATGACAACTATGGCTATCAGTCATCCGTGCATGTTAGGGTGTGCTCATAGAAGTAGATAATAGTACACTAGAATGGAAGTTTGATATCTTGTCTATGTACAATGATGGCACATGGAAAAATCTATGGTTTGTAGATCAGATTCGATCTAAAACATTGTATCATAGTCAAACTATTTGCCAAGTTGGTTGTGGAAGTTGTTGACACCTAATTCATGAAGAGAATTGCAAGTGAGATGGCGGCATTGTTTCATGTGAAATAGCCTACTATTCCATGGATTAATATAGTGTGTCTATTTGTAGCAGTCACTGACAACTAGTTTCCAATGTTTCAATATTGGAATGAGAATTAAAAATTGGTTCACAAAGTCATAATTGAAAGTAGTCGGTGTACTGATTTTTAAGAACATCTGAAGAATTTACTGATAGAAAGTCTAATTATTGGATAATTTTTCTTCAAGCGGCTAAGAAACGTGGCGCTTTTCTGGAATAAACACACTGAAAGTTTCTTTACAGACAAATCATTTCACAAATAAATGAAATGTCGCTGGAACTTTTCAATTAATCATTGAATGACACATGTGATATTTTGAAGACTGATATTAGAATGCATGTTGAGATATTGAAAATTATTCAAATTTAGTGAACAGGGGAACCTTTAAAAGTAAATGAATACTCTAAGATTTCTTGGCCTCTGATTTCAAGCTGGAGTTATGCATGTTCTGTAAATCGACATTTCAAGTTGTATAAGAGTCTGATTATACTATTGAGATAGATTATCGGAGCGATATTTCAAAATGATGACCATACAGAACGTTTAAAAGGATTTCCTTCTTTGTCATCGTGTCGGCGCAGCATTTTGTAAACATTTTGTAAATTCACTATTGCTTTTGAGTACATGGTCTTTGGACAAGGGCCAACACTGCAGATCAAGGAATTAGCTGATAAATATAATTGGCCAATCAAAAAACATGGAAGGCAGATCGCACAAGTTACATTTTGCCCCAACTAAGTTCCCCGGGTGTGCCATAATGTTCATGCAATTTCCATTCTAGGTCTTTCTATGGTATTGTTAATTCTAAGGGTGTGCTGAACATGGATGTTTCAAACAATTCCTCCCAAGTCAATAAATATGTTAACTCAACGCTGTATTAGAATAGTTAATTATTTTTTCATTGGGAGGCTTATTCATTACTACATATTATTTAACAACCATAATCATTCATGTTCAGATAATAATTCATTTTACTAATGTTTCTTTTGCTGATTTCAAGTCCTCTATTCAAGAGAGCTTGTACCATATTGATTAGTAAAAAACATTCGTATGTAATCAATCGGGTATTTATGGGTCATCTCCCCACCTTTTCAAATTTTTCTAAAATAATCAGTTTAAATGAATAAATCACAAAACTTCAGATACAAGTATTTTAGTATATTTTCTAACTGCATGCAAATGTTTATGCAAATCGGACAAGTGCTTTTTGAATTAGAGACGATAACGTGAAGTGTAGCGATGTCAGCTGCTTGATCAGTGCCTGACATCGTCTCAGCACTGAGCAGATAGCCCCCACTACATGTAGGTCAACAAAGTTATGTCGCGACAACTCATGAAGTATATACATCCTTTCCATTTGCCATATAACCCAGACCATTTGCCATCTTAGACTTCAGAATGTGTGTGGTAGGGGTAGTGGTCATGGGAAGATTTCAGACAGCAATGATGAGACGGAGAGGGAGAGAGAACAATGCACAAACAATAATGCGTCGAACAGACGAAATCAGGTCAAGTTGCTGACATCGTTTACACTTCAATTTGTCATCTAAAATTCAAAAAATCGACGGTCCGATTTGATAAAATTTTGCATAGAAGATAATCTCGTCAAAAATTGATTTGGAGCTGAAGTTGTGTGACGACTGATTCAATTCTAAGGATTTTAGAAAAATTGTTGAAAACGTGGGGGGGAGATTACCAAAATACCGGCAACAGTGTGCCAAAATGCGAATAACCAGACAAATATTTCGGCATTGACTGAGAGAATTTGATTTATAAAAAGAGCAGATGGCTCGCTTTGTAAAAGATAAAGAATCATGGTCCCAAGAGTACGGACTACTCGTCATATTTTACGGCAATTAATAGTATCAGTGGGCTTACAGACTACTGGCATTTGCATGGACGGTGAACAAAATACTGCGCTTTCTTGGTGAACTGGGGAATGCCGACTTCTTCCAATCCATTTTCATACTGAACACAAAAGTTGTGAATTTGAAATTATTATTATGCACCATATTTTGTGCGGCTAAATATGTCAAAAAAAACATTTTTTTCGGACATTTTAGTCGCTCCTGTGAAATCGCGAATAGTGTTGGGATTAGAGTGTTGAGAAGTGTCGACAAAAGAAAGTATTGTGTTTTGTACAAAACGTGTACGATAATAACTCTCATGCCCATAATTATTCAATGAAAAATATTATCTGGTGAGAGCCTCCTTAGGGAACTGACCGCAGTTTCGGTTAATTATACAGGCCTATCTTTTCATTTCACCGTTCCAAAGTTTCAATTAAACAACGAAGGAAAAGCAATTCCAGTTTCAGTAAACTCCATATGTAACATTAATTTTTCTAAATGGTTATGATAGTATGTATAACATGCACATTATGCATTATAAAGTATGATTTCATGAATTTCATTAATTGATCTGGTGAATTAATTTTCAGTTTTTCTTTTACATTTTCCCAATCAAACTTCGATTTCTAAAGATTTTTTCAAGCTTAGTGAAGACAATGGTTCACATCTATCATTGAGCTTATGTTTGTACTCGATTAGGCACTAGACTTATCCGATAACGGCAATTATCTTCTCAATTTATCCATGTAGACGAGGATAAAGTATTTAAAATAGTAGGCTAGCTTGATTTTCTTCGATAATTCAATTATCGAATTTCAGGCTGTTTCGACATCAGTGGTTTAGTGAGTGGTGGATTCACAGTTTCTAATCTGCTATTCCAACTAGCCCTTGTCAAGAATCCAGCAATTTAATTCATCTCATAGGCCTGTAGGCCTACTTGAGAATAGCTTGCTTTGTACTTGATTAAACTTCTAAACAATTTGATGAATTCTACATACTGATTAAGATCAAAATGCCTGTCAACATATCTACGGATTGGATCACATTGATCTTGCTCCAGTTGTTTTAACTGAAATTTATTGCTATACCTGTGGATGGATTCATTAGAGGATTCTCAATTTAAAATTGTTGAGTAAACTTCTCCAGTCTGTTAATGTCAAATAACATTTAGCTATCCGCTCGCTCATGTTAATAACAGCATCAAATTTAGTAGACTATATTCAGACAATACCAACACATCGAAGTCTCGGTTAAGAAACGATTGCGCCGTTTATTTCATGTATAGGGCTATCTGAATAAAGATGACAAAGATGGGTTGCTTACATGTATTATTAGAATGCTTGGTTTTCAGTTCGGTGTAAGCCTTTTAGAAAGTGGTACTAGCTTTGGTTGCATTGGTACTACAGCGTCAAATTATTATGGATGAATAAACACAAAATACATTTCCGTTAACAAATATTACAGATACTGTAGACAGACACTAACAATGTGATTTAAGTCGAATAAATTTTGATAAGTTAGCTATGCACTAGTAAAACGATTGAAGTTAAATTAATGCAAAGATTCAAGCAAAAGTTCAGTGATACAATTCATGCAATGAAATTCTTTTAATCAGCATTTATTGCTATTATAGATGATCAAATCTATATTTTTCATTTCTAATTGACTGACAGCTCATATCCTATATCCACTTGCTTTGGAATCAATTTCATGTATTTTTTGAATTTCAAAGAATAAATGACTGAAAAATATCGCTCCTTTGGTTACGACTAGTAATTCAAATTGTTGCGCTTAAGATAAAATCTCAACATGTTTCGTCCTGTGTAGTGTCAATGGTGCTGGTGCAGGGATCGCAATTTTACGGCTTTTCCGTTTTTCACGAAATTTGTCTGATGTAAATATTTCAAATTTATGCATTCAAGCCCCGGTTTTTCCTGATTCTGCGTTTTTTCCTTAGGTGAATTGCGATCCCTGTGCTGGCAATTGTTAGAGAATTATACAAATTTACCATATATTGCTGTGTAGTGGCAACTCATCAGATCTGTTCATGACGGCGGTCTAGTTATAGCTTGATTAACTTAATACCCAAGACAACATAGCGTCGTCATTTACTGATACTGACAATGATAAATTTGAATTCTCTATCAACCGCTAGCACCATTGGCACTGTACACAGGACGAAACATGTCGGGATTTTATCTCAAGTGCATCCATTCAAATTATTTGTCGTAATCAAGGAAGCGTCATTTTTCAGTTATCTATTTTTTGAAATTCCAAATGAATGAAGAATTTCCCTCACTGACAGACGTTGACGTTCCATGTCTGAACGAGCGACAGCTTTTGTCCAAATTTTCGAAATATAATATCGTCATTAAATAAATGAACCGTATTTATACTCGGAGGCACATTAGGCACGAAGCCTTTCATCAATGTTGCCAAGTTGTCATTTATCCCACTCTGATTCTCTGAGAGCTGAGTATTTAGCAAGAATGCAGAGTGTACCTGTTTTAAAAGTCTTTGGTTTGATCCGACCAAAGTTTGAACCAAGTTCACCCGGACACAGAGCAAACACTCCACCGCAAGGCCAAAGCGCCGGTGTCATGTCAGAATGAACATTTAAAGAGTATTATGTAATATTTTGGTAAATTTTTGAGTAGAATTATTTAAAGCAGCTGGCATTTGGAAGAATGCTGTAGGGCCTTCATGTATACTATGAAGCACAAAGATATATGTTAAAGGCAAGTATATGCAGTCTAAGAGTGAAGTCCATATATCGAAGGCAATATAGGCCTCATCATGGTTCAACTGTCTTTTCAGATCAGGGTTAGACTTTTTTATGTACAAAGCCTCCATCATATTTAAATCGAAGGTATTAAAGGATTTGGTTAGGATACTGAACACTTCAGAATTCCAGCTACACTGGCAGTTTAATCGATGGTATAGATAGCTGAAATTATCTGCAGACAGTTTAATCTGACCATAAATCGAGTTGTATTCCTGAAAATAAGAAAATTCTAGCTCAAGTCTCTAACAAACAGCTTTGTTTCAAATATTATTGAGGCAGTGTTCATAAAAACAATCTGAACAGACAGCTGAACCATGATGGTGCATTCTTTAGTTGTAGATGTATTCAACTGTTGTAAATGTCTCACTGTGTCACATGATTCTAACTGCATCTTGTAGTTTCCTATTTTCATTTATTCACCTTGCATGATGAAGAAATGTTTGAATTGAATAGTAGATGATAGCTAAGCTGATAGAAAGCCTCATTCCGATGCTTCCTAGTCTATAGTAAAGGACTTTCAATAATATCATAGTCATTCATCAATACTTATCAGAGATTTCAATAATTGATTGCAATTTAATTGGACAAGGAAATCAATTGATTGAAATTGAAAAATATATCAATCAATTAATTGGAATGGAAATTGTGAACCAATTAACCAATTGAAGTTGGAAAATGTATCAATCAAATGATTGTAGTTGGAATTGTGAGCGAATCAATATTGAAAATGGAATCCAAAATTCGAGCAGTTTCTGCAACTTGAAAGCATTAACTATTAATTTACTTGATCCAAGATTTGTTTAACTATATACACGTTACACAGCAATAAACAATCTCTGATATTTTTTAATACTGCTTAGCCAGACCAATCAGACAAGCGATAATTTCCTTACATTCGCTCTCATGCCTTTGGCATATAGTTTATACAAGCGTTCGTGATTCTCTCCATTGTTTTTATCAGTGACGATTGAGTAGAGAAATTTCGCCTGCATTTTAGAGATGCTTGGTCTACTCTGGTTGAAACAAACATGAATTTAATTGTGGCTACTAGTGAATTTTAACGTTGTTACTGCTTGCCAACCTGAAATGCTTACTATAATTGTAAATTGTGAAAAGTAAAATACTGCAGAGGTGAAATTACATGTTTAATCTCGGCTACTAACAGATAACAATTAATTGGCTGCAATTGGAATATGCAGCAATCAATACGAATTGGAAAAATATCAATCAATTAATTGAGATTCTTTATTCTAGCTAATTAATTAATTGAAATTGGTGTATCAACCAATCAATCAATTGGCTCCAATTAATTAAAAAGTAATTGGGGTCAATCAATTTTGACAATCCTTGATGCTTATGTGTGTACATGACTTACATTCAATTGTGTGGGATTTTGGCATCTTCATTTACGAACAATTGCGAATAAAAGACAATCATAGTCTATTTTTACATGCTCTTCTCTATTTTCAGGAATTAATACATATTGGTGGAATATCTTCAGCCCCTCCGGAACTTCGTTAAATGGGGGTCATTCTTGATACTGATGGCGCCATTATACGGGCATTCCTACGAAGAACGAATCCTTAGAATTCCAACCCCCCAACGTCTTCGACTTGATATCTTCGACTGACTCTCTGTGATACTTTCTTCAACTTGCGGACTTGAGGTTGTGACTTGAAGCGTTTTCTAAATTTTTAAGAGTTCAGTCTCGTGAACATTTTTTCTCCCAGAGAGTCATTGTCGATTGGAATTTACTACCCCATTATGATGTTTGATCGTCATCCCTAATGGACTTCAAGACAAACATGTTCAATGTTTTCATGCTGCGAAACTAACTTTGTGACATTTCTATTATCTGTATAAGATGCACGTTACAATTAGTTTGTTCATCCATTCGCTGTCAATCGCCTAAGTTTTGTTTTTTACACACCTATGGTAGTAATATAAATACTCAATCATTATGAGGGACTCTGCAGACAATTGACGGCCTTGTTGTGCTCCAAGCATTCCCTCGAATTTTGTCCAAACTCGTTTTCGTGTTGATTTGAAATACAACTAAAAACTGTGATCTTCAAAGCTTTATTGTACATTTCTATGAAAAATATTTTGACAATTGTCACTTTGAAACTTCGTTGGAATAAGACAGTTTTCAAGAATTTCCGTAACTAAGTTTTCCATGACATTATAATTTATTAAGAATTTTGCTGCAAAAAAACTTTTTAACTTACTGAATGCCTTTCAACGTATGCTTTTTGATTTTTATATAGCCGGCATATGTCCTGGAATTTTGCCAAGTATACTCGAATTGTGTTATATGAATTATTCAGACTTTTCGGGAGGCATGTTTTATAGTTTTAAATGCTCATGAAATCTGATGGTACTTTATATATGCATCGATGTTGAATTTTTCAGATTCTAAAAAAGTAATTCCCTTTGTGCATACTAGAAATCCAATATTTTGCTTCTTATTCATTTGAAATTTAATATATGCATGATCGAATTATAGAAACTTTTTCTTTCTTTTAATTCAGAATAATTAACGGAAGAGAATTTTACGATATAGTAATAAATAAGGGTAAGGATTTTACTACTGATACCAGTAGCATGTAGAAGCTGTATTTCGTGAAGAGAAAAATTGGGCACCAATGGGCACGAACTTAGGCGCCAAGGCTTCGTGCCCACTCATGCCTTGTGTTGGTTAGAATTGATGCCTAAGTTTCGTGCCTAATTCAAGGGAAATTTCGTGCCTTACAGTTTACAGTGTATATGAGGAAAGAGGCCGGTAATATCAAATATTTTTATCCAACTCATGCAAATGACAAATGTGCCGACTACAATTGTTCACTGCCAAAGTCCGTCCATTCATCGTAGAAGAATGATAGTCGACTATGTTGGTGTTAAGTGCACACGCAAGACACGTAATTTTCTGACTCATCATATGGATTGATTAAGTGTTAACAGCAAGTTTCATCGAGTGTCAGCGACTTTTTATCTATTTTGATTACTGTGAGTCGCCTTTATAACAGTGGCGCTCAATTATCCCTCACTATCGTTGAGTCACTTAGATGTGTTGTGTCGATGTCATTCATGCAAGCACTGTCCGTTTTCTCGACGTTCTCATCTGGAGAAATATGGCAGAATTTTGTACCATCAAGATATCGCCATCATGCGTGAGGGACTAAATTCCATTACCAGACATGATAAGGAAGAGCTGTGCCTTGCTCATGGCATATCGCCTTTCACATCATCTGATGAAGAACTTGATGATTTCCTGAGGCGTTGGTGTTCTGTTACCTCAAAACTAAATGTCGGTGAAGATCTTCGACATCTTCGAAGATCTCGGTGAAGCGGCTTCTCTCTCTGATAGTACTCAGTTTGTCTCATTTATTTTTCATTAACTTTCATTTTACTTTGTTCCTGTTATACATAATTTTTGTGTTTCCATCTTCAATGCTTTGCAAAATTTTACCTCACGATTACCATTATTCTGGCATATTGGTATCAAATAGACGATTATCATTATTCAGTGTCAAGTGCAAGCTGACTGCCGACGGCAACGAAGTTGCACGGGGCAGACACATTTGAGCAAGAAGTAAAAAAATTGGATTTTTGTGGCACTGTGCATAGAAATCCGACTTTTCGCTTTGTTTTAGTGAGACTAGGATGGACAGCAGCTGTAGGCTATGTTGATGGTAAATTTAGCTGCTTGGTCAGGCACCGATCTATGTCACTGTTAACCAGATCTTCAGAAGAATTAAATTGCTGGAGCCTGCAATAGTTGCATATTCTTGCCCTAAAGCAGCATAATTGAAGTCCGTTCATCAAAATGATTTTAAATTTAAAGAGAAATTATAATAGCCGTGAATCTTTGCTGAGAGTAAGGATAGCATCTTGCATATTTGTAAAGCAGACTGACAATGCCGGTAACTTCCCATAGTCAACCACTGGAAGCTGGGATCGTTTAGGTACCGTTGTCATGACAACCCATGTCCACGGTCATAGCATTGTTTTCAGCGTGCATGTGCGCTCTAGTCCTTTATTATTATGAAGTATCGGAATTCCATGATGATTTCCTCACTTCACCAAAGTATTTGCTTTCATTTAAAGTCAGCATAATACAAGAGGATTTTGAAGGGTAAAGTCTGCCCGCATGCAATACAAAATCCTTCGTTATCAATGCACTCTATTCCGCTTCTTTGATGCAGATCACAATGAGATCTCAGACTTTCATAACTTTTCGTGTTTCAGAGTTATTGATCAGGGATTGAAGTCAGAGATACGCTTGCAGTCAATTCAATCATGAAAGCAATTACTTAGTGATTTCTCTCTGTCTCCTCGGTCTACTGAAGCTGTTTTCTATTTGTCGACTCAACCGTGATTCTGATTAACTTGTCAAATGGCTACAATAAGCAGTACTTTTCCATCTACGATTAATCTCTTTAAGTGACGACTTCTGTCACGTATATAAAAAGTGGAACCTATTAGACACAGTATTTACCTCCGCGACTAAAAAAATTACAAGAATGAGGTGAAATCAAGTGAAAATAATGACTGTTAGCAAGAGAAGATCAGAGATGAGATCGATTGATAGAAATTGTGATGAAATTAGATACTTATCAACGTTGTTGTTTGCAGTTCAGCATCAGATGATGTCAATTTGATCTTCAACGGTCACTTGAATTCATCTAAGATGTACTCTGCCATTGACAGGTTGATTCTGAAGGGTCTTCTAATTGTAAGCTATTTGACAAGCTGTTTATAATGAAGTAGTTATCTGCATGCTTTATATCTCGGGTGTGCATGGGTGATCAAGTGTACTCGGATGTGTCTTTTCATCACAGGCTTCCTCGGGCGAATGCATTTTTATCTTGAGTGCGCTGGGGCGTGCTTGGACGTGTGCACCTTTATCGTGTGTGTGACAAGGCGCCCAGACATTTACTTACTTTGAGAGGTTAATTCACACCATGGGGTGCTCGGGAACATGAACTTGTCCTATAATGATGACCAGGCAATTCCAAGAGTACTCATGAGTAGCTAGCTCTCAGGGCATGAAGCTACATGCAATCTTATTAGCATGAATTTTGCCACTGCATGCAGTCTACCAGCAGTATAAGGCCTTTACAAGCAAAAGTGAATAAAATTTAAAAATGATTTAAAAATCAATTAACGTTTACAATTTTTCATTGTTGTTTCCTTAACTGGAGAAGCCGCATGTCAAAGATGCTTTGCCTTGACTTACATGCAATTCTGATTAATACCCAAGGAATAAAGGAATATGGTGGAATCTTCCTCTTCAGGTTCATGAGGCGCTTCAGATCTCAGTGCGGATAGGAATCACGGCATTCCCATCCGTGTTTCAGAAAATCCAAAATTTCGTAACTTCCTAGTTATGTCGCTTTGTGTCAATTAATGATTTTGAAAAGGAATGGCATAGAAGGCGAAATCAGAACAAATTGTGCATCATAAGATCAGTACATCAGAGCAAATTGTGTCTTTCTATATACAAGTGAAGCATTGAAAAATAGCCAAAAAGTGCAATTGAATCAAATCTTTGTGCCATGCTTAAGTTCGGCTCAGTTGGTGTGAACAACTTGGTCGGCAACAGTGATCCCGCCTATTTATTTTATTGTTAGACAATAGATGGTTTTAGAATTTCAGTTCGCATGTTGCATGGAAACCCTTTATTCTTTTGTACCAGGGAACATTTTCAAAAAAATAGCGAACTGTCGTTCAGTTTCATCACCAATTATAATCACTGCGATGCAGAAAATAGGCAGGGAGGTCATTTTATTGACATTCAATCTTGATTGTCTCTTTTATGACGATTGATTCTGCAGACAAATTGTTACATAAATGAAGCGCTGAACACTAAATTAATATTCCATTGTTTGCCTAGATAACTTCAGGCACAGCGTATGCAGATTATGACGACACCTTGTGGTCATGGCACTTTTCAAGTGACGACAACTTGTTGTTAAAAGAAGAAAAGGGTTGTACGTCTAATTAAAAATGCAAATGTCTTCCGCTTTCAAGGTATTCTCAAGAATAATTTCTATTAATAAATAATAAATTCTTGAATCACTAAAAACTAAGTTGCATCTTCAGTTGAAAAATGAGCACAGACCTGAATTTCTGTCATTTAATGAAATATCGGGAATCATCAGCAGGCCTAGTTCACATCCTTAACCCCTATCCTTATATGCCGCTACATTCTGTAACAATAGTACTTGATATTCCGGTTTTTCATTGAGTTGTTTTATTTTTTGTTCCATAACTCCAAGACGATGTTTCAAAGTGTTTTTTCAATCATATGATTTAGACGTGATGATCAAATCGCTCGATTATATTTTCATTTTTTCTTTTACTCCCTCATCCTTATATGCGTTAAAATTTTTGACAATTCTAGAAATATATTGCTAATGATCCATGAATGTTGTGCACATTGAATGTGTAAGGATTTCTTATTTGAAAATCGTGATGTCGTCAAATGTAATAGATTAAAATCGTTCACTTGAACACTGATTCACATCATGGCTTGATAATGGTGAAGACGTCTTCTACAGCTCCCTTTGGAAGTGGCACATAACTAAAGAAGCATGTGAATGATGTGCATGGAGCTGTACCACCATGTAGTATCATCAGGGTATACCCTTCACATGCTCTACTCTGCCCTGGAATTAAATTGCCCTATGGTTACCCTAATCTTGCCCTGATATTGAATTTTGCGAAAACTTATTTTTATTGATTTTCTCGGGAAGATTATCAAAAATCTTGTCATTTACAAAGCCAATTAGCCTAGTTTGAAATTTTATTGCTGCCCTAGCTTTGCCCGAGTACCCTAGAGGGCTCGTCAGGGAACGTGACATCATTTATCACCATAGGATAGACTAAAATTTGTCTTGAGGTCGCGGCATCGCCGGGTGGGGAAGAATTACCAAAAAAGCATGAGTTATGCATCTGACCGATTCTAAACCACTCATACGATGGTTGACAAATATGTATCTAGGTGAAAATGTGTGCGAGTTTTTTGCCGTTGCTGTGTATGGCATGAAGCTACATACCCATCTAGATATCATGTATTATAATCAATTTCTATGGTGTCAATTCACTGCTTCTTATAATAAATCAGATGAATAATTTCGAAGCGAATTCAAGCTTTCCCGCGTTTGCAATTGCGATCACAAATGATATTCATTATATTGCGTTGGACATGGCAGCGCAGCTTAGACACTTTACAGCTGAACAGGCCTTGCGACGAATATAGGATCAACCCGACGAGGCAGTATTCGAAGATATGTTGAGGAATAGGAGGGTATGCGATGACGATCCTGCCGTAGAACTTGTCTTGTGAAGAAAGTTCAGACGATGGTGACATAGAAATTGTACAAAACGTTTCGGGAAGAGATGTTATGGACTTTCATTGTCGCGATGTTAACTATTCATCTGTGTCCTACTTGAGAAGAAGTGACAGGAATACTGTAAAAATAGCCAGCCTCTCAGTTTAGCACATTCACAATCGGGAATGGAGGCTTTCAAGCTATTTACTCCGATAATATGCTTCTCATCATTCAGCTTTGTACAAATAGGCAGGTCAGTGATATTCTTTGCAATGCAAGGCGCATATGACTGAATGTCAGTATTCTCCATAGATGAGATAAATGTTTATATCCATGTAGGTTCCGACAGAGACATATAAAGCCGTCGATGATGTATGGAATGAAGAAAGCCTTTCTACAAGGTTGTAATGTCACAAGTGCGATGTTCCTTCTTCCTACGTTGTACGTGGTATGATAACTTTTGGTCGTGGGATAGCACCGATCGATCAGCTGCAGTGTGGGAAATGTGATGGATAACTTAAGAAAGTGTTACTGTCCCGGTAGCATTTTGTCAGTTAATGAACAGGTCGTTGGTTTGGAGGGAAAGCTCGTAGGCCTACAGGCCCTCTAAACTCATGAAATATGCATCAAAAGTATTTTGGCTGATAGCGGATATGCTGTGGAAGGAAAGATCTTTTCTTCTAGTAAAGAAGCTGGTGTGGTGCATCATTGCCCAGCTAGCGAAGGATGTCATGTATTCCTTCCTATTATCTGGCAGAAAAGTTAATAGATAATAATAATAAGTAAATAATGATACTGAAGGTATTTGTGTCAATAACGATATTATTGAGCTGAAACATCGAAATCGTATAGGAATACTGAATATGAGGAAGTTATTACTATGAATTAATTATTGTTACAAAATGTAGCGCATAGAAGGATCAAGTGGGTTTGAAAGTGTGTGAGGATAAAGGTTAGCATCGACACAACTCCCTTCGTGCTTGTAGCCATCACCAGCTCAAATTTAAGATAAGCAATTTTATCACATTAAGCTAAGGTCCTCTCTAATTTGGTACATATTTTATCTCACTGCTGATATTTCGTCTAAGCGTGCTACCAATAAATCAATTCATTCTGCTTTCAACTCAATGTGGATGCAACTCAATAACTAATGATTCTATTTACATTGCTGTATTCAAGCTGAGTGATATATAACTTCATGTAAATAGTGCATGAACTGCCATGATTCCTAAGATTCTGTGAAATGGAGGCTATCCAAGTCTGCTCCCCTAATTCTCATATGAGGATGGAACTCAATACATGATACATCTATTCGAAATGTGCTTGCAAAAAACGACACTTATTGATTGTTACTGGAACTCTAACCTTCAATTAACAACAATGAAATTAGATAAACGATAGATCAAATTGCCATGCAAAAGATGTGCGGCTGGATTCGAACTTACAACCAAGGTTAACTAGACCTGTGGTCTAACCAACCGAGCTACGAGCCGCTTATGCGATTGTGTCAATTGGCAGGATCAAACCCTCACCACCAGACATCAGTTGTCATAGCAATTACAATCAATGAATAGATAACTCGTTACAACTGTGACCACCGACATTAACGCAAGCAATTATTTTGCATAATTTACATGTACTTTTTGCGCATCTCATGATATGAATGATTGCAGAAATAGTCTACCTGCTTATATACCCAACAAGCTGATATAATTATTTGCAAAAGAGATTTCATCACAACATTTTCATAACTCGTTTGCCGACCTAACCACACACACCAATGTTTGGACCATGTTTGGGGATAATCGGTAGTGACAATGCGCAACGAGGAATAATTAATCAGGCAACATGCAATGATCAGTTACTTATTTTCCAAAACAGGATCTTGCATACCAAATCTGATTTAGTGAAAATTCGAAGATGTCATGATTATTTCTAACATCTGTAGGATGTATGTACAGTGCACAGTTTTAAACGTAACAAATGTTATAATAAACTTATCAAGAACTGTAACGCAGCGGTGGCAAAATTCTAAGGTTATCACTCCAATATCAAATTTTTGACAGTTTCTTGTATTTTCTTCAAATATGTCAACAGTGTTTTGAAGAATCACTGAAATCTCACTCTGAAACGCTGGGCACGTGATATTTGCATCAAATCAGACGTTATCTTGCAACGATGGAGCTGGATGGGTTTTGAACAAGACCCGCTGGGCTGACATAGTTTAGAAGAGTGCCATCATAGTTATCTCGACTCCTCTCCTGACATCATGGACATCCGACTTCCATTATGACAGATAAATGAACCTGAAGCCTTTCAGAAACACCTGCGTTCTATTTCTGCGCCTCATAATGCGTCAACTAACCGAGAAATGTCCCCGAAGTGACTGCAATAATGAATGGAAAATGTCAGCCGTTATTTCAATGCTAACAACTGCCGATTAGTTGGTTTGGGTTAGCGATTAGTCTAAATTTTGCTGCCATAGCGAGCAAAGCACTCAGAATGATGAGGCACGAAAGTCCGCTTGTACTTGGATGAGTCGATAGTATATTACCTTAGCTACTGGTCACCAGCAAATTTTAAAATAAAGAAAATTTACATTTTTCAGTGGCTTTGCTTCTGAGATATCAGATTTGCAATCCAAGCTGTGTTCATGAACGCGTCGAATCACTCTGAATTGGACACGGAACTAATCAGTGATAGGGTTTTCCTAATTATTATGTAATGTACATTTTAAATAATAAAATCACAAGCAAACGTGTACACATTTACAGATCAGCAAAGGAATAATGGTTTCAGGGACAGAGTGGTTGATGGACTAAGTCAAACGAATACTCTCGAAGATCTTAGCTTACTAGTTTCTACTGATTTCGATAGCAACCAGACAGAGCAGACAAAAAGGAAAGTCGAATACAAATGTTGCATCCAAATTCAAATCCATATAATTGCAAGCTTGATAACGTAGTGGTCAAAACTGCGACAGTTTCACTCAAACTTGGTAAAAATTTCACTTCATTTTATTTCAATGAATACCGTGAGGAGCTGCCGCAGCATCCAAAATTATCCCGTCTAAATGGTGCTGCGCTGATAGGTTTGCCTGCCAGAAAATGACATTCTAATTCAATAGGACTTCTTGCCACAAAAGAAAGAATGATTTCATGCTTAACTTTCCACCAGGGATGCGGAGTCCTATCATTTTGATAGGACTCCAACTCCGACTCCGGGGGTTGATAGGACTCCGACTTCGACTCCGGGTGTCAAGTATATAAAGCCTAGTTTTTTGAAAAATTAACCGGTAGCCTACGTCATAGATCATTATAGGCTTATCTGAACCTATATTTAGTGATCAATGCTGTATCAATTGTCAATAATTTTCGATGAAAGTTTATCAAATGTCGCTTACAGTTGGATGCACACGACTCGTCTCCTCCCATCTTCTTGATGTGGGCTTCACACGGTTTTTCTCCAGTCTCTACCAGGCAGGAAAATACCCATTCTCTCCAAAAAAATATGATTACACCTTCGATTTTAATATGCGCTTTAGAGGAGACATCACACACGATTAACGTGAGGGTGAAGAGGTAATGTTCTCAAACAAACTAGTATTTCATTTTTGTCTCTGATGTGACCTTTGGCGTGTAGGCGTGATCGAGGCTAGGAAGGCTTGTCTTCTCAACTAAATCACCGAGTGAAAGGACAATTTTTTTTCACTATCACGGTTCATTCCCTCAACTATTACAAGCTTTGCATGCAGCAGTGTCTCTGTACTTTTGTTTGACGGAGAAAGTTGACATCAAGACAGTGACAGCTATGCACGAGAATAAATAATTTGCTTGTATTATGTTTCGGGTTTAGTTATAGGCCGGAGTCTGGAGTCCTATCATTTGATAGGACTCCGACTCCGCATCCCTCCTTTCCATGACGAACAATGACAACTATAAAATGAAATTGTAGTCTCCTCAGAGTCACGGACTTCGAAATGTTGAAGCGTAAACTGTTGTTAACCAATAATTTTGGCAAGGAAATTTAGATAGAGAGCAAACAACGAAAAACTTCTACTTCATCCCTATGGCTTACGCAACACTTCATTTGTTCAGGTTCAATCACCATCCGAGTCCTGTACATTATGATGCGTACCGGCGGGTTCATCAGAAGGCTAATTCTGTATGACCCATAGCTGAAATTTATTGATACTTGACAGAAAATTTTATTTGCAGGAATGTGGATTTTATCAGTTTGCGATGCATGCTCCATTGACCTCAGCTCATGAGTGTACGATATGATGAACTTATCCCTGCTGATCATTGTGCTTGACTGTTAAAGGACATAATTCTATCTGTAGCACAGAAGGACTTCAAGAATTTGCGATCAGCTGTTGATCTTCTATCGCATGTCAATGGTCTCCGCTCGTGACTGACAATGAGTGATGGTCAATAGGAGTCAAAATTGTAAGACCACCACAGGTTTTGCGCTCACTTGGCTGGACCCGTCAAAACTGGTGCACATTGAAATCAGAACATACATGAACATAATACAGAAATTCTGAAAACCACAGTCAACTAACTACTCTTTATAACAACTCATAAATTATCTGAATTATGCTTTTGCTTGTAGCAGCATTAAAGTGAATTTAGAGACAAGCACCGTTTTACGCAATGACAGGAGCATTTCTTCATAGACAAAGAAACGCAGCATCTCGACTCTCAACTTGATTCATGATCGTCTTGATTAATGTGCGTGTAATTTGAAGGTTGCATTTCGCATCGTTCCAGAGTTCTAAATTGACATTAACGAACTAATAAATCAAATTTAAGGCTATGAGTTAGCAGAAAATGAGTTTAATGACAAATTTGGGAAGCAATAACTGACAGTGACATCATTTGACGAATGAGGTGTGGTTACGTAAATATTTGATGAATTCTTGAATCATCAAAAACTAAGTTGCATCTTCAGTTGAAAAATGAGCACAGACCTGAATTTCTGTCATTTAATGAAATATCAGGAATCATCAGCAGGCCTAGTTCACATCCTTAACCCCTATCCTTATATGCCGCTACATTCTGTAACAATAGTACTTGATATTCCGGTTTTTCGTTGAGTTGTTTTATTTTTTGTTCCATAGCTCCAAGACGATGTTTCAAAGTGTTTTTCAATCATATGATTTAGACGTGATAATGAAATCGCTCGATTATATTTTCATTTTTTCTTTTACTACCTCATTATACCATATATAAGCATATAAGCATTTTACCGACTCCGGCAAAGCTCCTCGAGACTTTAATTTTGAAATCGATGAAGCAACAGCATATCGATAATTTCGGCAATTTTCAGTTTGGCTTTAAACCGGGTTCCTCAACCTTGTGCGCTCTGCTAAAAATTCAGGATTGCGTCACGAAATTTCTTGACAATGACTTAGTCTCTGGTGTCTACATGATATCGTGTGATTTTGCAAAGCATTTGACAAGCTGCCACATGACATTATACTTCAAAGACTGATTGATTGCTCTTTTCCTATCGGCTTCGTCAGATGGATTCAATCGTATGTGACAGATAGGCAACAGTTTGTGCGAGTTGGGATCCAGTTAAGCTCTTGTACTCTAGTATCCTCTGGTATTCCACAAGGGTCTGTAATTGGTCCCTATTTTTTTGCAATGTCTATCGGTTCATTCGGTTGTGACTCTCCCACCTGCTCTGTCGTAAAGTATGCGGATGATGCCACACTGATTTTTCCTTTTCTAAGCAATCCCTCTCAGTCGTTGGAAAATATATCTTATCATCATAATCGAATGGTAAAGTGGTCTGAATCTATTCGAATTCCTCTAAATGATGGCAAGTGCAAATCAATAACGATCAAAAAGAAGAACACCAATACATACCAAAACTTCCATGAGTCAATAACGTGCATAAACTTAAGATTCTTGGGATTACGTTGAACTCAAGTTGGACCTGGAGTGACCATTTTGATAACGTATTATCTGCATATTCCCGCCGCTTATATGCCTTGCGAGTGTTGAAACAATCTAGTCATCATCTTATTAAGACATATAATTCTCTCATACGTTCTTGTATTGAGTATTGTTCTCCGTTGTTTTTAACTATGTCTTCATGCGACTCCGCTAGGCTTGATATATTTCAGAAGGCGTGTTCATCGTGTCATCTGTAGTGCTGACTGTCGGAAGGACTGCTTATGTCCCTTACCTCAAAGGCGACAGATGCTGTCACTAAGGTTCCTTGAATTGGCAGTATCAGAAAATCACATTCTTAATGATCTGTTACCTCCGATATCATCTTCTGGTAGATTCCTGCTACCTTATCGTCGCACGAAACGACGTGATGATTCGTTCTTTCTGAAGGCTTGCGAAATCTACAATTACGAATGTCCAAAAACCAAAGCTTTAATTCCGACTTCTAAATGCTCGAATTGCTCTACAAGTACACTGTACGCAACCTTTCTTCACTTAACTTCTAGTTATTTGTAATCACTTCTTGATTTTGATGTAATGCATCGATTTTCATTTGGCAAAATATACATTCATTATTATTATTATTATTATCTTATATGCGCTACAATTTTTGATAATTCTAGAAATATATTGCTAATGATCCATGAATGTTGTGCACATTGAATTTGTAAGGATTTCTTATTTGAAAATCGTTGTGATGTCGTCAAAAATCGTTCAACTTGCACACTGATTCACATCATGCCTTGATAATGGTGAAGACGTTTTCTACAGCTCCCTTTGGAAGTGGCACATAACTAAAGAAGCATGAGAATGATGTGCATGGAGCTGTACCATCATGTAGTATCATCAGGGTTATACCCTTCACAAGCTCTACTCTGCCCTGAAATTAAATTGCCCTATGGTTACCCTAATCTTGCCATGATATTGAATTTTGCGAAAACTTGGTTTTTATTGATTTTCTCGGGAAGATCATCAAAAATCTTGTCATTTACAGAGCCAATTAGCCTAGTTTGAAATTTTATTGTTGCCCTAGTTTTGCCCGAGTACCCTAGATTGCCCCAGCCCCGTCAGGGACCGTGACATCATTTATCACCATGGGATAGACTAAAATTTGTCTTAAGGTCTCGGCATCGCCGGGTGGGGAAGAAATACCAAAAAAAGCATGAGGTATGCATCTGACCGATTCTAAACCATTCATAAGGTGGCCGACAAATATGTATCTAGGTGAAAATGTGTGCGAGTTTTCTGCCGTTACTGTGTATGGCATGAAGCTACATACCCCTCTAGAGATCTATATTCTAGTCAATTTCTATGGTGTCAACTCACCGCTTCTTATGATGAATCAGATGAATAATTTCGAAGCGAATCCAGGCTTTCCCGCGTTTGCAATTGCGATCACTAATGAAAATTCGAAGATGTCAAGATTATTTCTAACATGTGTAGGATGTGCACAGTTGCACAGTTTTAAAACGTAGCAAATGTTATATTAAACTTATCAAGAACTGTAACGCAGCGGTAGCAATATGCTAAGTTTATCACTCCAATATCAAATTTTTGACAGTTTCTTGTATTTTCTTCAAATATGTCAACAGTGTTTTGAAGAATCACTGAAATCTCACTCTGAACGCTGGGCACGTGGTATTTGCATCAAATCAGACGTTATCTTGCAACGATGGAGCTGGATGGGTTTTGAACAAGACCCGCTGGGCTGACATAGTTTAGAAGAGTGCCATCATAGTTATCTCGACTCCTCTCCTGACATCATGGACATCCGACTTCCATTATGACAGATAAATGAACCTGAAGCCTTTCAGAAACACCTGCGTTCTATTTCTGCGCCTCATAATGCGTCAACTAACGAGAAATGTCCCGAAGTGACTGCAATAATGAATGGAAAATGTCAGCCGTTATTTCAATGCTAACAACTGCCGATTAGTTGGTTTGGTTTTAGCGATTAGTCTAAATTTTTGCTACCATAGCGAGCAAAGCACTCAGAATGATGAGGCACGAAAGTCCGCTTGTACTTGGATGAGTCGATGGTATATTGGCTGAGCTACTGGTCTAAAATAATTCTAAAATAAAGAAAATTTCTATTTTTCAGAGGCTTCACTTCTGAGATATCAGATTTGCAATCCAAGCTGTGTTCATGAACGCGTCGAATCACTCTGAATTGGACACGGAACTAATCGGTGATAGGGTTTTCCTAATTATTATGTAATGTACATTTTAAATAGTAAAATCACAAGCAAACGTGTACACATTTACAGATCAGCAAAGGAATAATGGTTTCAGGGGGGACAGAGTGGTCGGTGGCCTTAGTCAAAAGAATACTCTCGAAGATCTTAGCTTACTAGTTTCCACTGATTTCGATAGCAACCAGACAGAGCAGACAAAAAGGAAAGTCGAATACAAATGTTGCATCCAAATTCAAATCCATATAATTGCAAGCTTGATAACGTAGTGGTCAAAACTGCGACAGTTTCACTCAAATTTGGTAGAAATTTCACTTCATTTTATTTCAATGAATACCGTGAAGAACTGCCGAACTATTCAAAATTATCCCGTCTAAATGGTGCTGCGCTGATAGGTTTGCCTGCCAGAAAATGACATTCTAATTCAATAGGACTTCTTGCCACAAAAGAAAGAATGATTTCATGCTTAACTTTCCACCAGGGATGCGGAGTCCTATCATTTTGATAGGACTCCAACTCCGACTCCGGGGGTTGATAGGACTCCGACTTCGACTCCGGGTGTCAAGTATATAAAGCCTAGTTTTTTGAAAAATTAACCGGTAGCCTACGTCATAGATCATTATAGGCTTATCTGAACCTATATTAGTGATCAATGCTGTATCAATTGTCAATAATTTTCGATGAAAGTTTATCAAATGTCGCTTACAGTTGGATGCACACGACTCGTCTCCTCCCATCTTCTTGATGTGGGCTTCACACGGTTTTTCTCCAGTCTCTACCAGGCAGGAAAATCCCCATTCTCTCCAAAAAATATGATTACACCTTCGATTTTAATATGCGCTTTAGAGGAGACATCACACACGATTAACGTGAGGGTGAAGAGGTAATGTTCTCAAACAAACTAGTATTTCATTTTTGTCTCTGATGTGACCTTTGGCGTGTAGGCGTGATCGAGGCTAGGAAGGCTTGTCTTCTCAACTAAATCACCGAGTGAAAGGACAATTTTTTTTCACTATCACGTTCATTCCCTCAAACTATTACAAGCTTTTGCATGCAGCAGTGTCTCTTTACTTTTGTTTGACGGAGAAAGTTGACATCAAGACAGTGACAGCTATGCACGAGAATAAATAATTTGCTTGTATTATGTTTCGGGTTTAGTTATAGGCCGGAGTCTGGAGTCCTATCATTTGATAGGACTCCGACTCCGCATCCCTCCTTTCCATGACGAACAATGACAACTATAAAATGAAAATGTAGTCTCCTCAGAGTCACGGACTTCGAAATGTTGAAGCGTAAACTGTTGTTAACCAATAATTTTGGCAAGGAAATTTAGATAGAGAGCAAACAACGAAAAACTTCTACTTCATCCCTATGCTTACGCAACACTTCATTTGTTCAGGTTCAATCACCATCCGAGTCCTGTACATTATGATGCGTACCGGCGGGTTCATCAGAAGGCTAATTCTGTATGACCCATAGCTGAAATTTATTGATACTTGACAGAAAATTTTATTTGCAGGAATGTGGATTTTATCAGTTTGCGATGCATGCTCCATTGACCTCAGCTCATGAGTGTACGATATGATGAACTTATCCCTGCTGATCATTGTGCTTGACTGTTAAAGGACATAATTCTATCTGTAGCACAGAAGGACTTCAAGAATTTGCGATCAGCTGTTGATCTTCTATCGCATGTCAATGGTCTCCGCTCGTTGACTGACAATGAGTGATGGTCAATAGGAGTCAAAATTGTAAGACCCCACAGGTTTTGCGCTCACTTGGCTGGACCCGTCAAAACTGGTGCACATTGAAATCAGAACATACATGAACATAATACAGAAATTCTGAAAACCACAGTCAACTAACTACTCTTTATAACAACACATAAATTATCTGAATTATGCTTTTGCTGTAGCAGCATTAAAGTGAATTTAGAGACAAGCACGTTTTACGCAATGACAGGAGCATTTCTTCATAGACAAAGAAACGCAGCATCTCGACTCTCAACTTGATTCATGATCGGTCTTGATTAATGTGCGTGTAATTTGAAGGTTGCATTTCGCATCGTTCCAGAGTTCTAAATTGACATTAACGAACTAATAAATCAAATTTAAGGCTATGAGTTAGCAGAAAATGAGTTTAATGACAATTTGGGAAGCAATAACTGACAGTGACATCATTTGACGAATGAGGTGTGGTTACGTAAATATTTGATGAATTCTTGAATCATCAAAAACTAAGTTGCATCTTCAGTTGAAAAATGAGCACAGACCTGAATTTCTGTCATTTAATGAAATATCAGGAATCATCAGCAGGCCTAGTTCACATCCTTAACCCTATCCTTATATGCCGCTACATTCTGTAACAATAGTACTTGATATTCCGGTTTTTCGTTGAGTTGTTTTATTTTTTGTTCCATAGCTCCAAGACGATGTTTCAAAGTGTTTTTCAATCATATGATTTAGACGTGATAATGAAATCGCTCGATTATATTTTCATTTTTTCTTTTACTACCTCATTATACCATATATAAGCATATAAGCATTTTACCGACTCCGGCAAAGCTCCTCGAGACTTTAATTTTGAAATCGATGAAGCAACAGCATATCGATAATTTCGGCAATTTTCAGTTTGGCTTTAAACCGGGTTCCTCAACCTTGTGCGCTCTGCTAAAAATTCAGGATTGCGTCACGAAATTTCTTGACAATGACTAGTCTCTGGTGTCTACATGATATCGTGTGATTTTGCAAAAGCATTTGACAAGCTGCCACATGACATTATACTTCAAAGACTGATTGATTGCTCTTTTCCTATCGGCTTCGTCAGATGGATTCAATCGTATGTGACAGATAGGCAACAGTTTGTGCGAGTTGGGATCCAGTTAAGCTCTTGTACTCTAGTATCCTCTGGTATTCCACAAGGGTCTGTAATTGGTCCCTATTTTTTTGCAATGTCTATCGGTTCATTCGGGTGTGACTCTCCCACCTGCTCTGTCGTAAAGTATGCGGATGATGCCACACTGATTTTTCCTTTTCTAAGCAATCCCTCTCAGTCGTTGGAAAATATATCTTATCATCATAATCGAATGGTAAAGTGGTCTGAATCTATTCGAATTCCTCTAAATGATGGCAAGTGCAAATCAATAACGATCAAAAAGAAGAACACCAATACACTACCAAAACTTCCATGAGTCAATAACGTGCATAAACTTAAGATTCTTGGGATTACGTTGAACTCAAGTTGGACCTGGAGTGACCATTTTGATAACGTATTATCTGCATGTTCCCGCCGCTTATATGCCTTGCGAGTGTTGAAACAATCTAGTCATCATCTTATTAAGACATATAATTCTCTCATACGTTCTTGTATTGAGTATTGTTCTCCGTTGTTTTTAACTATGTCTTCATGCGACTCCGCTAGGCTTGATATATTTCAGAAGCGTGTTCATCGTGTCATCTGTAGTGCTGACTGTCGGAAGGACTGCTTATGTCCCTTACCTCAAAGGCGACAGATGCTGTCACTAAGGTTCCTTGAATTGGCAGTATCAGAAAATCACATTCTTAATGATCTGTTACCTCCGATATCATCTTCTGGTAGATTCCTGCTACCTTATCGTCGCACGAAACGACGTGATGATTCGTTCTTTCTGAAGGCTTGCGAAATCTACAATTACGAATGTCCAAAACCAAAGCTTTAATTCCGACTTCTAAATGCTCGAATTGCTCTACAAGTACACTGTACGCAACCTTTCTTCACTTAACTTCTAGTTATTTGTAATCACTTCTTGATTTGATGTAATGCATCGATTTTCATTTGGCAAAATATACATTCATTATTATTATTATTATTATCTTATATGCGCTACAATTTTTGATAATTCTAGAAATATATTGCTAATGATCCATGAATGTTGTGCACATTGAATTTGTAAGGATTTCTTATTTGAAAATCGTGATGTCGTCAAAAATCGTTCACTTGCACACTGATTCACATCATGCCTTGATAATGGTGAAGACGTTTTCTACAGCTCCCTTTGGAAGTGGCACATAACTAAAGAAGCATGTGAATGATGTGCATGGAGCTGTACCATCATGTAGTATCATCAGGGTATACCCTTCACAAGCTCTACTCTGCCCTGAAATTAAATTGCCCTATGGTTACCCTAATCTTGCCATGATATTGAATTTTGCGAAAACTTGGTTTTTATTGATTTTCTCGGGAAGATCATCAAAAATCTTGTCATTTACAGAGCCAATTAGCCTAGTTTGAAATTTTATTGTTGCCCTAGTTTTGCCCGAGTACCCTAGATTGCCCCAGCCCCGTCAGGGACCGTGACATCATTTATCACCATGGGATAGACTAAAATTTGTCTTAAGGTCTCGGCATCGCCGGGTGGGGAAGAAATACCAAAAAAAGCATGAGGTATGCATCTGACCGATTCTAAACCATTCATAAGGTGGCCGACAAATATGTATCTAGGTGAAAATGTGTGCGAGTTTTCTGCCGTTACTGTGTATGGCATGAAGCTACATACCCCTCTAGAGATCCTATATTCTAGTCAATTTCTATGGTGTCAACTCACCGCTTCTTATGATGAATCAGATGAATAATTTCGAAGCGAATCCAGGCTTTCCCGCGTTTGCAATTGCGATCACTAATGAAAATTCGAAGATGTCAAGATTATTTCTAACATCTGTAGGATGTGCACAGTGCACAGTTTTAAACGTAGCAAATGTTATAATAAACTTATCAAGAACTGTAACGCAGCGGTAGCAAGATGCTAAGTTTATCACTCCAATATCAAATTTTGACAGTTTCTTGTATTTTCTTCAAATATGTCAACAGTGTTTTGAAGAATCACTGAAATCTCACTCTGAAACGCTGGGCACGTGGTATTTGCATCAAATCAGACGTTATCTTGCAACGATGGAGCTGGATGGGTTTTGAACAAGACCCGCTGGGCTGACATAGTTTAGAAGAGTGCCATCATAGTTATCTCGACTCCTCTCCTGACATCATGGACATCCGACTTCCATTATGACAGATAAATGAACCTGAAGCCTTTCAGAAACACCTGCGTTCTATTTCTGCGCCTCATAATGCGTCAACTAACCGAGAAATGTCCCCGAAGTGACTGCAATAATGAATGGAAAATGTCAGCCGTTATTTCAATGCTAACAACTGCCGATTAGTTGGTTTGGGTTAGCGATTAGTCTAAATTTTGCTACCATAGCGAGCAAAGCACTCAGAATGATGAGGCACGAAAGTCCGCTTGTACTTGGATGAGTCGATGGTATATTGGCTGAGCTACTGGTCTAAAATAATTCTAAAATAAAGAAAATTTCTATTTTTCAGAGGCTTCACTTCTGAGATATCAGATTTGCAATCCAAGCTGTGTTCATGAACGCGTCGAATCACTCTGAATTGGACACGGAACTAATCGGTGATAGGGTTTTCCTAATTATTATGTAATGTACATTTTAAATAGTAAAATCACAAGCAAACGTGTACACATTTACAGATCAGCAAAGGAATAATGGTTTCAGGGGGGACAGAGTGGTTGATGGCCTTAGTCAAAAGAATACTCTCGAAGATCTTAGCTTACTAGTTTCCACTGATTTCGATAGCAACCAGACAGAGCAGACAAAAAGGAAAGTCGAATACAAATGTTGCATCCAAATTCAAATCCCTATAATTGCAAGCTTGAGACCGTAGTGGTCAAAACTGCGACAGTTTCACTCAAATTTGATAAAAATTTCACTTCATTTTATTTCAATGAATACCGTGAAGAACTGCCGAACTATTCAAAATTATCCCGTCTAAATGGTGTTACGGTGCTAGGTTTGCCTGCCAGAAGATGACATTCTAATTCAATAGGACTTCTTGCCACAAAAGAAAGAATGATTTCATGCTTAACTTTCCACCAGGGATGCGGAGTCCTATCATTTTGATAGGACTCCAACTCCGACTCCGGGGGTTGATAGGACTCCGACTTCGACTCCGGGTGTCAAGTATATAAAGCCTAGTTTTTTGAAAAATCAACTGGTAGCCTACGTCATAGATCATTATAGGCTTATCTGAACCTATATTTAGTGATCAATGCTGTATCAATTGTCAATAATTTTCGATGACAGTTTATCAAATGTCGCTTACAGTTGGATGCACACGACTCGTCTCCTCCCATCTTCTTGATGTGGGCTTCACACGGTTTTTCTCCAGTCTCTACCAGGCAGGAAAAATACCCATTCTCTCCAAAAAAATATGATTACACCTTCGATTTTAATATGCGTTTGGAGGAGACATCACACACGATAAACGTGAGGGTAAGAGGTAATGTTCTCAAACAAACGAGTATTTCATTTTTGTCTCTCATGTGACCTTTGGCGTGTAGGCGTGATCGAGGCTAGGAAGGCTTGTCTTCTCTACTAAATCACTGAGTGAAAGGACAATTTTTTTTCACTATCACGGTTCATTCCGTCAACTATTACAAGCTTTGCATGCAGCAGTGTCTCTGTACTTTTGTTTGACGGAAAAAGTTGACATCAAGACAGTGACAGCTACGCACGAAGATAAATAATTTGTTTGCATTATGTTTCGGGTTTAGTTATAGGCCGGAGTCTGGAGTCCTATCATTTGATAGGACTCCGACTCCGCATCCCTCCTTTCCATGACGAACAATGACAACTATAAAATGAAAATGTAGTCTCCTCAGAGTCACGGACTTCGAAATGTTGAAGCGTAAACTGTTGTTAACCAATAATTTTGGCAAGGAAATTTAGATAGAGAGCAAACAACGAAAAACTTCTACTTCATCCCTATGGCTTACGCAACACTTCATTTGTTCAGGTTCAATCACCATCCGAGTCCTGTACTTTATGATGCGTACCGGCGGGTTCATCAGAAGGCTAATTCTGTATGAACCATAGCTGAAATTTATTGATACTTGACAGAAAATTTTATTTGCAGGAATGTGGATTTTATCATTTTGCGATGCATGCTCCATTGACCTCAGCTCATGAGTGTACGATATGATGAACTTATCCCTGCTGATCATTGTGCTTGACTGTTAAAGGACATAATTTCTATCTGTAGCACAGAAGGACTTCAAGAATTTGCGATCAGCTGTTGATCTTCTATCGCATGTCAATGGTCTCCGCTCGTGACTGACAATGAGTGATGGTCAATAGGAGTCAAAATTGTAAGACCACCACAGGTTTTGCGCTCACTTGGCTGGACCCGTCAAAACTGGTGCACATTGAAATCAGAACATACATGAACATAATACAGAAATTCTGAAAACCACAGTCAACTAACTACTCTTTATAACAACTCATAAATTATCTGAATTATGCTTTTGCTGTAGCAGCATTAAAGTGAATTTAGAGACAAGCACCGTTTTACGCAATGACAGGAGCATTTCTTCATAGACAAAGAAACGCAGCATCTCGACTCTCAACTTGATTCATGATCGTCTTGATTAATGTGCGTGTAATTTGAAGGTTGCATTTCGCATCGTTCCAGAGTTCTAAATTGACATTAACGAACTAATAAATCAAATTTAAGGCTATGAGTTAGCAGAAAATGAGTTTAATGACAAATTTGGGAAGCAATAACTGACAGTGACATCATTTGACGAATGAGGTGTGGTTACGTAAATATTTGATGAATTCTTGAATCATCAAAAACTAAGTTGCATCTTCAGTTGAAAAATGAGCACAGACCTGAATTTCTGTCATTTAATGAAATATCAGGAATCATCAGCAGGCCTAGTTCACATCCTTAACCCCTATCCTTATATGCCGCTACATTCTGTAACAATAGTACTTGATATTCCGGTTTTTCGTTGAGTTGTTTTATTTTTTGTTCCATAGCTCCAAGACGATGTTTCAAAGTGTTTTTCAATCATATGATTTAGACGTGATAATGAAATCGCTCGATTATATTTTCATTTTTTCTTTTACTACCTCATTATACCATATATAAGCATATAAGCATTTTACCGACTCCGGCAAAGCTCCTCGAGACTTTAATTTTGAAATCGATGAAGCAACAGCATATCGATAATTTTCGGCAATTTTCAGTTTGGCTTTAAACCGGGTTCCTCAACCTTGTGCGCTCTGCTAAAAATTCAGGATTGCGTCACGAAATTTCTTGACAATGACTTAGTCTCTGGTGTCTACATGATATCGTGTGATTTTGCAAAAGCATTTGACAAGCTGCCACATGACATTATACTTCAAAGACTGATTGATTGCTCTTTTCCTATCGGCTTCGTCAGATGGATTCAATCGTATGTGACAGATAGGCAACAGTTTGTGCGAGTTGGGATCCAGTTAAGCTCTTGTACTCTAGTATCCTCTGGTATTCCGCAAGGTCTGTACTTGGTCCCTATTTATTCGCAATATCTATCGGTTTATTTGGCTGTGACTCTTCCACCTACTCTGTTGTAAACTACGCGGATGATGCCACACTGATTTTGCCTTTTCTTAGCAATCCCTCTCAGTCGTTGGAAAATATATCTTATCCTCATAATCGCACGGCAAAGTGGTCTGAATCTATTCGAATTCCTCTAAATGATAGCAAGTGCAAATCAATAACGATCAAAAAAGAAGAACACCAATGCACTATCAAAACTTCCATTAGTCAATAACGTGCATAAACTTAAGATTCTTGGGATTACGTTGAACTCAAGTTGGACCTGGAGTGACCATTTTGATAACGTATTATCTGCATGTTCCCGCCGCTTATATGCCTTGCGAGTGTTGAAACAATCTAGTCATCATCTTATTAAGACATATAATTCTCTCATACGTTCTTGTATTGAGTATTGTTCTCCGTTGTTTTTAACTATGTCTTCATGCGACTCCGCTAGGCTTGATATATTTCAGAAGCGTGTTCATCGTGTCATCTGTAGTGCTGACTGTCGGAAGGACTGCTTATGTCCCTTACCTCAAAGGCGACAGATGCTGTCACTAAGGTTCCTTGAATTGGCAGTATCAGAAAATCACATTCTTAATGATCTGTTACCTCCGATATCATCTTCTGGTAGATTCCTGCTACCTTATCGTCGCACGAAACGACGTGATGATTCGTTCTTTCTGAAGGCTTGCGAAATCTACAATTACGAATGTCCAAAACCAAAGCTTTAATTCCGACTTCTAAATGCTCGAATTGCTCTACAAGTACACTGTACGCAACCTTTCTTCACTTAACTTCTAGTTATTTGTAATCACTTCTTGATTTGATGTAATGCATCGATTTTCATTTGGCAAAATATACATTCATTATTATTATTATTATTATCTTATATGCGCTACAATTTTTGATAATTCTAGAAATATATTGCTAATGATCCATGAATGTTGTGCACATTGAATTTGTAAGGATTTCTTATTTGAAAATCGTGATGTCGTCAAAAATCGTTCACTTGCACACTGATTCACATCATGCCTTGATAATGGTGAAGACGTTTTCTACAGCTCCCTTTGGAAGTGGCACATAACTAAAGAAGCATGTGAATGATGTGCATGGAGCTGTACCATCATGTAGTATCATCAGGGTATACCCTTCACAAGCTCTACTCTGCCCTGAAATTAAATTGCCCTATGGTTACCCTAATCTTGCCATGATATTGAATTTTGCGAAAACTTGGTTTTTATTGATTTTCTCGGAAGATCATCAAAAATCTTGTCATTTACAGATCCTATTAGCATAGTTTGAAATTTTATTGTTGCCCTAGTTTTGCCCGAGTACCCTAGATTGCCCCAGCCCCGTCAGGGACCGTGACATCATTTATCACCATGGGATAGACTAAAATTTGTCTTAAGGTCTCGGCATCGCCGGGTGGGGAAGAAATACCAAAAAAAGCATGAGGTATGCATCTGACCGATTCTAAACCATTCATACGGTGGCCGACAAATATGTATCTAGGTGAAAATGTGTGCGAGTTTTCTGCCGTTACTGTGTATGGCATGAAGCTACATACCCCTCTAGAGATCCTATATTCTAGTCAATTTCTATGGTGTCAACTCACCGCTTCTTATGATGAATCAGATGAATAATTTCGAAGCGAATCCAGACTTTCCCGCGTTTGCAATTGCGATCACTAATGAAAATTCGAAGATATCAAGATTATTTCTAACATGTGTAGGATGTGCACAGTGCACAGTTTTAAACGTAACAAATGTTTTAATAAACTTATCAAGAACTGTAACGCAGCGGTAGCAAGATGCTAAGTTTATCACTCCAATATCAAATTTTGACAGTTTCTTGTATTTTCTTCAAATATGTCAACAGTGTTTTGAAGAATCACTGAAATCTCACTCTGAAACGCTGGGCACGTGGTATTTGCATCAAATCAGACGTTATCTTGCAACGATGGAGCTGGATGGGTTTTGAACAAGACCCGCTGGGCTGACATAGTTTAGAAGAGTGCCATCATAGTTATCTCGACTCCTCTCCTGACATCATGGACATCCGACTTCCATTATGACAGATAAATGAACCTGAAGCCTTTCAGAAACACCTGCGTTCTATTTCTGCGCTCATAATGCGTCAACTAACCGAGAAATGTCCCCGAAGTGACTGCAATAATGAATGGTAAATGTCAGCCGTTATTTCAATGCTAACAACTGCCGATTAGTTGGTTTGGTGTTAGCGATTAGTCTAAATTTTGCTACCATAGCGAGCAAAGCACTCAGAATGATGAGGCACGAAAGTCGCTTGTACTTGGATGAGTCGATGGTATATTGGCTGAGCTACTGGTCTAAAATAATTCTAAAATAAAGAAAATTTCTATTTTTCAGAGGCTTCACTTCTGAGATATCAGATTTGCAATCCAAGCTGTGTTCATGAACGCGTCGAATCACTCTGAATTGGACACGGAACTAATCGGTGATAGGGTTTTCCTAATTATTATGTAATGTACATTTTAAATAGTAAAATCCACAAGCAAACGTGTACACATTTACAGATCAGCAAAGGAATAATGGTTTCAGGGGGGACAGAGTGGTTGATGGCTTAGTCAAAAGAATACTCTCGAAGATCTTAGCTTACTAGTTTCCACTGATTTCGATAGCAACCAGACAGAGCAGACAAAAAGGAAAGTCGAATACAAATGTTGCATCCAAATTCAAATCCATATAATTGCAAGCTTGAGACCGTAGTGGTCAAAACTGCGCAGTTTCACTCAAATTTGATAAAAATTTCACTTCATTTTATTTCAATGAATCCGTGAAGAACTGCCGAACTATTCAAATTATCCCGTCTAAATGGTTGTTACGGTGTAGGTTTGCCTGCCAGAAGATGACATTCTAATTCAATAGGACTTCTTGCCACAAAAGAAAGAATGATTTCATGCTTAACTTTCCACCAGGGATGCGGAGTCTATCATTTTGATAGGACTCCGACTCCGACTCCGGGGGTTGATAGGACTCCGACTTCGACTCCGGGTGTCAAGTATATAAAGCCTAGTTTTTTGAAAAATTAACCGGGTAGCCTACGTCATAGATCATTATAGGCTTATCTGAACCTATATATTAGTGATCAATGCTGTATCAATTGTCAATAATTTTTCGATGAAAGTTTATCAAATGTCGCTTACAGTTGGATGCACACGACTCGTCTCTCCATCTTCTTGATGTGGGCTTCACACGGTTTTTCTCCAGTCTCTACCAGGCAGGAAAATACCCATTCTCTCCAAAAAAATATGATTACACCTTCGATTTTAATATGCGCTTTAGAGGAGACATCACACACGATTAACGTGAGGGTAAGAGGTAATGTTCTCAAACAAACTAGTATTTCATTTTTGTCTCTGATGTGACCCTTGGCGTGTAGGCGTGATCGAGGCTAGGAAGGCTTGTCTTCTCTACTAAATCACCGAGTGAAAAGACAATCATTTTTTCACTATCACGGTTCATTCCGTCAACTATTACAAGCTTTGCATGCAGCAGTGTCTCTGTACTTTTGTTTGACGGAGAAAGTTGACATCAAGACAGTGACAGCTATGCACGAGAATAAATAATTTGCTTGTATTATGTTTCGGGTTTAGTTATAGGCCGGAGTCTGGAGTCCTATCATTTGATAGGACTCCGACTCCGCATCCTCCTTTCCATGACGAACAATGACAACTATAAAATGAAAATGTAGTCTCCTCAGAGTCACGGACTTCGAAATGTTGAAGCGTAAACTGTTGTTAACCAATAATTTTGGCAAGGAAATTTAGATAGAGAGCAAACAACGAAAAACTTCTACTTCATCCCTGGCTTACGCAACACTTCATTTGTTCAGGTTCAATCACCATCCGAGGTCCTGTACTGTTATGATGCGTACCGGCGGGTTCATCAGAAGGCTAATTCTGTATGAACCATAGCTGAAATTTATTGATACTTGACAGAAAAATTTTATTTGCAGGAATGTGGTTTTATCAGTTTGCGATGCATTGCTCCATTGACTCAAGCTCATGAGTGTACGATATGATGAACTTATCCTGCTGATCATTGTGCTTGACTGTTAAAGGACACAATTCTATCTGTAGCACAGAAGGACTTCAAGAATTTGCGATCAGCTGTTGATCTTCTATCGCATGTCAATGGTCTCCGCTCGTGACTGACAATGAGTGATGGTCAATAGGAGTCAAAATTGTAAGACACCACAGTTTTGCGCTCACTGGCTGGACCGTCAAAACTGGTGCACATTGAAATCAGAACATACATGAACATAATACAGAAATTCTGAAAACACAGTCAACTAACTACTCTTTATAAAACAACTCATAAATTATTGAATTATGCTTTGCTGTAGCAGCATTAAAGTGAATTTAGAGACAAGCACCGTTTTACGCAATGACAGGAGCAATTTCTTCATAGACAAAGAAAACGCAGCATCTCGACTTCAACTTGATTCATGATCGTCTTGATTATGTGCGTGTAATTTGAAGGTTGCATTCGCATCGTTCCCAGAGTTCTAAATTTGACATTAACGAACTAATCAATCACCTTTAAGGCTATGCGATTAGCAGACCAAGAGTTTAAATGACAACATTGGGAAGCAATAACCTGGGCCAGTGACAACAAATTGACGGAATGAGGTGTGGTTACGTCCCTATTTTGATGAATATCTTGAAAAATCACCCAACCTACAGATGCATCTACAGTTGACAAATGAGCCCAGACCTGAATATTCTGTCCAATTAAAATGAAATATCGAGGACATCATCAGCAGGCTCGTTCACATCCTTAACCCTATCCTTATAAGCCGCTACCCTTCTGAAACAATTAGTCCTTGATATTCCGGTATTTTCGTTGAGTTGTTTTATTTTTTGTGTCCATAGCTCCCAGACGAAGTAGCAAAGAGTTTTTCAAACTAGATGATTTAGATCGTGATAATAGAATCGCTCGATTATCTTTCATGTTATTATTCTTTTAACTACCTCATTATACCATATATAAGCATATAAGCATTATAGCGACTCCGGCACAGCTCCTCGCGACTTTAAATTAGAACTCGCTGACCGCAACAGCATATCGATAATATTCGGCAATTTTCAGTTTGGCTTTTAAAACCGGGTTATCCTCAACCTTGTTTTTTGCGCTCTTGCAAAAAAATCAGGAATGCTGTCACGAAAATTCTTGACAATGACATCGTCCCCTCTGGTGGTCTACCTGCGTATCGTTTGTGCTTTTGCAAAAGCCATTTGACCAAGCTGCCACCATGCACATGATACATCAAAGACGATCTTGAATGCTCGTTTTTCCTATCTGATTCGGGTCAGATGGCATCCATCGTTATGAGACAGATCGGCAACAGTTTGTGCGCGTTGGGGATCCAGTTAAGCTCTTGTACTCTAGATCCTCTGGTAATCCGCAAGGGTCTGTAACTTGGTCCTCTATTTAATTCGCAATGTCTATCGGTTCTTGGGTGTGCCTTCATGTCCGTCGTTAAAACGTTGGGCTGATGCCAACTGATTCTTTCTTTTTAAGAATTCTCCGTCGATGGCAAAAAAAATTTAATCACATCAATCATGGTCAAGTGGTCTGAATCTATTTCGAATTTTCAATGATGTACGTGGCCGCACATACGAACCCCAAAAACAGCAGAAACAAAACCTAAAAACTTCCAGATTCCCTAAAGTGCATAAACTACGATTTTTGGGATACGTTGACTCAAGTTAGGACTGGATTGAGTGACCTTTTGATAACGTAATATCTGCTGTTCCGGCTTATATGCTTGGGCGTGTTGAACCAATAAGTATATAATTAAGCTATTATTTATACGTTATTGTATTGGCGTATCGTTTGATGTTTTTAATCTGTTTAAGCGATCGCTAGCGCTTGATATATTTCAGAAGCGTTGTTCATGTGTCATCTGTTAGTGGTGATGTCGGAGACAGGCACTGCTTATGTCTTACACATAGGCGAGATAGCATGTCACTAAGGATCTTGACTTGGAGTATGTCAACTACATTTTAAATGCTTGTTACTGATATCTTTTGAGATACTGACCTTCTGTCGCCGCGATCAGCGTGCTGCTTCGTCTATTGAAGGCTTGCGATTAACTTCGACTGTCCGAACCAACAGCTTTAATACCGACTTTAATTTCGCATTCGTAACTCGACATGTCGCACCTTTCATACTTCACTTTCGTTCTTTTAATCCCTTTTGCATTTGATGTACAGCATCGATTTATTGGAACTCTCCAATCATTAATATTATTATATTATCTTATATGCGCTACAATTTTTGATAATTTAGAATATATTGTAATAGATCCATGCCAGTGTGCACTATGAATTTGTACGGATTTTTATTGAAAAATCGTGATGTGTCAAAAATCGTTCTGAATGCTTACACCTGCCTTGATATGGTGAAGACGTTTTCTTTAAGCTCTCTTTGTAAAGTCGGCACATAACTAAAGACGAGTGACTGATGTGCCTGGAGTGAACATATGTAGTATATAGGGTAAACTTAACACGCTTCCTTGCCTTGAAATTTAACTTGCCTCTGGTTACTATCTTAGCTGTCATTGACTAAGCGGAACCCCTTGGTTTTATATATGATATTTGGAAGAGATCAAAAATCTTGACATTTTACAGAGCAATTTAGTCGTTAGAACAATTTATTTGTTGCCTCGTTTAGCCGAGTCCCTCGATTGCCAGCGAGGGACGAGACCTCAATTTATACCATGGGATTAGGATAAACTTTGTTTTAATGTCTCGGCATCGGGGGTGGGAAGAAATACAAAAAAAGCCTATGGGTATGCTTGACCGTTTAATCCATTTAAGGTGGCCGACACAATCTGGATTAGGTGAACATGGTGTGGGTTTTTGCCGTTATGTGTCAGGATGTGAAGCTCCAAATTAGAGATCCACTCTTCTAGTCAATTACTATGGTGTCAATCACGCTTTTAAGATGGAATCAGAAGAATAATATCGAAGCGAATCAGGCATTACGCGATGCACTTGCTCGATATTAAAAAGAAATACGACGATGTCAAAGATTATTTCTACATCTGTAGGATGTGCAGTGCCACAGTTTTTTAACGTATCACATGTTTCTTATACATCTCACGCATGTCTAGAACGCGCGGTAGAGAGCTAGTTTATAAATATCAACATATTGCCAGTTTCTAGTAATTTTTTCCACATCTGACCCAGAGAAAGACGACACTGAAGCTTACCTTGCCCCCGCTGGGCACGTGATATTTGCATCAAATCAGACGTTATCTTGCAACGATGGAGCTGGATGGGTTTTGAACAAGACCCGCTGGGCTGACATAGTTTAGAAGAGTGCCATCATAGTTATCTCGACTCCTCTCCTGACATCATGGACATCCGACTTCCATTATGACAGATAAATGAACCTGAAGCCTTTCAGAAACACCTGCGTTCTATTTCTGCGCCTCATAATGCGTCAACTAACCGAGAAATGTCCCCAAAGTGACTGCAATAATGAATGGAAAATGTCAGCCGTTATTTCAATGCTAACAACTGCCGATTAGTTGGTTTGGTTTAGCGATTAGTCTAAATTTTGCTACCATAGCGAGCAAAGCACTCAGAATGATGAGGCACGAAAGTCCGCTTGTACTTGGATGAGTCGATGGTATATTGGCTGAGCTACTGGTCTAAAATAATTCTAAAATAAGACAAATTTTATTTTTCAGTGGCTTTGCTTCGTCTGAGATATCAGACTTGCAAACAAGCCTGTGTTCATGAACGGTCGAGTCACTCTGACTTGGACACGGAACTAATCGGTGATTGGGTTTTCTAATTATTATGTAATGTACAATTTTTAAATAGTTTTAAAAATCACACGGAACGTCGTACAATTTACAGATCAGCAAAGGGAATAACTGGTTTCAGGGGGGACAGAGTGGTTGGTGGCCTTAGTCCAAAGAATACTCTCGAAAAGATCTTCGCTTTACTCGTTTCCACTGATTTCGATAGGAACCAGACGAGAAGACAAAAAGGGGAAGAAGTCGAATACAAAATGTTGCATCCAAATTCAATCCCTCTAATGCAAAGCTGCGACGTAGGGTGTAAAACTGCGACGTTTCATCAATTTGATATTAAAAATTTCACTTAATTTATTTCATGAAACGTGAAAAGTAAAAATAAAGGGAAAATAAGGAAAAAAAGAAAAAAAATCAAAGAAATAAAAGAGAAAAAAACGAAAAATCAAAATGGCCGAAACAATCAAAAATTATCCGTTAATGGTGTTACGGTGCTAGGTTTGCCTGCCTGATAATGATATTCTAATTCAATAGGAATCTTGCACCAAAGAAAGAATGATTTCATGCTTAAACTTACCAATGGGTGCGGTAGTCCTTCCTTTTGATAGGACTCCAACTCGACTCGGGGTTGATAGCGAACTACAATAGACTCGAACACTATATACTTACTTGTGTACCTACTTCACTAATCTAGGCCAGTACCCAACCTGCTTTACCGATGCTACACCTCATCGCTTTATTAATCTTTCTACTATAGACGGTACTCACCCTCTCCTTCCCTAATGACAACCCTTCCTCTAACAGAAACGTAACATTGACTCAATCTGCTTTAATAGTCTCACTTAACTCCTCACAATACCACTGAACGCTCCCTAACCTACCCCCCAACAAACACAGACCTCTACCTACTTTTCAAGTCTCCGACTCCGGGACTACAAATTAATAACCCTCATACCGATCCCGCAATCAAGTTGGGGACGGACCAACTAAACTCTACCTTATATACAATTACACTATACATTTTAGGACTCTCGATACACCTACCTACGACAAACCTCAGACTCCATTATACTGACCTCTGACCCTTAATTTAGACACAAAACCTGGTCCCGAAGAATATTAAAATCCTACGATAAAGTGAAAAACCTCACTCAACTCCTTTAACTCCTCCATCACCTTGACCGCAACACACAACTCCGACTTCGACTCGGGGTGACAGAATATAAAGCTAGTTTTTTGAAAATCCACTTGTAGCTACGTCATAGGTCAATATAGGTTACCTGAAACGATATTTAGTGCTCAATGCAGTTAATCGATTTGTCCATAATTTTCGCTGAAACGATTATAAAATGTCGCTTGCAGTTGGATGCACAGACTAGTCTCCCATCTTTTGATGTGGGCTTACACAGTTTTCTCAGTCTCTAACCAGGCAGGAAAATACCATTCTCTCCCAAAAAATGATGATTACACATTCGATTTTAATATGCGCTTTAGAGGAGACCATCACCACGATTAACGTGGGGTTAAGAGGTAATGGCGTGTAGAGGTTCGAGGTAGGAAGGAGGTGGTAAGAGGGAAGAGGTTAGGCGTGTAGGTCGTGATCGAGGCTAGAAGGCTTGTCTTCTCTACTAAATCACGAGTGAAAAGACAATCATTTTTTCTCTATCCACGTATCTTCCGTTCAACTATTACAAGCTTAGCATGCCGCAGTGTTCAGTACTTTTGTTTGCCGGGAAGTTGAAACACGAAGGAAGCTATTGCACGGGAAAAAAATAAAAAAAATTTAATTTGCTTGATTATGTTTCGGTTTCGTTATAGGCCGGAGTTGGATTCCTATCATTTGATAAGGACTCCGACTACGCTCCCTCTTTCCATGACGAACCATGACAATATAAATGAAAATGTAGTCTCCTCCAGAGTCCCGGACTTCGAAATGTTGAGCGTAAATGTTGTTTACCAATAATTTTGGCAAGGGAACTTTAGATAGAGAGCAAACAACGAAAAAACTTCTTCTCTCAACACTGGCTTACGCAAACTTCATTTGTTCAGGTTCAATCACCAATCGGAGACCTGAACTTTATGATGACGTACCGGCGGGTTCATCAGAAGGCTAATTCTGTATCACCATAACTGAAATTTATTGATACTTGAACAGAAATTTTATTTGCAGGAATGTGGATTTTATCAGTTTGATGCCAGCTCCATTGACCTCATGATTCTACGATATGTGAACTTAACCTCGTGATCATTGTGCTTGCTGTTATCAGGGACACATTTATCTGTAGCACAGAGGACTTCAAGAATTTGCGATCAGCTGTTGATCTTCTATCGATATCAATGGTATCCGTCGTGACTGACAATGAGTGATGGTCACGAGGAGTCAAAATTGTAAGACCCACCACAGTTTTGCGTCACTTGGCTGGACCCGTCAAAACTGGTGCACATTGAAATCAGAACATAACATGTACATAATACAGAAATTCTGAAAAACCCAGTCAAACTACTACTCTTGTATAACAACTCAATAAATTATCTGAATTATGCTTTTTGCTGTTTTAGCAGCATTTAAAGTGAATTTAGAGACAAGCACCGTTTTTTACGCAATGACAGGAGATTTCTTCATAGACAAGAAACGGCTAAGGGGTGGGGCCCCCATCGCGCTCTAACTGATTCAGATCGTCTTGATAAATGTGCGTGTGTGTATTTGAAGGAGAAGTTTTGCAGTTTCGCAATGTTCAGGTTCTAAATTGACATATAACGAACTACTAAATCCAATTTAAGGCTATGAGTTAGCAGAAATGAGTTTAATGACAAATTTGAGGAAGCAATAACCTGACAGTGACATTCATTTGACGAATGAGGTGTGGTTTTACGTAATATTTGATGAATTCTTGACTATCAAAAACTAAGTTGCATCATCAGTTGAAATATGAGCCCAGACCTGAAATTCTGTCATTTACGAAATATCAGGAATCATCAGCAGGCCTAGTTCACATCCTTAACCCCTTATCTTATATGCGCTAATTCAGTAACAAATAGTACTCTGTTATTCCGGTTTTGTTGATATGTTTTTTTTTTTGGATTCCATAGCTCCAAGGGACGATGTTTCAAAGTGTTTTTCATTCATATGATTTAGTCGTGTAGTCAAAATCGCTCGATTTATTTTCATTTTTTCTTTTACTTTACTCATGTATACCATATATACAGCATAATAAGATTTTACCGACTCGCAAAGCTCCTCGCGACTTTAATTTTGAAATCGATGGATAGCAACAGCATATCGATAATTTCGGCAATTTTCAGTTTGGCTTTTTAAACCGGGTTCCTCAACCTCTTGTGCTGCGCTCCTGCTAAAAATTCAGATGGTCACGAATTTCTTGACTAAGACTTAGTCTCTGGTGTCTTACATGAGATATGTGTGATTTCTGCAAAGCATTTGCAAGTGCACATGGACATTTAACTTCAAAGACTGATTGATTGCTCTATTCTATCGGCTTCGTAGATGGATTCAATGTCATGTGACAAGATAGCAACAGTTTTGCGAGTTGGATCATTTACGCTCTTTGTACTCTAGTATCCTCTGGTATTCACAAGGGTCTGTAATTGAGTCCCTATTTTTTTGCAATTGTCTATCGGTCATTCGGGTGTGACTCCTCCACCTGCTCAGTCGTAAAGTATGCGTTGATGCACCCACCACTGATTTTCCTTTTCTCAAGCTATCCCACTCGTCGTTGGAAAATTATCTATAACATAATCGACTGGTAAAGTGGTCTGAATTATTCGAATTCCTCTAAATGATGCAAGTGCAAATCAATAAACGATTCTAAAAGAAGAAACACCAATTACACTACCAAAACTTCATGAGTCAATAACGTGCATAACTGAAGATTCGTGCGGATTACGTTGACATACAAGTTGGACTGGTGTGACATTTTGAAAACGTCATTATTGCAAATTTGGTTCCGCGCTTATAGCCTGCGAGTGTGTAACAATCTAGTAATCATCTTTTAAGACATATAATTCTCTCATCGTTCTTGTATTGAGTAATGTTCTCCGTAGTTTTTAATACCGATAGTTTCATAAAAAATGGATCAACTTAAAAACATACCTTAACTTCAACTTGTCTAACTCCGCAAAACTTGAACGACAATTCTCTGAATTGGAAGATATGTCCAGTTTGGCTTACTAATATCTTTGTTGGAAAATTTCAAGCAGAATAGTGAGTTGTTTTTCTGTTATGATAAAAAAGTAGTAGATAATTTCATTTCATTTAGCAAGTTGCACAAAATCATACCTCACTCTTATAAAATTACATGTTTCCTTAGTTATGTAATATGTTGTTCTACAAGCCAAAAGCTATCAAGCAAAACAAAAATAAAGAAAATCCGTCAATCAGAGCCAGAATAGCACCATTATACATCAACGATAATGTAGCTCGCTACATGTGATTAACTGGACTTATGTCATAGCTTCCTGACTTCGTTGCGGTGGAGTTGGCAGCACTCTGATTGCTTCAGTAGAGAAATCTATCTCTTAACGCGTTGAGAAAAACACTACACGCACACAAATGAACAATAACGAGATAGCATCTCACAAAAGGCAAAGTGTTCAGGTTTTCGATGCGAGCTACAAGCAGCGATAACAAGTCCTAACACAATGTGCATGAAGGGATATGATGATTTCGACTCTGTCGGAAAGAGGGCTCTGGCAGCCGTTCCCACAAACATCCCAACGTAGAGACGCCTCATTTTGATATTTGTTAAAGTTGATCCAAGTCTCTCTTTAAATGAGATGGCTGGCACTAAGTCTCGTCTATTTCTAAGTCATATTGTCTAGAAGATTTATTGAGTCGAATTTCAGAGATGTACAGAGGCCCACTCTCAGATCGAATTATCAGATCAGGATACAAAAAGAGTTATTTATGGATGAATAATGTACGTGTCACCGGTGAAGAGTAGAGTCAACTTATGCAAGTTCTCAATTAGGGCTTAGGAAATTATCTTGCAGTCGTTCTCCTGACTAAATCCCAATAGAAATGTAGGAGTATTCTAAAAGTAACGTTCGTCGTTCACTGCTACTACAGATGGCGTATCAAAATACGTCACAGTTTAAAAGAGAGTGGAGAAAGTTGATCAGTCAAACAAACTAACGCTATATCGAGATCAATGCCTAGACGAAGTGGTAAATGTCATTGACAATAAGGGTAGGGCCACAAAATATTAGCTTCTTAAGAACCGTTACTGTATCATAGCTTATCAGATTATATAAGGACATTTTAATATATTAGGGACATGAAATAACATGAAAAATGCTTTCTGTATCATACTTATGTTTTATTTAGTCAAATTTTAGGATGATCCTTTTATGAAACGGCTGTATGTCTTCATGCGATCGCTAGGCTTGATCATTTCAGGAAAGCGTGTTCATCGTGTCATCTGTAGTGCTGACTTCGGAAGGACTGCTTATGTCTTACCTACAAAGGAGACAGCTGCTGTCACTAAGGCTTCCTTGAATGGCAGTATCAGAAAACTCACATTCTTAATGATCTGTTACCTCCCGATATCACTCTTCTGGGAGATTTCCTGTACTTAACGTCGCACGAAAGACGTGATGATTCGTTCTTTTGAAGGCTTGCGAAATCTAATTACGAGTCAAAACAAAGCTTTACTTCGATTCTAAAAATGCTCGAATTGCTCTACATGTTTACTCTGTTACGCAACCTTTCTTCACTTAACTTCTAGTTATTGTAATACTTCCTTGATTGATGTAATGCATCGAATTTCATTTGGCAAAATATAACATTCATAATTATTATTATTATTATCTTTTATGCGCTACAAATTTTGATAATTCTAGAAATA
>CAJQUW010005960.1:0-294080 GCA_907163375.1 Prostheceraeus crozeri | reverse complement strand
TATCAACATTAACAATAAGTACATCAGCTTCAAACATAACAGACAAGCTGAATTATATAAACATGCTTCCTTATAATTTTTCAGTCATTCTATAATTTTCATATATGATTACCTTTTGTAGCCAATCGCCACAGTAAAAATATCTGCAACATTTCTTGCAACAAAAATTGTACCACACGAAATCTATATAAACTTTTCCGACACGATTACTGTTTGTAGTAAATCGTCATAATAACAATATTTACATCATTTCGTATAGTCTTGTATCAAAAGTTGTACATGAAAATATTTTACAATGTCTAGTCAAATCATGTTTTCTATTTTAAACAGTTGTTTTTACAATCAGTAAGAAGAGCTCTTACACTAAGTAATGGAAGTTCTAAGGTAAAACAAATCATAATTTCTGCAAGCATTTGCCATATAAATTCTACAATACATGATCATCTTTTCATCTTTCAAAGAAAATATATTTGCATTTTCAATGATTCATCAGTATAAATGCAATAACTTTCGCTTCTTGCTGCATAATTAGAATGATATCATCTTCTCAATTAAACACAGCTTCAAGCTTTGTTTGAATTCTCTTTTTGATTTAGCGATTTTAATTCTGACTGGTGGCATATTACATTTGAAGTGAATTGTAAACGTATTCATTTTTTGCTCTAAAGATGTCCTGTAGAAAGATATTTGGAAATTGTGTCTCTTTACATAGTCTTTAAAAGGGACAGGTATTTTACTTAGATATTTGATTTTATAGGCATGTATCAGTAGCTCACATTCGTACATGGTTTCGATTTTCATGAACATTTTTATAGAAATCCGGTTCCAGAGACTGTCTTTCTTTTTGCTACATTATTTTGATCAGTGTTTTCTGTTTTCTTTGAAGTTTTTCATGCAAATGCTTACTTCGTTTCCATATGCTAGCGGTCAATAGCGCATAATTGGTACGCATAGTTGCTTAAAAATCAATCTAAGAGTTCTTTGCGACATAAAATCTCTTAATCCACAGAATGTTGAAAAAAACTTTTTTAGCTTATTTATGACATAAATGAAATGATAAATGCCACGGGAAACAGGTCACACATGTGATTTTTTTCAAATTCAACATTATACTGAAATAGTTACACAGTTACTTTTGCTGTGTCATAAAGTGCATACACCCTTCTGTCATTAAAATTTGATATAAACAACCTGTGACTGTGTTTATATATACCAAGATGAAGTCCCCTTTATAAAGTAGTGTGAAACAAGTTGGGAATATCAAGGGAATGAATAGTTGCCGACAAGGATCATAAATAAACGCAATGAACTATTGATATAGAAATTTCTTGAGCTGCATAATAAGCAAGCCCTGAAGTTCCTTCAAAAAATGGAGACTTATTGAAACGTCTTGCTGAATTTCATTCATGTTTTTAATTCAATTTACAGCGGCATGATTCCTATGATTCACATGCGTTCTTTACCCTTAATCTGAATTGTGATAAAAGAATAGTAATGTTGACCCAATTGCACCTTTAAAGAATACATCTTTTTAAAATGAAGGTATAATTTAGTGGTTTGTGATATGATCACGCTTAAGAATAAAATGCTTATGAATAATCATAGCTTTAAAGCAATGAACCACGAATTTGCTAACATAATAAACCAAATTACCTCCTCAAGGTGTCATGAAATGAGGATTTGGGTAAATTACTTTTCTTTCTTCTTATTGCTGTCCAAAAAGAATCAAATTCGTATACATTTCTCCAAAAGTGCAAAAATCGTATATTCTCCACATGTGGTGCTGTTTCGTGTCAAGTTCCATTTAATGAAATCGAAAGTGTATCACATTGGGAGTCAAGTAAATCTGTTTTACCACTCTACCTAATATATTTATACCTATGGCGGTCACAGTTGCTCTTACAATATCAATGACAATATTCAGACGGTCGAGAACGGAGGGATAATTATAAAGCGCATACTAATATTCTTAAATAAATAGATAAAAAAAACATGCAAGAGTATCACCGTGCAATATAAACAATGACCTTGTTCAGCTACTTGCAAGTGGTTTCTTACAGCAGTAAATTTCCATTCTGTGTTTCCGACATACAAATGAATGTCTTTCAGCTGATACACTCCAAACTCTCACAGCAGCTTATTCGGGACCCACACACGAGTGGTGGAACAACTCACAGATTTCAGAAAGATCCTGTGCAAACGTAAAATGTCGGACCGTGACCCGGGCCGACAACAGTAAAGTGCGCGCTTCGGCCATCTTGGAGCATTTTTCAATTCGAATGACGTTTTCGATCGAATTTACATTATCTGTGTTATGAATATGAAAATTAGATGATAACGTCAGTTCTCTGGTTGGCACAATGCTGCCAGAATGCAAATGGAGGTACATATGAGAGTAAAACGCATTTGAGTACAGTGATGATAATGCACATGTCATTTGTTTTGGAAGCCAGGAGCAGACCATGCTTCCACATTTAAATTCTCCCACACAGCATAAAAACTGACTATCCTATTCACATGACAATTTAAAGAACATGAATTCCAGATAACCGCATACTGCAGACAGACCTTGGTAGGGAAGGAATTTTAGACTCAAATGCGCCAGTCAATACAATTGGCGCACTCTGGTCACGAATGCTAAAATTTCCAATAAACAACGAAAGTATATATCAGACTGGAATCATAGCATTGCGCCGCTAAATGAATTATAGTGGAAGTGAAACCAAGGATATCTACATGGATTAATACGTCCACCTTCGTTGGAACCATTGTCAAAGAAAATCTCGCATCAAACTAGACATTTGTTAACACATTTGCATATCTATGAAATGACAGACTTCACCCGAATCCTACAAGCAGCAGTAGGCCTATTACTTGAGTAAACCTCCACAAACAGAGAGAGCGAATGCAAACGAAGCACAAAATGCGTATAGTCTCAATTTGCGTTTCATTCTAACAAATATTTTGACTTTGGTTGCAAGAACAAGAAGAGTTGTTTTTAGAGTTTCCGCTCAATATAAGTACGCACATGCACAAATTTTTCCAATATTATTTTTATTGTAAATCTCAGCTTTTCACTTAAGATAAACATCGTAAAGAAGTGACAGTGAAAGTAAAGCACCATATGCATGTGAATATCTGCTGCCTGTGCACGACACCCAGCACCTTGTTCCTGACAGAAACTGCTAGAGCTAAAAAATGAATCCAATGTATGCGGTACTTGATATCAGGGAAGACAAGTCTGTAGTGTTTCCCCCTGACTTATACGGTTAGCCTGAATAAAAATGAAAACTGCATGTAAACCTTACTTCACACCGAACTTTGCTTGTAGTTCGACTTGAACAACATGCAACTTATCTTATTTTATTTATCTTATTCAAAATCTAGACGTTTTCCCAGTTACTCACGTGTTGAACAACGTGTTTCAAATTGTGAACGTGTGTGAAGTAGCACCGCCACTCAAAGCCCCACCCGCCATCTTGAAAATGAAATGCCCACTCAAATAAACATAACAGATCGATGCATTTGGTGTTGTCACATGTGCCACCCATTACTTGAAAATTCTCCCTAGTTTAGGAAGAAATCGCTGCTCGAAAGTTCGACATGGCGGTGATGAGAATTACATCGCCACTAAAATGTTTTTTTTCCAAAATACACAATCAAAACATACGAAACCAGCACATCATATAGAAGACCATGAAAAAACGTTGTGCCAAGCAAGTTTCCAGCACCTAAATTCCCCGTACTTGCCGAGAATTAGTCCTACCCCTCAAAACCACAAATGGCGGTGATGTAATTAGCACAGCCACTGAACTTTTTTTCAAAATACGCAAATAAAACACGCGGAGACAAGTAAAACTGAGAGATGACCATACAAAAACATTGTGCCAGCAAGTTTCTCTCCTAAGACGCCGTACTCCTTGGCGGAAAATTAAGCCACCGAAAGCTTCAATCGCCTGGCGGTGATTTGAAGATAGCACCGCCATCTTGAAAAATGCAGTCCAGCCATCAAACACCAACAGTCAAAATCGATCTAGATGGAGTTGGGCCAGCATGTGCCACTCGTTTTATTTCAAGAAAATCCCATACCAATCCCGGTAAAAGCCTACCCAAAGCTCAAATGGCGGTGATGTGAACCAATGCTAGAAAGCCGCAAGGCAATCTTTTTTCATACACCCGGAAAGAGACTTTTAACTAAGGAACATCTTATTACATTTACAAACGTTTTGGTCTTTCCAATCTTGAATGTTGTAACCCTTTTATACAGTGGTTTAATCAAACAAAAATTCTGAGCAATAGAGAAGATTCAAATGCAGAATCATCACATAATATGTTGTGTTCATTGTGATTGCGGTGAACTCCGTCCCTCGCCCTCAAGAAGAAAAAATCACTAAGATTAATTTCGGCCCTCGAGTCCGACTCCAACCATGCTGTTCATATACATCGCTTCCTCCAACTGTGAATTTCAGGACTTAATGAGATGTACTTTTTAAAACACAAAGAAATTTAATTCATGAACACATTGTACAAGAATTCCTTGACTTGTAAGCGATTTGAGCGATCGTCCAACCCCTGAAGAATCTTTTGCTTGTAAACCGAATGTGTACAGTAATATCTTAACTTACAATTTATCGAATCACGGTCTCGGTAATTGGAACGATTCTTGTCATAAATTCTCAGAACACCTGCTGTACCGTCTATTTTTCAAACTCATAATAAATACTAAATTAATTAATATTATTTGTAACTACATCTACTTGTCCAGCATTGGAAAAAAAATTATATATAAGAGTAAAGAATTCTCTTTAAACCGAAGGGCCTTCTGAAATAAAAGTATAGAAAATAATTATGTTTTGCAATGTATTTCTCAAATTGTAGGCTTTTGGCATGCGAAGACGATTATACAGCCAATAATTTACACTACACAAATTAATCCTACTTTCGTTCTGCAGTTCAGACATAACCGTTGATCACCAAAAATTAAACCCTGATATGCGCTTTGGACTGAAAAAACCACTCAATGCAAAGAGTCCGTTTTTGATAAGTCAGGAGAGAAAGAATTCCAGTGGGTCGTCATTTATGTAGGCCAAGCCAATATAAGTCCAACCGTTGGTTTGACTGCACATCATTTTTCAGATGGCGGTGCCAACTTCACATCACCCCATTGACTTCAGGGTTTGGTTTTCTACCCGGATCTGGTGGATTTTCTGAAATAAACGAGTGGCATACATGCTGCACACCCATCTAGATCGATTTTACTGTTGTTGACTGGCACAATGCATTTTTCGAAGAGATGGCGTTCTATCTTCACATCACCGTCCAGCGCATTAGCTTCGCGGTTCGGGGCTAATTTCTCGCAAATTACGCGTCTGAGAGAAGAAACTTGCTGGCACAATGTTTTTTGATGTCATCCTCAGTTTTACTTGTCTCGCTCGCGTGTTTTTATTTGCTTATTTTGAAAAAAACTTCATGCTGTGCTAACTTCACATCACCACGCCATTTTGGTGTTTGGGGACCAATTTCTCACAATACGGGGATTTAGGTGCTGAAACTTGCTGGCGACAAAAACGTTTTTTCATGGTCTCTAGTCTGATGTGCATTTTCGTATGTTCTAGATTGTGTATTTTGGAAAAACATTTTAGTGGCTGATGCTAATCTTCACATCACCGCCATGTTCGAACTTTCGAGACACAGCGATCTTCCCTAAACATAGGAGTATTCATACAAAGTAATGGGTTCACAATGCTGACACACACCGAAAGCATCGATCTTTAGTTTATTTGATGGCACTTCCAATTTCAAGATGGCGGTGCGGGATGCGTGCTAACTTCACACACTTCAACTTGAAACACTTGTCACACGTTGTAACCTGAAAAACGCTAGATTTTCTGAATAAGAAAATAAAAAAAGATAAGTGCCATTTTTCAAGTCGAACTACAGCAAAGTGCATTGTTCGTAAGTACAGCATTTTCATTTAATTCCAGGCTACACGATCAGGGGGACCACTACATACTTGTCATCCTCATACTCAAATACCGCCTAAATTATACATTTTTTAGCTCTTAGTCCCTTTTTCGTCAGACAAGTCTGGGTGTCGTGCACAGCAGCAGATATTATGCATATGGTGCTTTAACTTTCACTTTCATTCATTACCGATGTTTTCTAGTAAAAGCTGAATTCTTAACAATAAAAAGAATATTGGAAAAATTTGTGCATGTGCTACTTATAATGAGCGGAAACTCTAAAAACAAATCTTCTGTTACTTGCAACAAGTCAAATATTTTTTTAGATAACGCAAATGTGAGAATATACGCATTTGTGCTTTCGTTGCATTCCGCTCTCCTCGTTGTAGTTTTACTCAAGTAATAGGCCTACTGCTGCTTGTAGGAATCGGTGAAGTCATGTCCAGTTCAAGAAAAGCAAACGTGGTCAACAATATCTCCCCCGTTTGATGCGTAGATTTTTCTTGAAAATGCGTCTCCAACGAAAGGTGACGTAAATTAATCCATGTAGATACCATGGTTTCACTTCCACTAAATTCATTTAGCCGCGCAATCTCACATTAATTCCAGTCTGACTATGACTTTTATGTATTTTGAAACTTTTAGCCATTCGTGACAGATTGCGCCAATTGTATTGACCGCCATTTGATGTCTAAATTCCTCCCTACCAATCTGTCTGCAGTATGCTTATCTGGAATCAATGTTCTAAATGCTCTGTGAATAGACGTTCATATTTTTTGCTGTGTGAGAATTAAATGTGGAAAGCCAATGTCCTGCTCTTGGCTTCCAAACAAATGCATGCTGCATTTACATCCACTGTACTCAAATTGCCGATTTTACTCTCATATCTCCTCCATATTCCTTCTGGCAGCAATGTGCCAACCAGAGAACTGACGTTTTCATCTGAACTGAAGTATACCTGTGCTAACGATAGGATCCTATTTTACTGCTGCAGGGAAGACAGAACATGGGCTTATAGTTGCTCATCATGGTTCTAGCGCAGCAAGGACAAACGTAGACGACCGGAAACTATAAACGGTCCGCTCGCAGCTTGTTCAATAAACATCCCATGCTTTGGTCATCATCAGATCATGATTGCTGACTCGTAGTGCAGCGCGCATGTACTCGCGTAGAACTATAAATAACCACCCTTACCACACGGATGTTTTGGGGGTGCTCCTAATTACCTTTTAATTTAATGGCGTGGCAATGTCACCTATGCATGGTGTAAGTAGGGCCTATATTAGGTATGCAGGATGGTAACCTCCGCATTATTAAATTCCCAATGTGAGTACCTCTTTCGATTTTATTAAATGAACTCGAAGGTATTTAGTTGGTAACTGTTACCCAAATGTGAGATATGCAAATTCCTTGCCGTTTTGAAGAAATTAACCACGAAATTGAATGATCATGATAGTAATGCAGAAGGAATGACGGATTTTACAGATTCTCAGTGCCATGACAGCCATAGAAGTACAGTAGGGATAGATAGCAGAGTGTCGACTCAAAAAAGTATCTGTATAACAATGAAAAGTTTTATTTATCAAAAGATTCAGTTTTTTACGGAGATTTTCCACGCTGAGTTATCAAGGGAATTTCATGAATGTGTATTTATAATGAAAGTCTTCATGAAAAAGTCGCGATATTATTCAATGCCTGTCTTGTCTGAAATTTCAAATTTATATAATTCCAATTTTCATCGGCATGATTATATGATTCGATTACTGAATTCATGTTTCATTTCCAGAATTTGAATGGTGAATGTGGACCTATATTTACATCTTTTTCAAGTTAATTGAAATCAGTGTCTTTGATTATGTTGATTCTTTTCTGCTTGCAGCCAGTGGCATGTTTGCCTGTGATATTATACACGCTTAAGAAAACAATCTTGAAGGTTAGCCATGAAATTAATAGGAACCCATTCGAATTGATAGTTTTAGCATACATTAAACTCCAAGGCTGTCATGAGAATCTGTGAAATAGCATCATTCCTATCTGCATTACAATCATATGATGGATTTAATTCACACGTCATAATGTTCTGAAAACTGCAAAGATTTTGCATGTCTCACATTTGGTGACAATACCAAACCTGCATCTCATTTTGAGTTCACCTGAGTTCATTTAATAAAATCGAAAGTGGTATACCACATTGGGGATTTTAATAAATGGCGGAGTTGCCACTCTAACTACCTAATATTTCTAGCCTACTCTATGATGATGATGACATCCTTGGAGAGGTAGGCTAACACTCCCACTAGGTGACATGCCAACGCTCAATCAACGCTTGAACCACGACGCGTAATTACATAAATGACCCCCAAACAAGCTATGCGGGATATTGCTGCAATATCTGTTATATAAGTTAGTATAGTTGGCAGTCGTGTTATATAGACTTTGTGTCTCATGTGTCTGCATGTATCAGAGACTAAACAATGGAATAGGACCTCAATTTCATGCTCAGGGAAGACAGAACATGCTTAACGGTTCATCTAAGTGATTCAAGCGGCAGCGCAGACAACCGTGGACGACGCGCAAACTATAAACGCTCGCCCGCGCGTATTCATAAACATTTCCAATGTTTTAACAGCATCAGATCAAGTGATTTCTGACTCTTAGTGCAGCGCGTATGTACGCGGGTAGAAGAATAGAATGTCCTTATAACCACGGATGTTTGGGGTGTTCCGTAATTACGCGTGGCATGTCACCTAGTGCAGAGATCATTAGGGCAATTCCACGTAAGAGTTAGCACCTAGAGTAAAAAATGAAATTGATTCCCTAGATTTTTTGACTATACGATCTTATATATGATACATAGTAGTTTCATAACTTATTGTCAGTTTCCGCTTCTTCGTTTTTTAAAATCGTGTATAAGCGTATTTAAATAATCTTGATTTTTTTGAAAAAATATGCAAAATTCATCGATGTATTACGTAATTTTTTGGAAGACTTTTGTAGAAGTATTTTCAATTTTTTTCGCTCTATTATACATTTTGGCATGCTTAATAAATTCCTTTTTGAGTTGAGTCGCTATCTTTAGATGCTATCATCTTGTTAGTGCACAGTTTCATCGTTATAAACGCTTACGACCGTTACCAAAATGAACTGCATTTCTATGCCTCAGCAATTTCAGTAGATGTAATCATGTCTATATATTTCAAACAATGGACATCCCGGCCAACAAAAAACCTGACTGCTACGTAGCAGCAAGGTAGCGCCGCTACCTATTGATTCGTAGCAGATACGTGGCATTTGGCGCACCCCTACGTATATGCTACGTAGCAAAATTACCGCATGGCAACCTATCTGCTACCTTGCAGCTACTTTAATGCTACCTTCGCTACCTTGCAGCTACTTTAATGCTACCTTCGCTACCTTGCAGCTACTTTAATGCTACCTTCGCTACCTTGCAGCTACTTTGATGCTACCTTCGCTACCTTGCAGCTACTTTAATGCTACCTTGCGGCTACTTAAATGATACTATTGCTACCTTGCAGTTTTACTCGAATGCTGGTATGGCTTGTAGTTGTTCAAATGTTACTTACTAATGCCACCTCACCTCAGCATCTGCTATTGCGTTTTTAGCTTAGTTCTGCACATAAAACCCTCATACAGCTGTGCATCACAGATTTCATTCGAAAACAGACACTATATAAATAAAATTTATTATAGTCATTGGGTGCGGATGGAACAGTCTGTCATCGTCTCTCCAGACGCCGTGGAGCCTGGTTCATCCAATTCACGATCAGCTTCCTCACGGCATCTTGGCCCTCCTTGATCCCGTTTCGACGTAGTACTTCTGTAATAAAACCACATGTGACATCAGGGCTGGAACAATTACAATTATTGCAACTGTAATTGTTTAATAAATTTTGAAGTTGTAGTTTTGAAGTAATTGTAATTGTAGTTGAAAATTTTGATTTTAGAGTAGTTGTAATTATAATGGTAATTGTGAAAGTTCAACTGTAATTCTAATTATAATTGTAATTATAATAATGGTATACCGTGCGCTACATCCACGGGCCGATGTCGATCGCCTATATCTACCACGTTGAAATGGAGGTAGAGGGCTTAAGAACATCCGAGAAGTGATCGAGGGAGAGGACAGGAGACTCGACGAGTATATATATAGAATACTAAAGACGATCCACTGCTGGCGGTGGTGAAATCAGATGATCAGAACAAGCACGGGCCCGAAAAATTCCAAACATGGAAAGCAGCACAAGTGGACGACAGACAAAGGAAGTGGCATGAGAAGCCTCTGCTTGGACAATATTTCAGACAAAGCAAGGACATTACAACAAAAGAAACACAGTACAATTGGCTTATAGCAACTGTCAAATTAAAGATTAAGACCGAATCAGTGCTAACAGCCGCACAAGATCAGGCTCTGAACACGAAGGCACATAAAGCACATATCCTAAAGATTTCAGCAGACCCGAAATGCAGACCTTGTAAAGCAACTGACGAAACTGTCTCTCACATCCTGACTGGCTGTTCAAAACTGGCAGGAACGGAATACCTCCGAAGACATAACGAAGCTGCCAAGTCTATCCATAGAGCGATTTGCAAGGACAAAGGAATTTATGTGGTGGATCATGGAAGCACGACCCTCAATCAGTGATCAAAAGTAATGGTACAAAGATCTTGTGGGACTTCGAAGTGCGGGCTGACCATATACTTACAAGCAAGAAGACCAGACATCATCGTGGTGGATAAGATCCAAAGGAAGACTCTGATAACAGATATAGCAGTCCCCGACGACAAAAACATACAAGAGAAAGAGAAGATCACAAAGTATCAAGACCTACGCATAGAAATAAAGAAGTTGTGGAACACAAATGTTGAAGTTGTCCCGGTTGTTGTCGGCACCTTGGGTGCCTACACATCAAGGTTGAAGGCCTACTTCAACAAGATTCCTGGGGCACACCACATACTGGAATTGACGAAAGCAGCACTCCTTGGCAGTGCTCATATCCTGCATCGAACTATGATATCCTTGAGGCTTGGTCAGTCACCGAGGTCTTGAGACACTAACCGATCTGAATGTGTGAGATCGTGTCCAAAAAAATTGAATTTTTTGATGTAATTGTAATTGAAGAAATATGTCGGTCAACTACACAATTACTTCTGTCTTTTCGGTTAGACGAAGCACAAAATCCAAAGATTTCTATATTGAAAATTGAAGTATTCAGTACATCTATGAGATAGCTAGTAGAGCAGTCAGCAATCAGCATAGGCCTGGCATCAATGTTAATGACGTGATGATCCACAGGCTAGAAGTTGTTAAGTGTTGATACAGGCCTATAAATACCCATGTAGCCTGCAATCCCTACATGCACAAGTATAGCCTACATACAGGTCTGATTCTGTGCCGCGTTTTACCGAATAATTGGAATAAGCTCTACAACAAAACTCACAAAATTAAAAATGTCATATTAGGAACATTTTCGAATTTATACATTAATATTTCCTCTAATAATTTATGCCAATCTCTAGTAAACGCCGTAGGTGAGAGGTCAACGTATTAATAAACATGAGACCTAGCTTTGATATAAAAGAATGTACATGGAGGAGAATGACTTTGCATGGGTATGGGACGATCCTTATAGGAGGAGATGGCGCAACCTATTTTATGGGCGTTAACACCGCTTTAAGAAATAGGCCTACCTAAAGTAGCATCTTATACTAAAAATCAAATGTACAAAGACTTAAAATCGTTTTGGACAACCAACAAATTGTAATTGCAAAGTCACACATGCAATTGTAATTGAATAATAGTCGTGCATTTGTAATTGTAATTGAAGATCTTGATTTCAGAGTTATAATTGTAATTGCAAAAGCACAACTGTAATTGTAATAGCAATGGGAAAAAATGTGTAATTGTTCCAACCCTGTGTGATATCAATATAAAATTCGACACAGAAAGCAGATTTTATTGCTTAATGTGAAACAACTTCGTAATAACATATTTCAACTGACCTTTGTAAGATAAGCATAATAGGCCTATAGATACAGGGTTAGTCAAAAGTAACACGACAACTTAGAATTGAAAATTCTGATGATAGTCACACTGACTGAACAAATGAACATGAAGATGCGACACATGATCAGATTTGTATTAGCAATTTCTTTAGCGGTTGTCCTGCCCTCGAAAAAAAATTTGCTTAATCTTTCAACCAGCAAGGTCTCTCTGATCCTATTACTCCAATGTACAGTATTATTGTTACTTTTTGATGTAGACCGATATATTTAGGCCTGTACGAATAAGCATTTATTCAAATATAGACACCTGTGGCAGATCACCGTGCGTAAAAATTAGATAATAACATGCAAAAAAGACATTAAGTAAATCACAGATCTGCATCCCTTTAGTCAAATGCCTCAGTATATGAAACTGGAATATCCTGAGAAAAAAATAGTCACAGTTGTCACACCACTACCAATACGAACCTGGACTTAATTTTATCTTCTATCAGGACTATCCTTTCTGAATGTATGATAACGATTGACGATAATTGATTCATTGATAATGTCGCTTTCTAGCCAAGGCGGAGATGCAAAAGGAAAATCCTCAGAGAAAAAGGCAGAGAAGAGGACACAATCCTTCCGAAATTCATACAGGATAGAGGAGGATTCTAGAAACTGCATCACTGATAAAGTGGAGTTTGAACTATAACATGTATAAGTTGCCAGTAATCATTTTTTAACTGTTTAAGGAACAGTTCGTAATAATCATGTCACAAAACATACGTGTGGATACTTTCAAATTATGTTACATTTACATGCTCTTAATGTTGTAATGATTAACTAAGCAATATATTCTAGACTGAATGTCAACAACGGTCGACGTGGGTCTAATTAAATTAAACGGCCGGCGTTACTAAAATCGGTCGGCCGGTTCCAACCCTGTCTGTAGCATACTATTCATACGAATCATGCATGCAGTTAAGTACAGTAAGTCCCTATGATGCTATACTATGATCTCCGTATTGAAAGTATACAAATTAACTGAAGAATGTGAATGCCTGATTAACATTTAATTAATGTGCATATTATGAGCAGGAATTGTAGTGGAAAAACTTTTTATGCCTTGCTTACGACCTTCTACATGTGTTCTGATTCATTGTTGTATTCGCAGCAGACTTGTGTCAATTGCTCATGAAATGTATAGTTGATTGCAATTACAAATTACATCTCTATCAATGTAATCGATTACAATTACAAATTACCGGTAATCCGTTTTTCTTCGATTACATTTCAATTAATTCATAATTACTTTAGATAATTGTCAGCATTAAACTCTGCGTTTCCACGCCACCTCTTTTTCAAGGCAGATTTGCTTAGGTTAATTACAATTGCTCCCCGGAAAAGCAGGCGATGATATAGAATTGATATTAAATTAGCACCTTTTTATTCTCACCAAAGTGTTTTCGCCCTACAACTCTACTACGATTCAAACTGAAGATACAGGATTGGGATATCGAGACTTCTGGCTTCTAGGAGACTTTGCCATGCTCGCAATTACCTGCTATGATCTAAATTGACTTGAAGATTTCAACTTTGTTTTTTTTTCTCTTTTCTCCGAGGGGAGCAATTTTCTGATCTGCATTTTCAGTTCAGCTATTAAGATAAGAGGGAAAGAATATCATAAGACCGGCACTTCATTTAGATTTTGGAATTGTGTTTCGTCATAAATTTCTTCGAAAAAAGTACCGGTAGTTGCAGACCCGGTAGGCTACACATTTAAGTATAGTAATGCATTTTTTGACGAGGAGAGTCACGTAATTTAAGCAACTTGCGGAACGAATGTTAAGCTGTGCTGACTGCAAAGTAATCGCAATTACCTCTCAATTACATGGCTAAAAATGTTATTGATTACGATTACAAATTACTCATCAGAAATGTAATTGATTACAATTACTAATTACATAAATTGTGATTGCGATTACGCAATTGCAACAAGAATTACAACAGAAGTCTGATTCACAGTCGTTTACAGCTGGAGAGTTGGAATTTTACGAGCAATATAGTTCACCTTCACTCGGTAGAAAATTCTTTATTATGATTTTATATCTTTTTTATTCCCCTTCGTATAAAACGTTGCGAAGTTGAAAATCATTTGAAATATTTTAATATTTTGACATCAAAATTATTCACTGTGATTTTGTGGCTTCTTTATGTCCCTTTGTAATCATTTGAAATATTCTCCTATTTATAGATTTATTTGCTGTTCAGGAGTTCATTGCTTGTCCACTTGATTTTGTTAACCCCTGAAGAAGGAACACATATCCTGAACGCTTGAACAGCAAATAAATCTAAAGATAAGAGAGTATTTCAAATGATTACAAAGGGACATAAAGAAGCCACTAAATCATAATAAATAATTTTAATGTCTAAATAGGCTAAGTGTCTCATAATCTAAATTTCATTGGAGATTATCAAATGCATAATGAAACTAATAGAAATTAGAAAAAATGATCGCCGAAAGTTTTAGGCCTACTTACTTTGCATGATTAGCTTCATATCTTCCTTGTCCGGAAACAGCCGACTGTCGAAGGAAGGACTCGATTGTTAAGCATATTAAGATGCTACTTGGAAGATGCTCCTACACAAATTGATCATGCAGTCTAAAAATGCAGCAGAACAAGAGGTATGAATATGTGAAATTGCATGCCGGAATGTAAAACATTTCATTTCTTGCTTCAACATCTCAAGTTGATAATATTTGTCAGTATATGAGTGCGCCTAAATGTGAGTGGATGTAGGCCTATGTGTATACGCCGAATATTTGCGTAAAATTACAGTGCTGCAGTGTATACACAATAATAAATCTTAAAATACTTAGGCCTATAGGAAATTTTCAATAGGACTACTATAAAACAAATGGTAATTAGTTGATAAATGAGTTAACTAAGTAAAAACTTATGAAAGTAGACTTTTAAAGGCAAAATTATCATCAGGCCATGGAACAACATTTGCCGACAGGGGCGGCGCCAGGGTTTTCCCCGACGAGGTGTCGTGTTTCCCCGACGGGGTGTCGAGCTACCTGACCTCCCCGACAAAGCAGTAAAACTTAAAATTCCTTAAATAGTCCTATTAAGTTGGTATATTGCTATGCAGTAGGCTATTCATGCCTCACAAGACATGTTCGCGCAGGCATAATATCGAGCATAAGATGATATAGCCCATAACACGCTGATATCTTAATTTCCTAAGTCTGATGATAGGGTCAATCCCTAGCCTATATCAATGCCAAGATTGTAGGTGTCCACGTGTTACCAAAGGACTAGGGCCTATACTACGCTTATAGGCCTACTTCAAGCTATCTTATACCTAACCCTTCAAGTGAGCTTGAGTGATAACTTGCAGATGCGAATTTAAAACCAATACATGCCTATGTAGTACAAATCAATTTTATTTAGTTGTCAAATCCATGGTCGTTTATGACTGTTGATTTTTCATACAATAGAATTGGGTCTGTAGTCCTACTGCGGCCTTAAAAATATGAATATTGGCTATACGTGAGCTTATACATGCGTAGAAAATACGAAAATAGTAGGCTACGGTGGTTTACATGCGAAATTGATAGTATGAATTTTAAACGAATGACCTAACTATCCGAGCCTCTTAATCATGCGACGAATATCAAGAAATGTGTTGAAATCAGGCCTACATAGCGGGCAAAATCAACAAATGGGCTTTATTTGAATGCATTTAATGATTGACTTACGAGTAGTCTAACAAACAGTATGAAAATGTTTATCAAACTAAAATAAAACAATATGATTTTAAAACAACATGATCTATTAGTGGAAAATGGAAATAATTGACTATAACAAAAAATGTGCACAAATGCACATAAGGATAAAATTGGATGGTTTGGATAAAGGTTAAACAAGGATTTCTACCTTCAATGTAAAATTGCAACAAATAAAGTCTAATAAGGTATCCTGATTCGGTAGTAAGATAAGTCAATTTGCATATCATTATTCATGACATGAAGTAATTAATGTAACTGTCTCTCTGATTGACAAACAGCATGAAAAAATACTCGTCAAATTGTCAAAACAATACTCGGGTAAACAACAACTATTAAAACAAAATCTAAGCAACTGCATGAACGGGTACAGCACTTGCTTAGATTTTGGCTAGAATGACATAGAAATATGCGCATATCACCGATTATTTTTTTACAAAGTTGTATAGGTTTGTTTGATTGTTTGCAATTTATAAAGTATGAAATTGAAATGATTAGTCAATTACATCTATGTATTTTGATTAATAATGTAGACGACACACTTACGGTACATGAAATAGGTATCAGGTTTTTCCTTGCATGTAGATCCAGCGATCTATGTTCGAATTCCTCACACGGCACACCTTTTACCACGCATTAAAGTTTTAGATTTGATTGACGGTGCAAGAACACTCATTAGCATTGAGTTTTCGCTACCACGATCTTATCGAACGGTATTTGTAATACATAACAGAAGTACTGTAGGCTATACATCAAATTATCAGCTGAAACATAGTAAAATTAAGATAATCTTATTATTTGTTCTAATTATTTGAACGGTTATTAATTAGATGTTATTCGTATCTACCTGAAAACTGTGATTAAATGAGTTAATATACTGATAAATATCAGATAGGCCAATTTTGACAGTTAAATCGCCAACTTCTACTATACCTAATCATGCAATAAGCTTATGCATGATTAAATCTAAACTTCGCTGTATGACAAATCAATCAATCTAGGTCAGAAGGAGAACTAAAGACATGAAGCCTGTATCGACCGTACAGACTTATTTTAGCCTTTAGACGTTGCTGAAAGTTATTTACTCACCTGAGCTTTCGATAGACTACAGATCAGTCATTTGTCTGGAGTCATATTTCCGGCGTTTTCAGCCAAATCCGATAAAAAACATGCAATAAAATATAATGATGTGTGCAAACAAGCATACTAAATTTTGCGGTCGGTTCAGAGAGACCGAACTAGGTAAATGGGTCATATGACAGCAGATACTGGCAAAGAATAATTAAATCAAGTTTGTTGGCAGCAACAAGCTTCATTCGAACATTTCCAGTCCAGAATTTCCCGATTGAAATCTCAACAGTAAAATAAGAAGAAAATCCCGGACATTTTCTTAATATAAGATTTTATCATACTACTGATTTCATGCAAAACAAGTGGCTTATGGATCAATTACAATCTATAAAAGATTTAAGAATATATATTATTTTTAGACTTGACAACTAATTGAAATCAAGTCGTATGTCGGGGAAATTGATGATCTTGTCGGGGAAACTGCTATAGGCAACTTAGAGTGCCATGCATTTTCTCTCAAATTCCCCGATAGCATTTTAGTCCGATTTCCCCGACGGGGTGTCGAGCTTCCCCGACGGGGTGTCGGCCGACACCCCTGACACCCCGCTGGCGCCGCCCCTGTTTGCCGATGTAATGGCCATCACGATATTATAATCGTAGTTGTAGGGACAGACTGGCCTACATACCGTATAGCTAAAGTGCGTTATGTGTAGCCTATCTTCAAAAATTTTGTGAAATACATTTGAATTGAATTGTTTCGAAATTTCCAATTCTGATTTTATTTCTTATTCATTTCATTAAAACCAATTTAATATGATTCTAAGTACTGAAAACTTTAATGTTAGCTCGGTTGAAAAGAATCGACACACAGAAAGGCATTTGAGCTTGAACCACGGAGTTTGATAAACGAAGAAGTGACAAGTCATAAAGTACTTTGAAGTCTATCGAGTTCAATGATTTTGATTGTCTTATTCGAAAGAAATTCTGTTCTGGCATCAACAGCAATTCTTCTTATTTATCCAGAGAATCATTTAGGTAGGCTATTCAAAGTTTCTTCAAATCCCATATCGCAGATCAATTGGAATGAAGATTTGCTTCCGTTTGAAGTAATCCATGCACGACGCGGGCTGTACGTAATCCGCATGTAGCACTGAAAATTTGTACTGTACCGATGAATAGGAATTTGAAGAAGATATTAAGTAGGCAACACTGAGTCTAGGGTCTCTACAGACAGATGAAGGAATGCAGCAGTGGGCGTGCGCATTGAAGTCCACAATGTGAAGTCTGTACTTTTGACGTAACCATCGCAATTCCTGTCAGTTTCTCTATGCTTGACGCTTGTGTGTGGCTGGAGGTTTAAAGCGCCAGCATATCGATCCATGCTACGTGTTCAATCTGTAGCTGTCGCAGGGGAAGGCGAACAAAAGCGGGCGAGCTGCCGATATTGGGATTAGGGAAGATATAGCTTTGTTATGAAAGCAAGAAGGCGGTGGTGAATAGCACAACAGAACGGGGCTGTGTAAAAGCTTTCATAATCACATCGCTTTCTCAAATTTTTGGGATGTAGTGTGTAGCCTATACTATAACGTAAACTGTTGGTTCTCATCACTTGATGAAACCAATAGAAATCAGAGTGCAAAAGTTTCGGCATTTAAAAGCGATTTAATTCAAGGAGTTAATACTGTGAAATGAGAATTTCATTATTGGGAGATTTAAGTGACAATAAACAATTGGCTACCTATGTAAAAAATATTGTCGTGCGGAATTAGACACAGGACCATTCATATTTATGATGCCTCACGAATATGCGCGTGTATGCACGTACATGATATAATGCGAGAGAGAGCGAGAATGTGTGTGATGAGTGTGGGTTTTTGTTGTGTGCTGTGTGTGGAGAGAGAGAGAGAGAGAGAGAGAGGGAGGGAGGAAGGGGGAAGAGGATGAATCAGAAATGGAGGAAATGAGGATCGGGAATGTGAATATCCTTTGAGTAGCTTTGAATCAATTGTACAACTTAATTGTATGATGCTCGACGAAGTGGACGACGACTATGACGTGGAATTATATTGAATTTTCTCGCTTTTCCTATGTGGACTCAATTTATAAATGTACTTCGAATCTACATTGATTTTAGCATTTTTCCACGTGACTTGCCTACATGTATACCACGGGGAATCACGTTGAATTTTTTGCTTCTTTTCACGTGACATATTTCCACAGAATGCGCCATGAATTTTCATTTACACGATGATATTTCGACCACGGCGGGATGGCACCTGGAAGTCCACATAGAATTATCACGTGGATAATTCCTCGTCATCCGTCATGATTTTCGAACAAATTGAAACTGCTTCATACAAAAATAAAGACGAAAATCCTGCAATATCAATTTTGGACGAAAAAAACTTCCACGTGAATTCCTAGGAATGTCAGTGTTTCGATGTGGAATCCACGTGCATTTTTCAGTGGATTATTTCGGGACCTCATGAGTCTGACAATTTTATGTGATGTTAAGTAACGTTTTAAGTAATGTAGGATATTTCAGTTGGCATGGCACACTGTGATGAGGATGATAAACTCTCCCGATGTAGTAGATAATGGGCACTATCGCATCGCTTTTTCTCCGGGCGAAAGTCAAACCGGGACATCCCGCTAAGGAGGAAGACATCCCAGGAGCATTTGTGACGCAATAGTGGCATCATATGATGCCAATTAGGACAAATTAGACCTGCTACGTAGCTGCCACGTTTCGCTTACTTTCCATTAGCTACCGAACAATATTGCAAACGTAGCTTGCCTACGTCTCGCTTACCTTGCATTTGCCTACCGAAAAATATCCTAACGTAGCTGCTACGTTCCGCTACCTTGACATTCGCTACCGAAGAAACATGCTGCGTAGCTGCTAGTTGCAGTTGCGTAGCACAGACACGCTACACTACTGCAACCAATGCTACCATCTGCTACGTAGGTGACTACGTAGCATTGTTGGTCCGGGATGTAGCAACATTGTGGTGGTGTTTGTAATTTCCATTGTATTGCCACTTAAAAAAAACAAAATAAAAAAAAAATAAAAACAAAAAAATGAAAAAAAAGTGTTTAGTGAATAATTATCAAAAAAAACTAAAAAAAAAAAAAACCACACAAAAAACCTAAAAATAGAAACAAAATTAGCAAGCAAAAAAAAAAAAAAATAGTAACAAAAAAAAAAAAAAAGAAAAAAAAAAAAAACAAAGATAAAACAAAAAAAAAAAGCAAAAAATAATACAAAAAAAAGAAAAAAAAAAAAATAATATAATTAAAAAAAAAAAAACAAAACTAAAAAAAAAAAAAAAAAAAAAAAAAACAACAAAGAAAAGAAATATAAATAAAAAAAAATACAAAAACAAAAAAATAAAAATAAAAAGGAAGAAAGAAAAAAAAACAAAAAAAAAAAAAAAAAACAAAAACATCATCAAAAATTATTAAGAGTAAGCATTTAAAAACTTGCCTCAAAATCGTTTACGACCGTTACCATCTACAGACGTGGAAAAAAATGTTTATGATAATCTTACCTGAAAGCTGATTTTTGACATTAATTTTGCTATGGAAAGCTTTTGAGCTTGTTTCTCAAATTGTATTCATTATTCAAAACATGCATGACAATCAAATTTAGATAGTATCTGAGCTGTTCTAAAAAAAATTCGAGTCGCTCATGAAAGTCGATTTTTCATTTTTTAGTTAAGAGTTATCAGTAGTATAGATTAGCTTTTATAATATATGGCAAAAAATAGCGAATTTTTTAACATTTTCATTTCTGTTCAATAGATTTCCATTATATCTTATTATTTTAGGTCAATTACACAAAAAGTTTTGCTATTAAATTCGACAAATAGTAAACGCTTGTTATTGCTACAAATGCTTTGGGTTTATTATTTCCAGAGATGAACGTCAGTTATTTTGTAGGGCAAACCTTTGTTCTCCAGAACTCTTTGGATTCTTCTGGGCATTGAGTTCGACAAGTCCTTCACATTCTTGCCAGGATCACTTGCGATCCCATGACAGTTTGATGTTACGAATAAGTTCTGTTGAATGTTAGAATGCTTTTGAGCATTGACTTTCAGCTTTCATGCTTTGCCATAGGTTTTCAATGGGGTTGAGGTCTGAAACTGTTACCAGGTCAGTCAGAGGGGATCTCAACCCCCTTTGATCCTCAAAACCCCACTTATCGAGTTTACATCAGGCTCCTCATCAGACTCGATTTGAGAGAATTGCTGATGAGAGGGATGTGAGAGATGGGTGGGAGATGGGAGTGGTGTTGAGAGAATTGTCTGTTTGATGACCCCCCCCCCACAACGTAGTTGGAAATCAGTAGGGCATGTCTATGATTTTGTCAACAAGTAAGTGATAGGTAGCATAGGCGATTCATATAATAGCATTCTGCCTGGGCATTTAATTGTCCTCAACGAGGTTGTAACAAACAGCAACTGAATATGCCGCTTTCAAAGAGCTCCTGAAATGTGACTTGAAATGAAGAAAATTGAGAAGAAAACTGAATATGCAGGCCGCGACTAGCAGCTAGCCGCCCAGAGAAGCCGACGGCGCCGCGACCCCCAGGGCAGCGCGGCGAACGGATTGTAGCTGACCCGACGAGTGCTGCGTGCGTGCTGCAGCACGGCGATCGTCAGCTAGTGTTTGAGAAGGCGTCGTCGACGGCTATGGGGGAGTTGTCGCAGGAATCTGGTTTTTGGTTTGTTTTTTGTGTTTTGTTTTTTTCCTTTTTTCGCAGCCGACGGCACTGCGGTTTTTTTTTGAATAGGTGATTAAATATTTCCACAGGGTTTCCGTTTTTTCGATAATTTTTTTTTTCAGGTTTTCGGAATAAAAAAGGAAGAAGAGCAGTCTTTTGAAAAGTCGAAGGAGGGATAAGTTGAAAGAAAGAATGGAGCAGACAGGCCCAAGGATTAGAAGAACAAAGGAAAAACAAGAGGGGGGAAAGTTAAAGCTAAGACTAACAAGCAGGCATTGATGAGAATGAAAAAAATGAAGGGAGAGGCGAAGGAGATAGAGATTGATGCCCAATTGGATGATTCATACAGCCGTTTAATCGTTTCTTAATCTCGAGCATTGTAAAATAAAGCTATCGCGCATTTACCTAAACTAACAGACTCCCTCAGATGTAAAGCGAGTTATCAACGAGTTGTTGGTTTGGTGAAGAAATTTAATATTTCATTCTGCGACGATCAAATCCTGTACATCGAGAGAAAATTTCCCGACGTTCGTGAAACAAAAATGTGTGTGTTTTGTGAGAGAGATAGATTATATCCTAGAAATGTGGCCCGGGACGGATAAGAATAAAAATAGTTTGTGTTTACAAGTTCAAAGAAAACGGAAGAAAACACTTCAAAAGCAAAAAAAGAGTTCCTTGTCAGGCAGTGTTAAGGAAACATATTCCATCATCTCTAGAGTGAAATATTAGGACGACAAGTTGTGTGAATAAAGTCTTTTTTTGTTATATGCTGCGACCCTCGCCACATTCAACTATTCTACGAGATTACTCCGCACAATGTTTGCTGCTGTGTTTTATACACAGAAAATTTCTTTTTTCTCTTGATAAGTTCTCTTCGTCGACAATTGGTTACCAAATTCCGATATATGACATCTCAGTGGGTATGAAAAACAACATAATTTGTTTGTTGACAAAAGTTGTGATTTGTGCTTCGTATGGACAGTGTGAATTGTGCTCAACCGGCGATATGTTCATTCTACTAGGAATCCGATTCCTCACATGATGATGCTACATGCAGTTACAAACGCTGGATTACGTTGTGTCACAAACGAAAAGTTATAAAATATGTCTTGTCACAACGACGACCTCTGAGATGTATAGCTCTTTAAAAATCTTCCATACCATCCTTTATTCCAGCATCCATTTTACCAAAAGGCGTCATCATGTAACCAATATTTTGTCAGGACAAGTTGAATTCGTCGTCAGAAGATGTCTTATTTCATTTCAGATTATGAGGAAAAATTATTTCGTGTCAATATTTCTAAAAGGTTGAAGTTGTGTCGGCCCACTGGAACCAAAGGTCTAGTTGTCTCTATTCACAATGTGTATATACCGCGACTTGCCATACTGGTCTGATGGACCTGACTTCTCAATTTTAAAAAAACGGATTTCATGTATGATTTTGCTGCAAATGTCAGCAGACATAAATTTTCTCGGTTACTGTTGAAATCTGTGTGAGTGAATTAATTTTTCGCTACCTCACCATGGTTTAATTTATTATGGAAGCTTATGTGGTTGATGTACGTGTGGTGGAGTTGTCAAAACGGTGTCGTATGGAATGCTTGTAAAAATCTCAGAACTGCTATTGTTTAAATATTGTGCTAGTGGAATTTGCTGATGTTGCCAAAAAATATCTTGATAATATCAATGTTTTTTTTTTTATGTTTATTTTATATGTTGCGTTTGGTTTTTATCTTGGTTCTGCTGGGATTTTTTTTCGACCATCGGATTATGGACAATGATGAATAGGTTTTCAAAAATTTACAAATGGACATTTATTGATAATGCACCAATGATTCCGTTCCATCTATATAAACTCACATGCTGGGCTCATTTGCGGAAATAAAACACTAACTTTGAGTTACGATTGAGTAAGGAATTCAATTGTAACTTTTCTTCATCTGATGAATCTTGTAATACTGGTCAAGAAATTTTGTGGAAAGCGTAGAATTTGATTTTGAACTCGAATGCTTTTATACTACATCTGATTGGATTTGTTGCTGAATTTGATGGAGCCTTGAGTGTCCTGGCTTGCTTGTGTGATATTGTTTGTTCATGATTCATGAATGTTTGATATTTTGCCCAAATTTATACTAGCATCAATGTTAACTTCATTGCGGTAAGGAGGGATTGCTATCAATTAGCTTCGAACTGGCCTTTCGACATCCGATATCCAAAACACTATACAAGTTGATTCTATCATTTTGCATCAATATCTCAGCCGTAATTTGCTGCTTCAACAAGCTCAAGAGTGCAGTTATGCTTGTATGCCAATCGGTTGTCCTTAAAGTTTTACCGATTTGTTCGAAAAAAAATTTTTAGTTGAGTTTCTCCATAGGTACTACTCATAGTTTCTCCTACATGTTAATGCACGATCTTAGTGGCTATGTTAAGTACGATGATATATCATTTATCGTAGATGTTTTTATACCCACAGAGAGATTTATTCTAATGTTCAGTTTGATTTTTGATCTGGATGAAGGATGATATGTTAATTTGATACATATTTGTCCTATATTGAACTTTCACGTTTACGGACCGGTTACCATCGCTTTGACATATTTTCTTATCGGCAACGCGTAAGTTTTTATGTGAGGGAAAGCGCATTAGAAAAAGTAGGCTAGGGAACATCAAAGTACTGATCTCTATTAGTTCGAATTGGAGGAGCGCAGGGTGGTTATTTCCAGTAAGACAAGCCAGGATATCCTTGATGCCGCAACAGTACTTTTTAACATGATAATTTTGATTTACGACCGCTACCGCCCGAAATATCAATATTGAGAAAAAAATATATTAAAACCTTTGTCGAAAATGTGATTATATAATGAATCTACACCACTCAGAAGTTGAGGAGACTGTTGTATAAAATTTGCCAGTATTCTTTCATACATGTAAAATATTGGTTTTGAATGCTGAGAATTTACGACCGTTACTAGGCTATATGGAACTACCCTTTAGGCCATAGGCTTTACCTGAACATTTAGTAATCATTGCTGCATCAATTATGAATCAATTTCAATGAAAGTTTAATTCAAATGTCGTTTTAAGTCGCATGTATGCCATACTCGGCTATTGTGTGCTCACACGGCTTTTCTCCATTCCCTCCCCCAGGGCAGGAAAATCCCCATTCTTCTTCAGAAAATTATGAGTACACTTTCGATTTTAATATGCGCTTTGGAGGAGCCATCACGACACGATTGACGTTAGGGTAAGTAATGTTCTCAAACAAATATTTCATTTTTGTCAATATGATATTATGACCTTTGGTGCGTAGGTGTGATTCGAGGCTTGGAAGGCTTGTCTTCTAGCTCTACTAAATCACCTATAATTAAACGACAATCCTTTTTTCCACTATCACGGTTCATTCCCTCCTTAAGCTTTAGCATGCACTGCTGTCTCTGTACTTTTGTTTAATTGAGAAAGTCGACAGCAGTGTTGCCACTCCACCTAATATAGATTATTATTGCCAGTTGAAAAAAGTATTGCCAAAATGCTCTTGGGGAAAGCGTATACAAGCACATAAGGAGTCAGAAAAAGTGATGAATTATAGGAAAATGATTGTATGTTAGATATGCTAACTACCAGATACTTCAACATGTGAACGTGCGAACAACGAAAAACACAGAGAAGCATGAAAGTTTCCAAAAACAACTGACCATGAACGTGAAATACCCCTAAAAGCAATAGTAGGACCATCACCAGATGTTATAGGCTTCTACCCTGTGGGAACGAATCTTGCGAAAAACTGGCGAATGTCAGCTGCAGAATATCATGCTAAAGTTCAGTCATATTTGCGGGATATTCGCTGGCGAAGTTCGCCGGCGACAATTCGCGCTCTATGAGTCACCTTTTAACTTTTGACTTTCCCCCTTTCTCTTATTTTCATTTAGTAAATCCGCCTCTACAGCCGAGGCTTTATTCTCTCCCTCACCGACTCACTATCAACCAACCCCATATGGCTAATCTATCTAAGAAATAAATGCAGACTATTCATTCTTTGATAATGATAAGAATATAGAGAATCCGCATATATCAATTTTCATAACATCTCCTTGACATTCAATAATTTACAACAATGACAAATATTTGAATAATATCATAGTATTTACTGCGACATTTATGGAAGTTAAATACATTTTTTTAGTTTTAAGCCTCGTGAATTAAAAAAAAGATCCCTTTTTATCAGATCAAGACTGAGTAAACAATATATTTTCATGTGAAGGTAATACGACGGAACATTACTACTTACCACTAATTAGTTATCTACAATATCCACGATTTCGCCGGTTGGCGAAAAATCAGCTCGCATTAGTAAACAAATATACATACCAACTAATTATAGCAACTTTTTTTCGCCACCTGTCGTTTCTTAATTTTACACATGTTTTTGGATAAATGATGACCATTTTCACATGCGGAGATAGGTTTTTACACGAAAATGAACCTTTAAAAAATTATCCACAAAATCACTACCTCGCCAGATAATCTGTTGATATTAGCAAGATGCGTTCCCACAGGGTTAGTATGGGACTGATTCTGAATTGAATTACGAAAAATATTGTTTTCTTGGAATGAGCTGATAATTTTCAGCATAAAGAAGACTTGTGGAATGAATTACAAAAAAGCATAAATCACAAAAGTCAGCACTGTTAATTTAAGCAAAAAGATTTGTCGATTGAGCTATAAAACATTTATATCGCAAAAGTCAGTAGGCCTACTGTACTGTTCATTTCAGCAAAAGAACTCGTGTGAACTGAATTACAAAAATATGTATATATACCACTGTGCTTCAAATTTGAAATTTGATAATTTCCATAAGAACTTGGGACTTAGACCTCCAAAGTAATGTATACATTTATCACTCCGTTACAAGAGCTTCAAACAGTCACTTGGAAAATTTGGGCAATGGAAAGAAAAATTGCGCTGTTTCCGAAGTTAACAACTGAAAGTTCAACAACCTCTTTCTTTGCCTTTCGTTTCTTGGCATCCTTCGATAATTGTTCCTTCACGAGAGTAACTTGTTTCAGTTCCGCAACAGCCTCCTGAAATTTCAATTCAGCTGTTTGTCTAGCATCAACATCTTCCTTTTCCTTCTTCACAGACAACTCCTCCTTTCTCAGGTCTTCCAATCTATCCCTACTCAGTGGATCATTTTGTACCGCCCTATTTATTTCATCAGCTTCTAAAGCAGTCAGTTTCGCAATTCTCTCACTCTCTGATGCTTTTTTCCGTTTTGCCAAAAAAGCGTATATTCCACATGAGTTTTAAATCCTTGATTAATCACATCATTATCCAATTTGAATGACGCACATGTTTCTTTTCTGCAGGAAGGAACATTGTAAAAGACTTTTTCTGTTGTCATCGATTACGCTTCTCATTGTCATCGATGTCGTGCGACTTCCTGACGTCTCTTTCACAATCGGAATTTCCATGGAAAAGGGTGGAACAGGACGTCGGATGCTTCGGACATTTCTTGGATTTGGGCTAATCCTCCTATTGGTTTAAAAGTTGTTTGTCCGAAGATGGTCGATGTCATCATGAGAGACAACATTAGGAAGTTGATTTGCAAAATAAATGACGAAATCCTCCTTTAACTTAAAGGTTGTATACGAAAACTCAGGCAACGAAGAACCGTCTTTTTCAGAGGGAGATTATCTCGCAAATAGGTCAACATTTTTACATAGTTATTCTTGCCCCTGTACCGAAGTACATCGGAAACTTCTTTGTTCGTGGGACTGATGAGGATCTTGCCAACAGGAAGTTGATTATTGACGTCACTGATATTTATATATACTTTCTGGGGCTGCCACTCTTATCAAAAATAAAAACCGGAAAGTCAAATCGGAATGGGCCCCTTAAAATGCGCAGCCGCGGGCCCCTTGGAGCAAAAAATAAATTACGATCATTCGATATCCCACAATCCGATAAGTTTTGAAAGCGTTGAGGCAGGAGTTGGTCTGTTGCAATAAAGATGCTAATGAATCCTCAGTCAGCAAGTAAATAAATGGCATAATATTGCCATTGATGCTTTTTCAATCATCAGTTTTTACAAGGTGCAATAGAATGCATGACTCGAAAAACTACTATTTTCAAAAGAACTGCTTTTGGAGGCTATATAGAATGCACTACGAGACTCCTCCCCCTCCCACAACGCAAAACCAGCACGAATAATCAGCTCAACTGTTTCAAAAATAAACTTCTTCATTTCGTTAAAAAGTTTACATTCAAAATCAAAAGGCATTATTCTCGTGCAGCTGTCACTTTCTATTAATCATGCCAAAACGTCACACAAGATCTCGTCTTTAATGTGAAGATTTTTCATGAAACCACTGGGAATTGCTGTTCAGCTGTTCGATGTTTGGAAGACTGCTTCTGCAGAGCGGTCTGGTCACAACAAATATCTTCACACAAATTCCACGGATCAATTTAGTCTAAAAGCTTGGGCAGGCATTGAGTCATTTTTCGTTCGAGAAAACTGACAATGAATGGTAAAAACTTCCTTTTCATGCTGTAGTGATACCGAATGTCACTGTGGATAGGAGCATCTTGCAGCGCACTACTACCGACGGATCGTAAATTATTTAATCAATCATTTTCCTAAATCATATGGATTCACCGTCATGACAGCCCATGGAATGGCCTCCGATATTACCACATTTAATTGCCTCGTGACATTTTTTTTTCGCTTGAACAACGTTAGGGAAATGGTGCTTTGGAGTCATCCTATACATTTGGATGAACTGGAAACAAAATTTGCAACCGTTTTTCACCAGATGACGAGCGATTGCGTAGAGACATGCTCCTGCGCTGCTGACCGAAGAATTAGATTATGTTCGGGCAAATGGTGAGCAAGTAGAAAATGAACTGTCATAGTAGTGCTAGTGTTGCTAGTGTCAACAACTGTGAGATTGTGAACCCAGTAAGATAATATTAAAATAGAAACGAATATTCATGTATTTAATGGTTTAATCTTTATTGCAACTTTGTCCTGATGACATGTCCAATAATGACATGAAATCGATCGACCGACATGCAGTTTTTATTTTAAAATGCTAACAACTGCTTTCTTTTGAATCATAAGTAACTTACAGACAGTCATCACTGATTCGCTAATTGCCATTTCAAAAAACTTTGAAATGATCAGTGAGAGAATAGGGAATTGATAAGAAAGTGACATTGGGGGTTCACTGTGGGATATCCTCTATATTAACAGGAAGGAAAAGTATATAAACAAAGTTCAAAGTAAAGCATCATCCACCACGTTACACAAAAAATTAATCCATGTCACACAACATGAATTGACGATTAAAAAACTATTGCACATTGCAGACACCATGCTAGTTAATATGATATTTAATCTAAAATGATGCCAAGACCACGAAAGGAAAAAGGCAAGAGATGAGTGATATTGTGATCTAAGCCATTACGAGAAGTTGCGTACTAACTTTCCTGGAATTTTAGCCGTGTAGTCAGTATGCCTGTAAATAGTCAGTAACTCACTTTCAGATAAATCTTCATCCGAACTACAGACATCTACAATTGATAAAATGCATGTAGTTGAAATCTCAGTGTCTAGAGCTTCTAAAAATTGATATTTGCAAGCAGGAATGCAAATAGCACAAAGGAGAGCTGCCGAACTTCCAAGCACATCCACCTACTGATGGTTTGCGCGGTGAGCTACTGATTCCTTAAAATAGGATAAATTGCAATGATGACGGCTAAGAAGCCAAAAACGTTTTACAGTTCCGACTGGAAAACTTTACAAGTGCTTGTAGCTTCTCAAATCAAATCTTACTCTCATCTCTTGTATTTCAAACGTAAGAAATGAAAAAACAATGACATATGCAAAAAAAATTTTAAAGAAGATTGTGACAGCTACTTGATTAAAGCTCAGACGCCATAGCATAAGTAAACATAGCATCAATACGGAAGGAAATGCTTATCACTTATACAGTTTGCTTGCAAGATTTCAATTTTCGTTGGTGTCTTAGCCGAAATTTCATCGCTTTTGCAACCGGTAATCTCATATTCATTCGTCACTCCCTTGTATTCCCGAAACTTTTGATAGATTTCTCTTTCATACTTTTCTTTTTCTAGCACGCCTTTTAAAAGTCACATTTTATTTATTTATTTATTATACGAACAGATTCAAGTGACATTTATGTCCGTAGACTTCAAGGGCACTTTCTACAGTGAAACTGTCATCAAAAGTCAAAGATTAAGGGTCAACAGGACAAGGGAAGCAGAAGAAGGAGCAAAGCTCAAGATAAGTAGGCAATTTTGTAGAGAATCAAAGCAATCAAAACTCTATACGAACGTAGTACAACTTTTTCGTCAAGCATTCCCACCTAACATTATTTCTTATTTCAGAATCTTGATTACTTGCGTTGAGTCCTGCTTATTCATGATTGACGAAGGAATCAGTGACTTGCAATTATAGAAGGATCTTCTGATCAAGTGTCACGCGGATTTTTAGAAAGTACCTGCTTTGAAATTCATGATTGTCTAATATTGAAGGGTCCCTTCACGAGCTGAATAGGCTCTTCACAATCTAAAAGGGTCCCCACACAATAACAAGAGGGCCCCCCTCTCGATCTCAGAGAGGGTCCCTTCACAATCCTTAAGGGTCCTCTCACGATGTCAAAAGGGCCCTTCACAGTCTTCAAGGGCCCCTCACAATCTATGAGGGCCTCATAACGATCTCAAAAGGGGTCTTTCACAATCTAAAAGGCTCCTCACGATCTCAGGAGGGCGCTTCGCAATCTCAAAAGCGCCCTCTCACGATGTCAAAAGGCCCCTGACGATCTCAGGAGGGCCCCTCTCGGTCTCAAAAGGGCCCTTCACAATCTCAGGAGGACCCCTCTCCAAAAGGTCCCTTCACAATCTCAAAAGGGCTCCTCCAGATGTCCAAAGGGTCCTTCACAATCTCAAAAGTGCCCTTCACAATCCTAAAGGGTCCCTCACAATCTAAAAGGGCCTCATAAATGATCTCAAGAGCCCTCACAATCTAAACAGGCCGCTCACGATATCAGGAGGGCCCCTCTCAGTCTCAAAAGGTCCCTTCACAATCTGAAAAGGGCCCCTCACGATGTCAAAAGGGTCATTTACAATCTAAAAGGCCCCTCACGATCTCAGAGAGCCCCATAACGATATCAAAAGGGCCCCTCACAATCATAAAGGGTCCCTCACAATCTAAAAGGCCCCTCACGATCTCAGGAGAGCCCCTCTCAGTCTCAAAAGGGCCCTTCACAATCTCAAAAGGGCCCTCTCACGATGTCAAAAGGGTCTTTCACAATCAAAAAGGGCCTCTAGCGATCTCAAGAGGCCCCCTCATAATCTTAAAGGGCATCTCACCATTTCGAAAGTGCCCTAAAATGCTTTAGAAAGCAAATTACTTCCCGAGAAAAAAAACGTATCAACTTTACCAAATACTTGGTATTTACTTGGAAAATTTATAAGATTTGAATAGTTTAACAAACGTTTTGGAAATTTAACAAATTTAGGAAATGTGTAACAATTGCCTAACAAATATTTGCTACATTTTGTATGTAAGTCGATACTAACGAATTTTGCGAAATTTAGAAAACGTTTATCAAATGCCTAGGTAATATTTGTTTGGTTATCCAAACAAATGATTTTTTTGCATTTACTAAGTTTGATGAAAGAAAAATCTTGCAATAGGCAGGATCCGCTTATGAGTAACTGTCGTAAAAGGCGGTTTTAATTGCATGGTGATTTCAATGTGCGGTAACTTCACCCGTACAATTTTTTGAACTCATGCATATCACAAGGATGATCATCAGCTCTCATAAACTCTGATTACAATCATCTCTCAATAAAATAGAAATGCAACGTCACAGGAAATACCCAATAATAAAGTCTGTACTATATCACAGTTTTGCGTCGTTGATAACTGGCTGATTTTTTTGCCATCAAACTTAAATAAATGATTGAATAATGGAATAATTGTCAGGAAACTGTTGATATTTTTCTATGATGGCACCAACAATTTCTTTCAAATCTTAAAGAGAGTGCATTATGTCATTTCCATGGATATCGACATATGAAACATGTGGGCCTGAAATGTGCATGTCTACTACTATTTCGAGTATTTTATATATGCCCATTTATATTTGATGAAATGGTGTGTATAAAATAAATATTCAGGTGACTTCATCACTACTCTCTCTCTCTCTCTTTCTTACTCACTCGTTCCCCTTTTCTTCTTCTTCTACTCATTTTTCATCACCTTTCACATTCACTACATGTACACTGTAGCTACAATAGCAACAACATCAGTCATATATTTTCATTATTAAGGGAGCCTAAGCAGTTCTATCGGCACACATTTTGCTTCTCAAATTAAAGCATTTATTGAAGTTTCTAAGTTCCATACCGTGCCCATCAACAAGTCGACTTTGATCAGTTTGCTCGTGTGTTCGCTAAATTACTTAGCTAGTAATTCGCAAAACTTATGATATTAAATCAGTATGCAACTGTACCAAACAATTACATAAGCATCTCACTCAGTCTGCGTAATCATATCTCGCTTCTATAACTTTCCGTCACTATATTAAGGAAATTCGCCACGCGCACGCAGCTGAGGAAGTTCGTTCACATTGTTGGCAGCCTGGTCGTGGCCGCATTCGGGAGCCATGAGCGGTCGATAATATTCTCTAGCTGCGCTGTGACTCAGCGTCCCTGCTTAATAATTATTATCCGCCCATCACGTGGAACAGAGAGCTGCGCAAGGCACAGTAGCTTGTGCACTCTTCGCCTTCGTGTCGAAAGCGTGTTTACGTTAACTGCTTAATATTACAAAAGTCAGCGCATCAAGAGGATATTTCTACTTACACACCTTTATTTATTCATCGTCGGTTTGTGATCGCCTACGTTTTTTCATCATCTTGCTTAGCTATCATGCACAAAATGGAGCACGACTCGAAAATGAACACTCGCATGTAGTCAGTGAGTTCTTCCAGTCAATGAAGCCATCAAGTTCCTTTGATTTTTGCATCAGAATTAAAAATGCAGCTCTTGGATCAAACTACAGAAAAATGGGAAGCTTCTAAATGTTTCTGAATTTATTTTGTCAACTTAGTTTCAGCATTTAACTGCAAGTCTAGGTACATGTATTTGGAAATCCCGAAAACAAAATCAAAGGAGAGATTTGGTCATAGATTTGGGTTTATTGACCATGAACACGTAGAGACATTTCTATTATTGACTACTGCTATGTCTGCTCTTAATTTTACAAATACTAAAGAGCTACTAGCGTCATACTTAATTTACTGATAACAAAATATCTCAATTCCTCTTAGTTCCTCATAGCAGACATATCACATTTTAGGAGTCCTACCAATACTTTGAATTCATTTGTGTAATCGAAAACCCAAGTAAAGCGATGTGTTTCTTGATAGCTATAATATTTATTTATATATAAATATTATAGCTATCAAGAAACATATCGTTTTACTTGGGTTTTCCATCACACAAATGATGTCACATGCCCAAGGCTTATTCACTTTGAATTTAATATGAGAATGTGCATGTATATCAGTTTTCACGACGACGTTTCTCGTTGAAAAATCGATCAAAAGTGATTGTGTCGTCAAAAGAATCATATTCAAATTGGAATATGTTGAAATGGTAATATATTGTTTTCAAATTCGTAATTTCTGATTTCTTACATTGAAAATAGCACAAACATCTGGTTATGTTGAGACAAAATAGTTTCATGCTAAAAACCTTAGAAACTATGAGCACGAAAGAACTTAATTAGCGCATTAAAACTATGTTTAATTTAGCACTTCAATATTTAGATATGTAGTATACTTGTGCAATAGTATCAATATTTGGATGACAAATAATTGAAAAAATTTTTGAAACAGTCAAACATGCCATAAGTCATAAAGTTATATTTCAGGACTGCAAAAATTTTAGATGGAGAATGTTTTTATCAATGCGGACAAACTATTGAGCTATTCGATATCTGCTTAAGTTATGCAATTTAATCTATTTTCTGAAAGATGGATCCATCAAGGAAGCTTGTTTAAATAGGTCACTATTTCCATTTTATATATGTTGAATTGAAAACCTGTAGCTACCGCCTATGATATTCAATTAATTTTTTCAGAATTGCCACATTTTAGAAAATGGTATCAATTTGACATTTCGAGTAGTTTAAGAAAAATGATCAAGCACACAAAAGGCATAGATGCTACACGACGGACTGCACGTTGTTGGCTACATGCACACTGTAATAAAGATCAGTCATGCGTTGCAGTCCAACAATAGGTTTAGTTTTGCAAAATCAATAATTTTTCATGCTTTACGATAAATATAAAACAATCAAAGTACACACACTCATTGCTACTCTTTTATTCAATTTGTGTTTACATATTACAAATTATGCTTCGCACTTTTCAATATCATCGTAGGCCTAGCTATTATGGTCACATGTTAGTTGTAGGCCCACCATGAATTACCTGTAGAGATGCTGTCATATAAGCGGTAGACAAGATGACGTGTTTGCAGACTGTGATTTTAAACAAATTGTTTAAAATAAAATAAAATATCAAAATATAATTACATGTGCGGTGTTAAATACTATAATAAAAATTCAAGCATTCCTGAATATCTTCATCGCATGAACGGTTTACAAGCAGTCGCAATAGGCTACATCTCGGTAAGGCTCTGTTTTAATTTGCAGATTGCATTTTTTGTAAAAACAGTTACCGGTACTTGAATATCAAAATAAAATTATTGATAAATACTAAGAGTATTGATTAAAAAAATAATTGATTAATTGTTAATGATCACAATTCAACCACTCTTGAATATCTTCATTTGCTATCAAAATTCCTAAGAATATTGCTTCCCACATTGTCAGAGATGAAATAATCCAAAAGCAGTTTTCTTAATAGTCTTTACTGTAACACCTAAAATTACTATAAATGATTTATCTTCTGAACTTTGAGTAGGCCTACCCATAGAATGTTAATTAAGATCCGTTAAGTTTGATAATTCTGCTCTGCACATCAGCACAAGATTTGTCTTCTTTTTTACAGGTGTTGATTGCTGAGGCTGTGTATCTGTCCATCGATGACTCAATACCTGACCTACATTCGGCTGTTTTTCCGTCTTGTCTTGTGAGCTAATTAACTCCGAAAAATACTGGAATTATTCTTTATCCATAAATCTCTCATACTCGCAACGTCCCAGCGATCGTCAGATTTGGACAACCGTGTTGTGGTCCAACCGCGAAGATGTTTTTTTCAGTGACCTCGTATCATCGCTTCAAACTTCATTTGGTAGTGACTGTTTCTCCGTTGAACTGTAAATTTTTCGTGATATCACCTCTATTCTTAAAAATGTAACTGATAACGGCGCGACGGTGTTTGACTCGAAATGACAGTGTTTCAGATGAAGTGAAATGCGTATTCGGGCTGTGGGCATGCTTTCTGGTTGGAAGGATTTTCAAATGAAGAATGATCAAATCCGGATAGAGAAATTTCCTTTATGTTGATAAAAGTGATATTCATCAAAATTATTTGTATCGGATCGTTCGATGTGTGCTACTATATAAAACTCTGTTCGTTTTCCAAATACGTATGAAAAATTGTATTTTTCATGGATATCCATTCCTTCTGCTGTTTACTTTGGGGAGCAGGGCTCAGTTTTTGTAATCTCTATGAATCTTATCGTACAAAGCATAATTTTAGCAAGATCAGTCATTTTATTCTAGTCATGCAGTTTTATATGCCGTACGGATTTTGAACGACTTTGAGCATGAATAATTCGAGCAGAGCGTTTTACTAGCTATCTTTTTGCCGAATTATGATTGTTTTGGTTTTCTATTTGATAAACATAAAACATTTCATACAAGAAGATATTTTTCATGAATTCAAATTTGCAAATGTTTCGTAATCGCCTATGAAGTAGGATAAAATTTGCTTATTATTTACTAAACATATTATAAAAGCTAGAAATAATTTGCTAAATGTTTTGTAGAAGTTTGGAAAATCTACAAAATATTTACTAAACATTTTGTAAAAATTCAGACAATTTGCCAAATATTTTGTGGAAGTTCGGAAAGTTTGCTAAATATTTAGTAAAAGTTTAGGAAATGTACTAGGTTTGATAAATACTTCTTAAATATTTCTTAAATGTTTAGGACTTTAATGCCAAGTACTTGGTAAGTATTTGTTAAACTGACAACGGTAATTTTACTCGGGTTGTTCCCTGGTAAAACATTTTCACACAACTTAGTTTAGTCTAAAATAAGCCGGAATTCCGGTTAAACCGGGAGTGGCGGCCCTGACTTTCATAGCAGTTCCACTGTCAATGTTCTGGTTTCAGAATTGTACTGTGATATTCTTCACCATGCTCATGAGTTGAAGCCTCAAACGATGAATTAAGATGACCGAGGACTGTTGAAACCACTTTTCAAACGGTTCCGCCATCTGCGCAACATAGATAAAGAATCTGATTTTCTTCCTAATTTCCAGATTTTTCAAAGCGAGACATCACTTTGAACGATCTGTGCCATCGTTCTGAGCGATCAACTAAAAAAGGATTAACTTCGTTAGGAGGAAGTTCTTTTAAAAAAATACCGGTGATATGAACTATGTACGAGTATAAAAAATATATAAAAAAGTATAAAAAAAGTATAAAAGCTACCCTGGCGTTTATAAACACATTTCATTTTAACGCATTTGGTAAACTTAGCTCATTATTTCACTGGAGCCGTAGTTAAAAAGTTAATGAAATATACCGACTTTCTTCCTCTCATCTAGCAATTCTAACAGCCAGAATGTGGGAATGTTGGACTCGAGTATAATGATGTCTCGTATTGATGTGGTACAGTCTCACAGACCGTAGCGATCAAGTATTTTAAATAATAGGTTTTACATTCGATATTACAGTGACTCGCGTGATTCTTTTCAATAGACCTATCGACGCAGTTATGTAAAACTATCGTAAGTGCATTTTCGTCATTTTTCAAGAGAGACAAAATAAGATTTTAGCGATTATTGTTTCATGCATTTCACTTATTTAGTGCAACTTCCTTCAATTCTAGTAGTCCGATATGTTTAATATTGATATAGTGTTGTCGTATGCAATGTTTTTCGTGGCATCATATGTTTACGATGGACAGGGTCAAATCGAAACAGACACTTACGATAGTTTTACATAACTAATAAAGAAAAATTCTGCAGATACGATATTTTACAAAACTGCTAAATATACTTTGTTTACCATTTTCAAAATATTCGATCTCTCTTTCTCTCTCTTATGTATACGATAGACTATCTCATACGTAGCTACATGTAAGTTAATATCACATCGACCACGAAACGTCGTTGAATAAATTCGTCCAATTTCAAATTCGTTGAAGGCCTATTGGAATCTGCATTGCACAAAGCAATATGCACTTTCGGAAGTCCATGTTGCACTTGCGGTAAATCAGTGATAGAGACAATCTTTTAATGATATTAGTTAATGTTGTAAATCCCCGAAACGTCGTGATTTAGGTATTTAATTCATATCAGCTACCTGTGTTGCCTAAAGACAGGGGCGGCGCCAGCGGGGTGTCAGGGGTGTCGGCCGACACCCCGTCGGGGAAATCGGACTAAAATGCTATCGGGGAATTTGAGAGAAAATGCATGGCACTCTAAGTTGCCTATAGCAGTTTCCCCGACAAGATCATCAATTTCGCCGACATACGACTTGATTTCAATTAGTTGTCAAGTCTAAAAATAATATATATTCTTAAATCTTTTATAGATTGTAATTGATCCATAAGCCACTTGTTTTGCATGAAATCAGTAGTATGATAAAATCTTATATTAAGAAAATGTCCGGGATTTTCTTCTTATTTTACTGTTGAGATTTCAATCGGGAAATTCTGGACTGGAAATGTTCGAATGAAGCTTGTTGCTGCCAAGAAACTTGATTTAATTATTCTTTGCCAGTATCTGCTGTCATATGACCCATTTACCTAGTTCGGTCTCTCTGAACCGACCGCAAAATTTAGTATGCTTGTTTGCACACATCATTATATTTTATTGCATGTTTTTTATCGGATTTGGCTGAAAACGCTGGAAATATGACTCCAGACAAATGACTGATCTGTAGTCTATCGAAAGCTCAGGTGAGTAAATAACTTTCAGCAACGTCTAAAGGCTAAAATAAGTCTGTACGGTCGATACAGGCTTCATGTCTTTAGTTCTCCTCCTGACCTAGATTGATTGATTTGTCATACAGCGAAGTTTAGATTTAATCATGCATAAGCTTATTGCATGATTAGGTATAGTAGAAGTTGGCGATTTAACTGTCAAAATTGGCCTATCTGATATTTATCAGCATATTAACTCAATTAATCACAGTTTTCAGGTGGATACGAATAACATCTAATTAATAACCGTTCAAATAATTAGAACAAATAATAAGATTATCTTAATTTTACTATGTTTCAGCTGATAATTTGATGTATAGCCTACAGTACTTCTGTTATGTATTACAAATACCGTTCGATAAGATCGTGGTAGCGAAAACTCAATGCTAATGAGTGTTCTTGCACCGTCAATCAAATCTAAAACTTTAATGCGTGGTAAAAGGTGTGCCTTGTGAGGAATTCGAACATAGATCGCTGGATCTACATGCAAGGAAAAACCTGATACCTATTTCATGTACCGTAAGTGTGTCGTCTACATTATTAATCAAAATACATAGATGTAATTGACTAATCATTTCAATTTCATACTTTATAAATTGCAAACAATCAAACAAACCTATACAACTTTGTAAAAAAATAATTGGTGATATGCGCATATTTCTATGTCATTCCAGCCAAAATCTAAGCAAGTGCTGTACCCGTTCATGCAGTTGCTTAGATTTTGTTTTAATAGTTGTTGTTTACCCGAGTATTGTTTTGACAATTTGACGAGTATTTTTTCATGCTGTTTGTCAATCAGAGAGACAGTTACATTAATTACTTCATGTCATGAATAATGATATGCAAATTGACTTATCTTACAACCGAATCAGGATACCTTATTAGACTTTATTTGTTGCAATTTTACATTGAAGGTAGAAATCCTTGTTTAACCTTTATCCAAACCATCCAATTTTATCCTTATGTGCATTTGTGCACATTTTTTTGTTATAGTCAATTATTTCCATTTTCCACTAATAGATCATGTTGTTTTAAAATCATATTGTTTTATTTTAGTTTGATAAACATTTTCATACTGTTTGTTAGACTACTCGGTAAGTCAATCATTAAATGCATTCAAATAAAGCCCATTTGTTGATTTTGCCCGCTATGTAGGCCTGATTTCAACACATTTCTTGATATTCGTCGCATGATTAAGAGGCTCGGATAGTTAGGTCATTCGTTTAAAATTCATACTATCAATTTCGCATGTAAACCACCGTAGCCTACTATTTTCGTATTTTCTACGCATGTATAAGCTCACGTATTCATATTTTTAAGGCCGCAGTAGGACTACAGACCCAATTCTATTGTATGAAAAATCAACAGTCATAAACGACCATGGATTTGACAACTAAATAAAATTGATTTGTACTACATAGGCATGTATTGGTTTTAAATTCGCATCTGCAAGTTATCACTCAAGCTCACTTGAAGGGTTAGGTATATAGCTTGAAGTAGGCCTATAAGCGTAGTATAGGCCCTAGTCCTTTGGTAACACGTGGACACCTACAATCTTGGCATTGATATAGGCTAGGGATTGACCCTATCATCAGACTTAGGAAATTAAGATATCAGCGTTTTATGGGCTATATCATCTTATGCTCGATATTATGCCTGCGCGAACATGTCTTGTGAGGCATGAATAGCCTACTGCATAGCATATATACCAACTTAATAGGACTATTTAAGGAATTTTAAGTTTTACTGCTTTGTCGGGGAGGTCAGGTAGCTCGACACCCCGTCGGGGAAACACGACACCTCGTCGGGGAAAACCCTGGCGCCGCCCCTGCCTAAAGACCAGCGACTTTATGAAATAATCGTATCACCATTTTGTTCTAAGCTAAAGATATTACAGATTTATTGCATAATGACTATTTGTTAACAAAGAAACGAAACGTTGTACCTTGGTAAGCGAAACGTTGAATGTTCTAATCTTAACCCCTCAAACAAAATTCCCAAATTTAGTCGAGAAAATAACGTGTCGATTTGCGTCTAAAAAAGTCTGCTAATTTGAGGTTTAATATGTCTGGTCGTAGTCGCTTTTTTCCCCATTGAAAAAGACGACAATTAGTCGATTTTTGTTCCATTAGAAGAGACGACAACTAGTCCAGTTTCTGTGTGCCCCGTAGACGTCCTTAATGACTCACTCACGCACTTATATATCCCCTTGGTTCCAGAGACACAAAACAGTGCAAGTGCATGTAAAATGTATAATTCATATCAGCAACCAAATCGGATGCAAAATTAGTGCAATAGGTAGGAAAAACTGACACACATAAAATCGAATATGAGTAACAGAATTTGGCCAGAAAAATGATCCATCTTCAAATACAAAAAGTTCGAAGAGCTGCACTGGTGATGATGGCATTTTGATGCAACTTCTATAGCGCCAATGTATTCTATTCAGCAAAGAAATCAGGAAAGGGATTTACGTTGGTCATCGTCACTGACAAAATAATAATAATAATGTACATTTGATATCTTAAATGATACAATGAACATGGTACTCACTCTAATAGACATGTATGCTGGCATCAATTGTACCGAAATACACTGCCTGTCATATCTTGACATAAACATATTTGACAGATTGTTCACAACTCCTTAAATTTGGTGATACACATATCAAACGAATATGAGCAACAAAATTTGGCTAGAAAAATGATTCATCTTCAAATACAATAAGAAAGTTTGAAGAGCTGCGCTGGTAATGATTGCATTTTGATGCAACTTCTATAGCGCCAATGTATTCTTTTCAGCAAAGAAATCAGGAAAGGGATTTACGTTGGTCATCGTCACTGACGACATAATAATAATGTACATTTGATTTCAAATGATACATGAGCAGAAATCGTTTTCATGCTTAGTGCAATCAAGTTCGCCAATTGTCGGCAAAGGTGAATTTGATTACACTAGGCACAAAAACAATGATGCTCTGTTGAATTTGTTAGCATTATCGTGAAAATACTTGCAATGTTGGCCATTGCAACCTGTAAATCACCAGCTTTTAGGAGATGTAAACGAACAGTGAAACATGTGTGAGGCAAAACTTTTGGCAGGTGAGGTAGTGCGTGCGAACAAGTGAACTAGATACTACGTGAAATGACTAGTAGATTGGACACTCATTCCAAGAGAGGATATCAGATGGACAATTATTCTAAGAGAAAATGAATTAAAATGCAAAAGGAAATTCCTCAGTGAAATGCAAAAACATCTCAGAAAATATCGAGACAACAAAAAAATCTATGAAATATTCATATATTAGAAATTGAGTTTCAGATAGTGCACTAGTTCTGCTCACTGTTTTGAAAACGTTCTGCTTACCGGGAAAACACAAACTATTCATCATCGTCGTCTTCGACAGCGCAAGGGATATCTCTAGAAGTTCCCATATTGAGAATGTTTGTTAAAGTCTTCCTCTTCTCCATTTGTGGCATGCGTTTGAGCACTTCCCCCATGGAACGACAAATGAAATCCACGGACTCCTGGTTCTCAATGTTATGCATCTGAAAGGAAATGATCTCTGTCATATTCTAGGTTTACATACGAAATACGAATGCAAACTAACATTTCAGTTAGTCAAAGAGCTAGCATGATTTGCTACTTCTATTTTCAAGCGTTAACCTTTTTCGATTTCTTTGCATAATACCGTACGGAATCACTGATAATGCACAGAAATTTCTTTCATTACATAGGAAACTTAACACAATATGCACTCATCCGTATCAATCTTTCAGAAAATATTAGCCATCCAGGTTAGTAAAACACAATATCTTTAAATAACTCGATACCAGGTAGTGTAAATAGGAACTAGTTCTGATTCAGACTTACTTTATTGTGTCGCAAAACATCGGCGATGAATCTCGGCAATTGCAGGTCCATGGCCGACTTCTTGCCCCGCTGACCTTTGTTTGAAAACATTTTCCAAGCTGCCGGCGACGAAATGCGCAGGATTATTCTTTTGATTGATTTCTTTTTTCTTTTGCACACTTCCTTGCTAACAGTTTGGATTGCCTTTTCGCGAATGTCTTTGTTTTCGTTGATAGTGTTGAAAAATTCAATAATTTCATCAGCAGTTGTTGGGAAATCAATTCCTGGTTCTTCCTCAGTCGATTCTATCGAGGCGTGCATGGTACTACAAATACAAGCCGAGCGATGTTCTAATCTCAACAGAATTCGCAAGACTTCTCTCGACCAGTGCTGCACATGTACACAATGGCATTTGAAATCGAAATCGAGTGCTTCAGAGACCATGTTGGACAGATTCGTGTTATCATTGGAGCTGGTGTTGGGGTCTCCACGTGTAGCAATCGGCGTTGATGTAGTGAACTGTAATTCTACTTCCTTGACGGATTCATTATTTGATTCTGCTTCTTTGGATTCATCATCTGACACTGAACCTTGAGACACGGATGTACCCAACTGCGAGAACGGTGGTTCGGGAAAGTCAATATCGCAGGGACGCTCGTGGATTGTTGACGTTCCAGTAGTCATATCATTTGTTGATTTTCCAGGTAACAAGTGGGTTACTCCTGCATTCGAGCGTCTCAGAGCGCATTTCTTACGTCGCGGTTCCTCAGGCTCATTGAATCCGTATCTGTCAGTTTCCTGCACTTTCCTTTTTCGCTGTTCGCCGTCATCTGTTGTAGACATTGAGCCGGTTCTCGAAAATTTTGCGCATTTCCGTGTGATCTCATCAAATGATTCTGAAATGAAAATCAAGTGATTTTCAAGTGGTCAAACGATAAATTGCCATTATTCTCTTACAATTTAGATCGCTATGAGAACCTATGATCGGCAATGATATCGATTTATTTTCAAAATGACATTTTTCGAATTTTATAAAATGATATCATTTTACATCATTTTTTGTAGTGAAAAGCAGGCCTTTTTAACAATAGTATTATTATAAAGTAGTATAAGTAGTTCCGATTAAAGGTAGACCCTTTTTAGTGAAACACACGCAGGTAGGGTACGCCGCAACATACATTAATCTACCAAACAAGTCTTTCGATTTGCGGTTTACGCACGTATATGTTAGGACCATAGCCAGTCAATGAAAGCGATTATAAACCTCGGAGGTAAGAATATAGCCTACGTTGTGTTATAGGCCTATAGGCTTATTATTAGGATTGTTGTCTAATTGAATTATGAAACCATACATATTCTGAAAGCTTGTTTTATGACAAATTCGAAAATGACAACAGAATTGCACTATCTGTGAAATAGTTGGCGTCATTTTATCTTTAAGAAAAGTGAGCTTTTTTGTGTTTTTTACATCTACTGAACAATAATATCAAAGTTTTCAAAACTAGGACAACTGAAAAGATTCACTGAGAAATTCTCTTTCAAATGATGCAACATTTGTTGCTGTTGTTATTATTCAACAATTAATAATAATGAAAAAGAAACGACGAGATTTGGTATGTCAACAGACTTTTTGCCATGGCTGTACTTACAAAAAATATAATTACAAATACGTCGACTCTCACGCCATAACATGAGGTCTGATTGTCATGGGTACCTCAAGGGCGATGGTCATGGAAGCTTCACCCCTAGTAGCGGTTAGCATGGCCAGGTGCCTTGGGTAGGGTATGGACTATGGAAGAGTAAAAAAAAGTGCGGTAGTTTTTTAGGGTATGGACTATGGAAGAGTAAAAAAAAGTGCGGTAGTTTTTTTATGACCCAAAGAATTTGTCACATACGGAAATTTCGTGCATGAAAGTCGATTGAAAGGCTGAGAAAATATTTCCTGTGAAACGCTTAATAGCCGTAATTCAACTTGCTTGACAAGCAGTGTAAGACCTTCATCATGAATTGATTTGACGTTCTTGCTTTCTCATATCTTCGCTTAATAGATATACTTCTTCTTTTGTTATGAAACTCCTCATTAGGCTACAATTTTCAAGTAATTCTGAAATAGACCTGTCTACATAGGTTGACGGTTAACATACAGAATCACTTGAAAATGATGTCCAAATGAGGAGTTTCAAAACGAAAGTAGAAGTAAATCCACTAAGCGAAGATGGAGGAAAGCAAATAAGTTAAATCAATTCAAGCTTTTATCACAAATATTCATAGTCTATAAATCAGAAAAAAATGAATTTCGTTAACGATATTCGGAATAACTATCGGCACATGTAGGCATGGAAACACAACGGTAGGCCTAGGCATATTGTATAAACACACTTACCATGTGATTTCAGAATCTTAACTTTGTAACATGACCATGTAGAAGAAGGATCAGCCTTCGACCGAAGCAATTTTCTTATTGTCGCGTAGGCAGTTTTCGGTGGAAACGCAATTTCCACATTCCCGCTTCCATCGTCCACTTCAACCCAAGATGAATTGACAACTTCGATAGTGCCGTCATCAAATTCAATGATGTGATACATGCTCTGAAAATAGAAATATGACGAACACTTCAGTTAAGATATTGGGGTTGTTTGGGTGTCGTTAGAATTCGATAGCAGGTCATCTAAATTCTCTTGGTGATGGTATGACATTTTTGCAGAAGCTTTTCGGCTCACACCGTGAGGCACTTTCAAAGCATCTATTATGAATTAATGAACCAGTCGCTTTGAAAATGGCTACACGGCGTTAACCGAAAAGCTTCGTCAAAAAGAGTTGCCGGTATAGTCTACTAACAAGTTGAACAAAAAATCCTCCATCCTGTAAATAGGTTACATACATGTGGATATTCATGAACTGAATTTCATTGCTCAATGTCTATAGACCGTAGAATGAGTCGCTGTTTGCTACAAGAATGAGTTAGACAGTATACCTGGGTACCACCTTCATTAACTACGGGGATCAGTCAATAAAAAGTTTCCCTGACACCTGCTTGTGATGAGATGACACAGTTATACACCCGGATTGACTTCCATAAAAATAAACTTCGGAAACCCAAAGTCACGAGAGATTAATTACAAGCAAGATTATTAATGAAAAATTTATGTTTTGTTTAACGTGCCACGTAAATACATGGGTAGCCTGACAGGCAGATAAAAGCGATAGGAATTTAGAATCATATAACTTTAATAGAGTGCAACAGTGTGACGAAATACTTTTTATTCAAAAGCATTGCTTTCTTAGCAATATCGGTCACCTTGACCATTTTTAAGGGCAAACGTCTGTCGTGAGATACTTTAACCATTCCTATTTTTTCTGATGAAATCGGTTTCTTAAACAAACTTCCCCTTATTCTCAAAGCACTACCAATCACGTTGATTTCACTCATATTGCTTCCGCGAACAAAATACAAAATTTTGAAAGGCCTTAAAGCTTCTCCCTTCAATGATACATAACAGTCAGAGGTGTCTGCTTGTAAAACACACGATTCGAGTGACAATTTTTTGTAAAAGCGAACACTAGTCAAATCAAACGAATTCAATACATCAGGTGAGGGGAGAACTTCATATCGCAAAATGTCTTGCATGTCGTTTTTTAGAGTGCTTTGGCCCAGTGACTGGTCAGTTTCCTCCACACGCCTTACCAGCTGTTCAAGAGGACGATCAGATTTTCGGATTTTGCGCTTGATAAAACGAAGGAAATTCTCAAACGGAAAGCAGCTTAAAGAATCCAATGGCCCCAGACGCTCAACATCATCAAACAGGTGACACAAGGAATGCACGTTATATATCAGAAACTTTTCCCCAAAGAGCAGATATACAATATGTCCAAAACTGTGAACAAGATCTTTAGCATGTAACAGATAGTCTGTACTCACAGAATCAGAACAGTAAATTCGCATGATGACTGTCAAAACAGTAAAACAATCAGAAAATCCAGGACTACAAAATTTAGGTAGAACTGTTGGGGCTAAATATAACAAAAACAATCGTAGTTCGGTGGCCTTCCAAGTGCCCAAATGATTGACACTACGTGGTCGTCGATTGAAGTCTCTGGGAATATCGTTCCTTAGTGCCTTCAGATAGTCAGACATTTCTCTCAAAAGCTTCGCAGATAATTGTTGGCGATCGCCACTTCTTAACTCATCCAACAGTTTGTAGGTAACCCCTTTGCAAACATTGTGCATGTAGTCTAGAGGAAAATCCAACACTAGATCAATGTCAATTAATTGTTCAAAGGGTGAATCTCCCTTATGATGATCAGGCTGTTCTCGAGTACGGAATGATAGATTCGTCCGTTTTCTTGATTCCATGTCAGGAAACACACGCCGCCTTTCAACTGTCTTTCCAACCTGACAACACCGGTCACAGCCATAATAGCCCCCATGTGACTTGACGTTCAACACGAAGTGTCGTGCTGGAGTATCACAACAGAAACAACGTAGTCTTACATCAAATCCTGACACACCATTTTCTAACACACATTTCAGTTCCTCAATGAAATGTGATAGATAGTCAACACAACTGTCAGGCTTCGTTGCACCACAATATGCTCCAACTATGAAAACAGACTTTGGAAATTTGTGGACCAAACACAGAATGGGCCAAAAATGAACGGCGGAGCTTTTATGTAAAGGCATACCATCAAAATTAAACTGCAAATATAATGCCTCGGATTTGTTCATCCTCAGCGTGTCGACAATATGAAGCAGGCCTTTAGACAAGCCAAAGTGATGGTATTTACCCGGTTCAACAGAGCGCAACAATATAGGTTTCTGCGATGTGTGAAGTAAAGTCCGTGCGTCAAGGGGGAAATTGGAATGGTACTTATTTATAACTCGCAAGATCTTCGATAAATCATTATGAGTAATATTGATATTCTTTGCACACTCAGTGAAATCCTCTAAAAATTGATCTTCTGCAAGATATTCACCAATTTCATCATCTGTTGAACCGGATGGCGTGTCCTCATACTCAATATTTCTTCTTTCCAACTCATCATCTGTGAAATCAGACAAGCTGTGAATTTCATGATTTGAAGCCGATTCATTGTCAATGTGCGAATTGTTGTCATTCATAGAACCATTGTCATTCGTATTTTCCACGGTCATACCATCAGTCGTTATAATCATTGAACAATCCACATTCATATATTCGTCGAGCATTTTATTCAGAGCTCGCCGACGTCGCCTCCGTTTAGTAGCAGTGCTCATCTGAAATAAAAACATAAGTCAGCTGTTGCATATAGTGCTGCTGACTCACTGGAAACATAGCCTCTTCCTAGAGACGCATCATTTTTCAGCGAAACAAAAGGCGTTAGACAGTTTTAGTGGTAGCGAAGACGCCAGGAATGGCAGCACCGAAAACACATGCAACAAACAGTACCGAAGGCATTTGTAAACTCTATGAATGGGCTGAAATCTGTAATCTACATATAGGGGAGGCTGGGGTGACTTGGCAGTCTTTTCTTCAAATGCCCATCCCGGCCAAACGACTAAATATTACAGAATTCCTTTAGTGCGGGTTGCCGGAGAGTAGTATTAGGAACATTTTTGCTTCAGATAGTCTTGTCGTAAATTATTGTCTTCGAAAAATTCAATTACAAAAAAGTTCTAAAACTGCCAAGTCACCCCACTATTGGGGTGACTTGGCAGTAGGGTTGGGGTGAGTTGGCAGTATCATAAAACATTAACAAACTTTTGGTATTATACTGATCTAGGCTAGCATTATCATTGCTGCTACAAACACCGCCAAATTAGTTGCAAAACACAATCTTGGCAATTCATGTAAATTGCGATAATTCATGTTGCAACGAATCAACAAATAAGGGTTGGTTTGACGTACCTAGATGTTTCTGAGTCATTTTCCAATGCATAGCTTAGGTGTTAAGATATGAACTTGTATTAAAATGTGAGTCACTAACACATCACTACCATCAGTTGTGATATGTTACAGACTACAAGAGTCAATCAACTACTAAGGACACAAAAAATGATGCTGCCATGTCACCCTAACCTAAGTAGGCCTACGGTTAAATCCTCAGCTCCGGCTAGAATGTTTTACACTATCAGGGGTCATGTATTCTGACCTAATTATAATGTCTTCAACATAGATTTATCTGAAATCTGTCACAAGGCGCGGTGGCTCATCGAATTACGTATTTTCAAAAGTTACATTTTTACATTTTTAGTAGGCCAATAGGCCTGATTTTTTGCTCTGAAAAAGTGGAAGTCCGAAGCAATCTTTCTCTACAGTAATATCATTTCAGAGCTACTTTAAAAAGTAATAGGGATTTCGATTTGTGAAGCATATTATTTGCAATACCAATACTGCCATGTCACCCCAACAGTTATACTGCCAAGTCACCCCAACCCCAGTAAGGTAAAAAAATCAGCTCAATTACAATGTTAATATGATCTGAATGTTTTTATACTGTAGGAGTTCATGCACCATGACCTAAGTAAAATATCTTTAATAATGGTTTATGTCAAATCTATCACAAGACAAAATGTCCCAAAAGTTGCGTATTTCCGAAAGTTACGATTTTTGCAAGTAAAATAGTTTTTTGCTCCTAAAAAAAGTACAAGTACAAATAATCCGCAGGTATCTTGCTCCAGCATCTTTATTTTAGAGTTACTTCAAAATGTATATTTCGGATTTTTGATTTATGAAGCCTATTAAGTGCAAGACCCCTACTGCCGTGTCACCCCAACTGCCAAGTCACCCCAGCTTCCCCTACAGATTACAGGGTGTTCGAAATTAACGAAACATTTTGAGATGTATCGTCAAGCAATGTCAATTATATTCAAGATTGCGGAAAACACATCGTAAATTATGAGACCATTAAATGCCTTCGGGAAGTGGATGACATCCTTATAGCAGACTCTGATTATGAAACTCATGTCCAAAACGTGAACAATTTCCTCAAAAGATGCGAACAGCACAGCATATCTTTAAACCCTTCAAAACTTAAAGTTACTTTACCTCAAGCAGAATTTGCAGGTTTTCACTTGTCTACCTCCGAATACAGAGTGAGTAATAATCTCATAAAAGCTATTAAAGACTTTCCAACTCCCAAGGATCGCACTGATTTAAGATCATGGTTTGGCCTCGTAAATCAAATTGGAAACACAACAAATGAATTATCAGAACTCTCAGGATCTTTGCGACCACTCCTTAAAAAGGAAAATGAATTTGTCTGGACCTCTGAGCATAATCAATCATTCCTAAGCATGCGTGAAAAGTTGTCGAAACCTCCCTTAGCCTACTATAGTCCCAATCGTGACAGTGTATTATATACTGACGCTTCGCGCCTTGAAGGTATTGGTTTCTTATTGAAACAGCTGCAATCCGACAAGACATGGAAAGTAATACAAGCTGGTTCTCGGTTTCTATCGCCTGCGGAATCTCGATATGCTATGATAGAGCTGGAACTCCTGGCAGTCGTATGGGCAGTTAAAAAGTGTAAAATGTTTTTAGATGGACTTCGACATTTCGAAATAATGACTGATCATGCTCCGTTGATACCGTTCTTAAACAAATATACCTTGGATCAAATATAAAATCCACGATTACAACGTTTAAGAGGTCAATTGGACTGATTCTGTTTTACCGCCTCATGGATTAAAGGGAAAGAAAATGACGCAGCTGATGCATTATCACGTGCACCAGTAGACCAAGCATCCAGGTCGGACGAAGTTGGTGAACAAATAAGGCACCGAGTGTCCATAATCTCCGCACTTTCATATATTTCACATGAAAACGTCGATGTTTGGCTGGAGAAAATTTCCGACGTTGCTAAATTCGATACAGAATATCAACAGCTGAAGGAACTTATAATTCACGGATTCCCACTTGTCAAAAACGAAGTACCTTGCCAACTCCGACCATACTTCTATATGAAGGATAAGCTCACTGTAGACGACGATTTGTTCGTTTTAGGACGACTACTGGTTCCTGCCAAAATGAGAAAGAATGTTCTTGATAAGCTCCTAAACATGCACCAAGGAGTAACGAAAACTAAGCAGAGGGCAAGATTGTCTATGTTTTGGCCAAGTATGAATAAAGAAATAGGACAACACTGTCAGACATATACTTCATGCTAATATATATATACTCATACATCACTGCCAAGTCAAATGCGCGAACCAATGATGCCTGTTAAACGTCCGGAACGACCGTTTCAAGTGCTCCACGTGGATTTGTTTGATTATGCTGGTCAAAAATACTTTGCTTGCGTTGATGATTTCTCCGGGTGGCTCTCCCTAAATGCTCTGGGTAAGCACGCATCAACGAAACAAATGTTGACTGCTCTCAGAGACAGATTTATTGAGAAATCGGTCCCAGAGGTTTTGTTTTCTGACAATGGACCACAACTCGCCAGTCATGAAATGGAAACATTTTTACGACAATGGGGCGTAATTCACAAGACATCTTCACCAGGTTATCCACAAAGTAACGGAACTGCAGAAGCCGGAGTAAAACAATTGAAGAAAATGGTAAAAGGAAGTTATGACCATATAAAGAACACGATCGACTGGGACAAATTTGGCCAAGGATTATTATCATACTACAACACGCCAAGATATGATGGCCAGTCACCTGCGGAGCTTCTCTTCGGCCGTAATATACGCGACACTCTTCCAGCACATCGAAGATTTTTCAAGAAAGACTGGCAGCGATCTTTCGATGAGGCAGAAGAAAAAGCAACGAGGATTCGAGAGAAAGTCATGGAACACTACAACGCCAGATCTCGTCACTTACCTTCACTAAAAGTTAATGATAGAGTAGTGATGCAGGACAACCGTTCCGGGAAATGGAATAAATATGGATTGGTGGTCGAAGTCGGTAATAACCGTGACTACCTGATAAAGTTACCTAGCGGTAGAATATTTCGTCGTAACCGAAGATTCCTTCGACGTCGAATAATAAACTTACCAGGAATGGTAGACAACAAGACTGGGACAGAGCCGACTCCTGTACAACCTAGGCCTCAAGGGAATCAAGCGACAAGATATGGACCAGTCGAATGTCACAAGAACAACAATACACGAGTTTCCTTGACAGTTTGATGAGAATAGCAAATTGATCAGCTTGATTTGGTAATTTCAAGTACACTTTTCATCTTTGAATGACCAGCTCAATGCTGGAAAGCAGAAGTCACTACTGAAATCCGTGCAGATGTTTGCATATCCATCTGAAATCCTGTGAGCAACGATATGGTTGGATGTCATGATTACTTCGTAGGACTCGATAACTTTTTTCCGAACAGTTGACAATAATTCCCAGAAACGAAGAGGATAAGAAAGTCAACGACCACGCCGTGAACAACGGACAAAAGCTATTCCGGCTGCCAATTGCAATGCGTTACTTATGGCTCTGCTCTCACTCTGTCATGTGACACTGGGATTTCTTAGAAATAGAAGTTCCATTGATGATCTACTGTCTGCTACTATTAATAGCAGAGGGAAACCCTTCAACCATTGATAACAGAGTAGTTGTAAATTGATGGCTTTATATCGTTAAATTTCACATGTCGTAGCGTAGACATTCGACAAAGGAGCATTAAGCAACATAAATGATCAATTTGACACAATGCGGCAGCGCAACTACTAACGGATGTCAAGTAAATGAATAGCTTCCTAATGAGATATTGATTGAGACTGAAATACTTGGAAATAAGACGGGCAGCCAAAAATGCTGTAGCGAAACGCATCGTCTTGCAAGCTAGGTCAATGAACATAAATTTCTTCAATGTACATAAAATTATGTCATAATTCTGTATCATGAATTACGCAGATCTACTGAAAATAAAAAAAAGACCTCTTCAATTTATCTCCAAAAAAGTCCATCGTCAGTGTTAACCCTCCAGGCGGTGGGCCCTTCAGCCACCTTCCAGGCGGTGGGGGGGGGCATATTTATGCCCCCCCAGGATATCCTAAACTAAATGTGCGAATTTTATGAAATGCTGGCCCTTACACATTTCGGACATGCTAAATTCAGTGGTGCCATTTGCATTACTTAATTTGACTGTCTTCATGCTATAAATAGCATTTCAAAATTTGAAAATGCGTTTTCTTTTCAGAAAAATTTTTTTTTGTTTTTAGCGAAATTTTATCATCAGATTATCGCAAAAATTGACTCAAACATGTTTCAAGTTCTCTGAATACAATGGTGGTTTTCGCATTGTAATAATCTCACAAAAAAATCTTTTATAGTGTTTAGAACGCATTTTTTCTACAAATTTTGAAAACAGTATTCCATATATTTATTTTCAAATAGCACATATACATGCCTACATGTAGAAAATACATTGCCTACATGTAGAAAATACATAACATATACATGTGAATATATTTTCAATACATAACAGTAATAAAAAAGATGTAAAAACTAATATTACTCTATAAAGTACTTACAATATCATTGTAAGTAGTATATGCAGCTTATTTTCAAATTTGAATTGGTAAACCGTGATAAGCATAAAGTTATTTATAGTCAAATAAGTTATTCTATACGTAATGAGTGATTCCAAGCAATAACAATTCATTCATAGACAAAATTTCTGAAGAATTTCACTGATTTGATAAAATTTCGAAAGTGCTTTTGAATAAAGATCATGTAAAGGTCGTTCCTGTGATCCAATTTTAATAATTTTACAGGAAATTGTCAAAAATACACAAAAAATAAGCTACTGAAAATTTCAGAATCATACGTTTCATATTTCATGAATTAGATCGAAAACTACAAAGGGGGGCATAAATATGCCCCCCACCGCCTGGAGGGTTAATAAATAAATTACCACAACAAAATACAATCTCTTTAAACGAACTACTATATATAAATGCTTCCCTAATCATTAGATTTCCATAAGCGCATCATTAGCTTTCTTATAGTAACTAACACTGCTTGGACGGGTATTTTTAAAAAATGTAGCGAAATTTTTTGCCCCGTAAGCTAGTGTTTATTTGACTATCTTTGTTGTATCGCTTCTGACTATGAATCTATTCTGTATCTATGCATATTAGTCAGTATCTATGTAATATCATGAAATTCATAATATAGCCTACTCTGGTGACTGCAGGTGGTCTTCTCATCAAGTAATATGAGTACCAATTAACGGATACCTAAAGGTGAACATAACACATGGAGGCCAGCTCTATCAGCTTTCAGTCGCGTCATCAGATTCCATCCAAAAGCAATCATCGAAAAAGCAACCACGTCAACTTGAAAAGCTGACTCCCAAGGAATTTCAATCACATGAATTTGAGATGCTGCCAACAATTAATGACAATAGGGGCCTAGCCAAGATAACAATAAACCGCACTTTGATTCATGTTTGTCTTATCGCACATACGCACGCGTTGCGGAGAGCTTCATGTTCACGTGGCCAAACACATTTCACATGACGTATATGATGACTTAAATGCTTCCTAAAATGGCCTATAATGCTAAAATGCCCCTTATAGCGATCTAAGTACAAAGCATCACATGCGCGCAGAACATGAAAGATTCTGATTTTGCCCTCTAAGGTAGGAAAGTGTCACACACGGCGGAGAACTGCGCTTGACCTGACCATTCTCGAAATTCACCATGCGCATGTATGCCTTACTCCCCTTCTTGGCAACAATGACATCGTGATTCAATAACCCACGATGTGTACGGTGCTCACAATGGGATTGCCCTGCCACAATGCTTCCCTGTGTGCAACGTAATAAATGCATCCTCAACGAGCACTGGCATGAGTCGCCCTAAAATCTTCAAATCAATCATCAGCTGCTTGCTGCTGCAAACATACAATATAACAAGATGCATGTAATCCGGACAACTGTCAGTCGAAAAAATATCATCTCAGCTGTTTTTGCAACTTTTCAAAGCGAGAAGCTGCAATTTAATGGTTTTTTTAACGGTTTACTCCTATTTTATGACAGTTGTCCGCGAGATCCCTATTTAGCACATGCGTTCGGAGAAACGATACCATAAATGAAACCGTTTGATAAATGAGACGAATTAAAACGAATTAAAATTGTGATGTATTAACGGCTCATAAACAAAATATCATTTGAGACAGCTCACTCCATGCTAAAGAGGAAATTGCTCCCACTAGGTCAGCAAGCATTCATTCAACGCAGATGTGGCTTTCTGGGAATACCTGATTTTGAGGTAGCTATGGAAATTATGAAGGAATTTCTTGTGAATCTATATTTTCGATGACGACATCGAAAGAAATGAAGCTAGGAACGAAAGAGAAGATGAAGCAAGCTCCAAACAGCACTCACTGTTGGCAAGCCTGGAGTCCACTCCTCGACCCGGCTGCTGTGTGTGTTGATCACGCCATCGACTTGGCGATGATTAGTGAGCCATTCATGCTTTCAACATCAGACATGGAACGCATTATTTCAGCCAATGCTATTGCAATGAGACCTCTTGATCACTTTTGGGCTGATTTGGACTTTGACCTAGGCACATGTGCATCCATTTTGCACTAGAAAGTAGCTGGACTTCCCATCTTAACTATCTCAAAAAGTCGAATTTTTTGCGTAGCAGCTGAGACGAGTTTTATGGAGACGTGTTATAGGCCAACTTACTCGTCTCTGACGCACGTCTCGGTGCGCCTTCATTTAGTCCAAATTTAGACGGCCGAACAATCACAAACTACCGAGCAAATCCTACCGGTAAAGCATGTTAGCGTTGCTTTGGGGGCCAAATGAGCCAAATAGTGGAGCTTTGCGGAGTTATGTTTTGAAATATAACTTAGACCAGTTAGACGAAACTGAGGCCAGTTTTGGACGTCACAATTGTTTCAGGGGTAGGATGGAGGGTTTTTTGACGCGAATCCATTTCGCCTGAGAAATCAGCATTTGCGAGCCATTTTCGTAATATACTTTCGAGCGAAAATAATTTTGTTTGGCCTTGTTCCAATCGAGAAATTCTTCTTTTCTCATTTCGTTAACTTTAAAGTTCTGCTTTCCTATTTTGGATGTTCTTAACACTCCTACCCATTGTTGGGGGGTGAAAATTTCAATGTTCCGGCTGTTGCGTTCCACGGCTGCATGCATCGCGTTGCCTTCGTTTTGACTATGTTCCGACTCAAAATATATCAAATTGACTTCCTCAACTCGTTGGGATGTTTCTATGAAGTGCAACAGCATTGATAGTATGGCATAGTTCCTGTTCTGACAGCAAGTTGCGTCACTGAAAGCGTGCAATGTTTTAGAATTGCAATTTTGGTCAACATCATTGAAGTATTGCATAAGGCAAGTACATACTTCATTGGCCCCCTTGCCTGCAGTTCGTTCATCCCAAAAGTAACATGAGCCATGTCTTGTTCCATAATTGTAAATCGTGAAATTGTAGCAAATAAGCTTCCTTGAATAATAGAATAAGGAAGCCTCACCTTTAGGACAACTCAGTTGAGCCTCAAAATCAAAAACAATTACGGTTGTCCCATCCATCTCCATAGCTTTGGATTTTGCGTCATCCTTCAACAAGCGGACTTCAGTCTTCCGTGTTAGATGAGCCAAATTGTCTTCAACATCCTGATCAGTTTTAATTGTCTTATTCTTAAAAGATTCACATGCTGAGCATCTATCTTTCTTTGGGTTGTGAATGGAAATATTCAATCCCATGAAAACTTTTTTGTCAGTAGATAATGTGGATGCACATTCTACTGAATCCTTGTACAATTCGTAGCATTTCTTGATGGAATAATCAGATGGAAGGTATAGACGATTGCTGTCAGCCCTGGAATAGTGCGATGGCAAAAGTGGCAACAATCTGATGTGGGAGATGATTTGATTTCTTTTCATTTCATATTCATCATGTCTGTGATGCCTTTGTCTTCCTCGATTATCTGGTCCCATAGTGCCTGTTGGAGACACTTTTTTAAGAGAAGTTTTGACGACCTGCTCTGAAATTCCGAGAGTGTCTAGGAAGAAAGTTTTACAAACTTTGTGGATCGTTTCATTGGTTTTGAGCGTGTAGATAAGTGAATTTGATCGTCTATTTTGTTTGTTGGCATTACGCTGTTTTGGTAAATTTTCAACTCTAGACATTAGAAAATTTCTTTGTTGCGTGACGCATCCTAGCATCCAATAATGATGGAATATGTTCTCCCTATCCTGTTGTACGACTTTCTGATGACATTTTTCCCTACAAGATAGTCCACAACCTTGTTTCATCTTTCTCCTTTCTCTCTTTACATTTTCTTTTGAAGCTTCGTACGAGTCTCCTCTCTGCCCTTCTTATTCTCCTTTCTGGTCCAAGATCTCTTTCGCTTCCTTCCCCGATCTTTCTTCTCCGAAAGAACAGCATCATGGAATTGAAGGTTCATTGTAAACGATGGAGATGATGGTTCTTCTGAAATAGAAAACACGGGTTTTATAAAGACTTGATATAAACATACATAAAATAGCTTAGACCAAGACAAAACAACTTTCTTGATATCAAAATGAAATTTTGGCGAGAGCCTCCGGCGGACCTAGACAAAAATAGCTTTCTGAAAATCAAAATGAAATTTTGGCGAGAGCCTCCGGCGGACAAATATGGACAAAAGTACCGTCTGGTCTGATAACGTCAGAAATAACATAACGTGACAGGTAGTATTCGACATACACTTTCTATTGATACCACGCGCTTCAAATTGTTGTGCGATTTCTCTAACTACTGCACAGGTCTAAGAGGTGTTTTCCTGACTTAAAGAATAGAAGGTGCATATGGATACCAATAAACTTTTCATTGATAATTTCTGGCAAAGTGGATTTCTTAAGTTCATATTCTCGCACCCTACGTGAGAAATCGGTTAGGTAGGAGCTTTAGTTTCGTTTCAATAGACCATTTCGAAATTGACTGTCAATGCACCCGCCTCTATCCGATTATGTATACTTCCATCGCAAAATGCCCTACAGTACAATTCTTCAAGTAATGGCTCCGTACGCAAGAGTAACATATAAAGATATTTGCTTGTATTTTTTCAACTCACCTTGCAATGGTTCATCAACAATTATTGTCCGGAAGCAGTCGCTGTGATCGCTTCTTTCTCTGTTGCAGTCGACATTCTGGAACCGTCTGAAATCAAGCCATAACATTGAACTGTTAAGAAATAAAGTTTCAAGAATGGTGATGAAAATAACTTACGGTTTCGAAGGGCAGCCTGCACCATACGCATTCCTCTGCTACACGACCCATACATCGTCCTATCCATCAGATTATTTTGTGATTAGAATAGGTGTAGCTACGTTGCTACACGTTATGCGATTTGAATTTATAACAGAATTAGTCGATTTCAATTGTGAAGTGTGACTTTCAGTCGCGTTTACACGAGGCAACTAAGTTAGAAATAACTAGTCACACACTGCCTCACACACCGACACACGCCGTCAATTTCGCGCGCGTCAAGAGAGAAACAGAGAAATCGAAGTCCGAATTCAGTTACCCGGTACACTAAATCAAGTTTCCTCGATGACTAACGGGTGACGTCTGAATCATAGATAGCTGACACTCAGAGAGAATTCGAAATTTCTCAGCGTATTCTAATGAATGACTTACTTCCCACTTTCTAATAGTTTCATCAGTTCATGTTCTCGTTTAATGGATTATCAAAATTTGAAATAACATAAACGACTATTTAAGATGTCATTTGAAAATCATCACAAACTGGTGATATTCGCGAGTGAGACATCTACAGCTCTGTGCATTTCATAGATATCAAACTCTATGAGGTGTAGACATCGTTGGCAATGCTGAAATAATTCATGATCTATTATCGTAATTGCATAGATATGGAGGGAACTACGATAATTGGTTTTGTAAAACTATCGTAAGTGGCAGATACGATACTTTTACAAAACCGAAAATTATGAGAATGTACTTAAGATACAAATGTACTTAATGTACAAAATCGATTTCTAGAAAATTGAATGAGAATTGGGGCTTACCATTTGGCCATATCAAAGCCCACACTATGAGCATATCAAAACCAAGTATAACTCAATTTCGCCAATTTTGCACTTACGATAGTTTTACATAACTGCGTCGCTATCTAATTATCTCAAAAACATGCCCATCAAATCAAAAATTTCTTTTCACAATATCATCATCGTTTTAAATCTGAAAAATATGGCCAACTACAATGAACTATCAGATAATTATTGCATATTGCCACAAATTGTGAATATATTTTCCAGGCAATAATTATTGCCACGAGTGGCAACACTGGTCGACAGTGACATCTATGCACGAGGATAAATCATTTGTTTCTATTTTATTTCGGGTCTAGGCCGGAGTCGACTCCAGCAAAAATGATAGGACTCCGCATCCCTGGTACAAGACGTAGACGTACGTTCGCACGTAATGTGAGTTAAGAATTAGTGGTGCCTCCGGCATCCACCGGCAAAGAGTCGTTAGCCGGACCGGCACCATGCATGCATTTGGGAAACACCTCTAATTGCTTAGAAAAATGTAAAGTAGTATGTGCTTCAGGTGCCTTTAATATCATGATGAATGCCGAATATTTTCAATAATACTAAATGAACGAATACTACGGTGAAGAAGGTCAGTAGATATCTCAAGACTCAATTGACGCAAATAGAAATTGCGACCTCTAGAATAAAGAAATTAGAGAAGGAATAAAATTCATTGTTATTTGTGTGATACAAGTTATATTAGTCCGGGAGCCAGCGCGAACTTGTGCAGGGAACGAGGTAGTACATAAAACTTTCACATAGCATAGTACACCTCTAACCTACTGCAAAACTTCGCGTCTGCCGGATCAGATCATTTGCTTTTCACAAATAGAGAGGATAACAAAATCCTATGTATTTCCAATGGTAAAATTGTGACATCTAAGGTGTTGACTCCATTTTTTCGAATTTTTGCTCATAAAAGTTACAAATTGGTATTTTGTTGAACTGGTTATTATAGAAATCATCTACAGATCATGATCTTTCAAATGAGTTATCATTCAGTGACAGAGAATGAAGTAAAGTGTGCAAACAGAGACTTTTCGCTAAAGTACATCAACAATTTTCCTGAAATTTCTATGTTAAAATTTGCATTTATACCAACAAAAAGTCTCTGTTTGTACACTTTACTTCATCCTCTGTCACTGAATGATAACTTATTTGAAAGATCATGATCTGTAGATGATTTCTATAATAACCAGTTCAACAAAATACCAATTTGTGTAACTTTTATGAGCAAAAATTCGAAAAAATGGAGTCAACACCTTAAATGTCACAATTTTACCACTGGAAATACATAGGATTGTGTTATCCTCTCTATTCCTGAAAAGCAAATGATCTGATCCGGCAGACGCGAAGTTTTGCAGTAGGTTAGAGGTGTACTATGCTATGTGAAAGTTTTATGTACTACCTCGTTTCCTGCACAACTTCACGCTAGCTCCCGGACTATATAGGCTACACATCGAGATTTATTCAAAAGGGTTGAGGAGCAGACAGTCATCGTCATCTACTGGGAATAATCGACAGCTACATCATAGAGATAATAAGTTTATTATCAATCTGTCACAATCTAAGATCTTGAAGCGATGCTACAGCAAATACGATTTCCTGCTGCACGAAATGCTGCAAATAAGACTCAAAAGCCTTCACTCAATGGACAGAGTGGCTCAGTGATAGTAAGACTTTTTGAGTAATTTTTTCCATCTTCTCATTTTCTTTAGTCTAGAGGTCAGAGCTTCTATCTGTCTTGCCTTTTGAGTCCTACGATTTTCAACAATGCATTTTTTGAAATCAAAATTACACGCCATCATGGCATGAAGCCATCGATATAATTAGCTTGGTGAATCAATCATCCGTTTCTGTCAACGAATATTCCAATTCATCTTGCATTGGAGATCAAATTTTTCCAAGCTGTGCTCATCATATGATTATTTAAGCATGAAAATATTCTGACTTAGAAGTATTGCCGAATAGTTTGTTTTCAATGGACTTAATAGCACACAATAGATACCCATGCTTTTTTGATGACAGTGGTAAAACTCTTGAAAGTTGAAAAAGATAAATTTCTTTTAAACGTGCCACAATGATGAGTCAAATATCTGAATATAAATGTATACGCTTATATGAAATTAAGATCATCTGAGTTACAATAAAATGCTGCTCTTTGGCTGCAGTTAAGTGTTGGTTGATTTAATGCACCTTTCATAGCTGATTGAGACCCTTGGCGTTTGCGGAGGCATCTCTGCTAAGATTCTTCAAACTCTTGGAATTCTGTATCCGTGTGGATAACGGTAAGGGTCGAATGGCTTTGATGTATCTGAAGTCTTCCACTTTTGCCAAGATTTGGCTCTAGCCCCTCGTCCCCGACTTCTTGCCGCCTTTGAACTTCTTTTACCACCTGCCTTCGCGGTAGGTGCAACATCAACAGCTGCCGATGATGCTGCAGCGTTACTCTCGGTGATGGGATTGTTTGTGCTGATTACAGCAGCAGACGCTACTGCAGTGGACTCGATGCCTGTGGTAGTCTTGCCTTCTACAGCCTGAACAGAGGCTTCATCGATTAATTCACCCTCATCAGCACATCTAGAACATGACTTCTGCTCCTCGGACGATTGTTGCTCGGAGGTACTGAAGATATGTCCTGAGAAGGAAAATAAGATAATTAAAATTGTACAAAGTAACATGAGAAATGCAAATTTCATATCCTTACACTCAGTTAAATACACAAATTCAGTAAAATCCACTTATAACGAGAACTCACTAGAGCGACCATGACGCTAATAGTGGTACCAACAGAATATAGGCCTACCGTATAATTAGGGAAATCAGGCTCTGATATTGCGAACACGGCTATAAGGAGCACACCGGTTATAACGAGCAAATTTCTCAGTCCTAATTCGTCATGAAATGTTACGAAGTAATTAATGTCATAAAATCTGCAGAGCTTTTGCTGTGAATTTATTCAGTCCATAGTTGGCTGGAGCATCGTATAAAGGGGGAAACACAGTAGGACGAGTAGACTACAGAAACTTAAAAAATTCCCAAACTTCAAGCAAACACTATCAACTTCTGACATTTTACAAGGAAAAGTGTCGAAAGGAAAAGGTCTTCTTGGTTTAAGAAATCCAACCTATCAAGTCACAAAGCTAGCTCCATTGTCTTCAAGGTAAAGGAGAAAAATAATCTATAAAAAATTCTCTCATTCATTTTGTCGGATTTTAGACCATCAGTATTGAGGAAAGTCATCTCCAGACTCAAACACGCAATTTATGACCGTTTCAACCAGTGGATTCTACCAGCAGTGCTGTGTGGCGCAGAGACAAGGACAACAGCAGCAACAGTCATGTCCAAGTTAGCAGTGGTACAACGACGCATGGAACGCACTATGCTTGGCATAGCACTCAGCGATCAGACGTTGAAGACAGACAGAAGAAGTTGAAAGACATCACATTAACTAGTAACTAACATGAATAGTAAATGGCAATTGAGTGGTCACATGATGCACAGGACAGACGAAATATTGACCATGTCTTCGACCGGCGGAGGTGGACGACACTTGGGGAGGAGTTCCTCCAGCAATTGAGCGATTGCAATCCCGACAAGGCAAAGTCATGGATAAGATTGATTCCTACTTATAATCGTACTAAGTTCAGAAAAGAAAATAATTTCAAATCTAATGTAATTATAAAATCTAATATTTAGCAAGAATTTCAGGAGTTCATGTACTATGTTTAGCTAACATATAGCCGCATACGGACTGGAAACGAGTTTTTAATGACTGAAGTAGTAAGGAAGTGACAAACACCAGATAGCGCAAGATGGCCGCCATCGCTGACGTCCCCCCCCCCTCTGGAACGACAGAGGTTGTAGTCTGTCGTGGTGTGCCGGCCAGGTTGGTTCACGTTCGCAAAATGTTCGCTGACGTCCCCCCCCCCTCTGGAACGACAGAGTGTCGTGGTGGACTTGGGCGACCGCCAGGATTAGTCTTGAGGCTATAGTGTGTGATGTTTTTCGTGCAATCTGCTGAATGTTGGGTTGTAAAATGGGCTGTTTCGAGTGGAAGGAGTGCTCGGATGGGAAAACGGAGGCCAGATTCGGATTCGGCGTGAAATTCTGCATCGGTATGGTGAGTTTCAAGTCAATCGGAGAGAAAAATTTTCGCTGACGTCCCCCCCCTCTGGACAGCTCGCTTCGATTTTGGCTTCCAGTGGACGGATTTAGTCGTGCCATAGCTCGTTTGAAAGCTAAGAGTGAGACAAATTCAGTGAAAGAATCGGCTTGTTCCTATCTGTCTTCGTTTAGATGTGAGACGCCATTTAAGATTTTTGGACATTGGCGAAAAACGACAGAGTTAGAATTTGGGACGTTTTGGGCTCTAGCTTCAAAACGAAGCATCGGATTGGAAAACGGATTTCAGATTTGGAATCAGCGTGAAATTCTTTATCTGTATGGTGAGTTTCAAGTCAATCGGCGACAAAAAATTTTCAACATTTTTCGAAAAAACGACAGAGTTAGAATTTGGGACGTTTTGGTGTGTGGCGCCCAAACGAACCATCGGATGGGAAAACGGAGGCCAGATTCGGATTCAGCGTGAAATTCTGCATCGGTATGGTGAGTTTCAAGTCAATCGGAGAGAAAAATTTTCGCTGACGTCCCCCCCCCTCTGGACAGCTTGCTTCGATTTTGGCTTCCAGTGGACGGATTTAGTCGTGCCATAGCTCGTTTGAAAGCTAAGAGTGAGACAAATTCAGTGAAAGAATCGGCTTGTTCCTATTTGTCTTCGTTTAGATGTGAGACGCCATTTAAGATTTTGGGAGATTGGCGAAAAACGACAGAGTTAGAATTTGGGACGTTTTGGGCTGTAGCTTCAAAACGAAGCATCGGATGGGAAAACGGATTTCAGATTTGGAATCAGCTTCAAATTCTCTATCAACATGGTGAGTTTCAAGTCAATCGGAGAGAAAAAATTTTCAACATTTTTCGAAAAAACGACAGAGTTAGAATTTTTGCGATGGCTGCCTACTGTAGAGCCAAAACGAAGCATCGGATGGGAAAGCGGAGGCCAGATTCGGATTCAGCGTCAAATTCTACATGGAAATGGTGTATTTCCAGCTCAATCGGAGCACTAGAACCGGAGATAGACGGGTTTTTAGTGTTTGGATGATGGATGGGTATTACGTCATCAGCTGATCGTCACACACTATATTTAGCTGGGAACCGACAGAGACTTGTCATTTAGAGGAGAACGATTGTCAGAGGTAGGTCGTCTCTCTGAGCTCCGATGATAGCTTCGGACATTCCAAATTCCGAGTTTCTGTAAGAGACCGACTTAGAAAATTTCATTGCTGATATCAGCTAAGGCGTCAGACTTAGAGGTTCGCCAGGAGATGGCCTTCGTCTCCAGGCCATAAAAGACTCCAAAACTTTAAAGGCTTGTAACTTTGCTTCTACAAGTCCGTTTGACTTGATTCAAAAAAGGTTCGGTCGCTATTGACCTGCCCTAAGTGATGGACTACTTATAAAATTTCATAAGTAGTGCTAAAAAGTTGAAAAATTTAAATTCACTAGTTTTGGAGGTTTTCTGGGGTTTTCGACCCTGCTGAAGTCAATGAAAGCATTTTTAATGATGTCTGAGCCAGTCTTCTCATGGTATAAGCGGCTTTTCACTGAAAGCGAGCAAGACACGGAGAGTTTTGCTGTAATATTCCACTGACAGGGTGTTCCCTCGGGACGGCGGACGATGCCGTAGTGATAAGTGTGGCAAGGGAATGTGTCATATTTGAGACCGTAAACGCTGGGACAACTCATGTCTCATGTTGGGCATTTGACACAGCTCTCAACGTAGCACTTTGAACGCCAATCGGTTGAGTCTTAGCTATCTTGTCATGGGTGGCCTCTAAACATCTCCATTGCAAAACGCTGGTGAATCAAGCTCTCTACGGCTTGCTATCAAGCTGCTAAAAGTCTGTCCACCTCTTACCAACTCTACAGGTTTTCATGTCTGAGCCAGTCTTCTCATGCTATAAGCGGCTTTTCACTGAAAGCGAGCAAGACACGGAGAGTTTTGCTGTAATATTCCACTGACAGGGTGTTCCTTCGGGACGGCGGACGATGCCGTAGTGATAAGTGTGGCAAGGGAATGTGTCATATTTGAGACCGTAACCGCTGGGACAACTCATGTCTCATGTTGGGCATTTGACACAGCTCTCAACGTAGCACTTTGAACGCCAATCGGTTGAGTCTTAGCTATATTGTCATGGGTGGCCTCTAAACATCTCCATTGCAAAACGCTGGTGAATCAAGCACTCTACGGCTTGCTATCAAGCTGATCAAAGCAATAACTTGGGATGTTTCCTCAAGGTTTTCAAGTATGCTGAGTTCAAATCTGCTATCAGATTTCAAATTTGACTAAGACTAAGGCAGCTTTGAGGGGTTGGATCCCAGCTACTGTTCACTACCTTTGACTCGGCGTTGCTGTTACCACTTCGGGGCAGTGACAATGATGTCTTAAGCTGTAAATAGCGGGTATCGGGGAAGATCTCTCACTTCCCTAGTGATCAGTACAAGGCCTTCGGGCTGTCGACGGGATCGAGTGCCACTCACTACACTCAAATCTATCATTCCTCACTAAGTGTAAATTACTGACTATACATTTGTCCTGCTATCAGGTTGTTTTGACTTGCTATCTAGTTGAATAGTCTCTTGCTATCAAGAGATTCACTTCTGCTCATAAAGCACATCATCGCTGTAATACCTCCTTTGCTCGAGCGTTCCTTCGGGACGGCGGGTACTGCCGTAGAGGGATTGTGTTGCACGGGTTGTTCGTCGTTTGTTAGACCGAAACCTCTGAGCCGTTGCTCATGTTGGGCATTCAACTTCATACTCAACGTGACGCTTTCTCTCGCCAGGTCAGAGTACTTCAGCCATTCGACAAAGGTTAGTCTTTATGATATGGAGTAGAGTGAAATGTAATTCATTAGATGCCCCTTCAATGATTGCTCCCATGATAAACGTTGATGAGACAAATGAAATGATTCTCATCTTCCTTTTTCAGTGATTGAAATCTACTAACACACTACCGTATAATCGTCCACTATGGGACAAGACATGATAGAGCCTCCACGCGGTTTGCCCTGGGTAGTCTTCGGACTGGCGAATACTATCATTAAGTTGAATCTGCTATCAGTCAACTTGAACGTTGCGTCGCGTTAGAGGGGTATATAAACCACTGCCTCTCATTTCATTTCATTTCAATCATGCAGACGCCGAACAGTCAAGTCAGCTCTCCTCGCGGACCGCAGTAAAGGCCGCGAAATTTATTTGAGGAGTTTGCCAGGCTAGAGGAGCAAGACAGAGTTTTTAATAATCTTGCTCGGATTGGCAATCCGATGACAGCAACTGCTGTCAATCCAACGGAATGGCGCTACATTCCACTTTTTAGCCATGTACCAGTTAGCGTGGAAGTCGACACTGCTACCAAGGAGAGAGTCAAAGACTCTCTCAGCAGAATTGGTAGGGTGTAAGATGACGTTACTCCCGAGAACGAACCATCGGCTCTCTTAAGGGCCACCATGGGGCAAGACATGATAGAACCTCCTCGCGGTTTGCCCTGGGCAGTCTTCGGACTGGCGAATACTATCATTAAGTTGAATCTGCTATCAGTCAACTTGAACGTTGCAAATGAAGTTCGGTGTAATACTTCCTTTCGACGGGCGTTCCTGTAAAGGGTGGCGGTGAAACCCGTAGCTATGTATACCGCAAGGGACATTCGGCAATGGTCAATCTTGTTAAACCTCTCTGCGTCATGTTTGCAAGTGATTGCCTGTCTCAACGTAGTATGCATTCGCGCCAGGGCGACATTTAGCCAACTGTCGAAGGTTGCCTAAAACTTTCCATTGCATACGTTATGAGAACCATGAGTTCTACCTGTCTCTATCAATGAGACGAATTGATAATTGGAATGAAATGGGAGGACACTCACGCGCCACACGCAACATAACACACTTCTCTCTTCCGTAGTCTAACAAGCTCTTTACACATGGATCGCAGTCGATTGCTATCCCTGTATCAGAAGTGTAAGCTATCTTAATTTTATCTAACACTATTTCATCTACCATTATCATCCATATGAAATGTTATAAGAATTGCAAGTTAAACTAAGTGTGCTACTATTTCCAAATGAAAAAGTATACATGGTTAAATCATCCACTGAAGCCCCATTCAAGTAAGTCAGTATGAAAGCAAAGATAATATGAAATAAAAATTTATTATGGCATGTATTTCAAAAGGTCTTCATCGTCAATATCATCCCAGAGTCTGGCTTCACATAGATCACAAAAACAGTTCACTTGCTTCAATCGATCTTCTACCGCGAGCCTCACTTTGTCGATGTACTCCCACTCCGCTATAGTTCGTGGCTGGGAGTTAGGGGTGTACCATTCCCATAATTGGTGGAGGAATTTGGTGCTGGCGATCTCCATCACTATTCGTGAGTGTCGTTAGAAAGTGTATCATGGTTTGCAAAGTTAGTGTAGTCAAATAATTTTACTGTGACACCCGTTTGAGAAAGTAAAGTCTGATCATCGAAGTTGTATTCGTGAGTGTCGTTAGAAAGTGTATCATTGTTTGTAAAAGTTTTACTGCAACACAGGTTGATGTATAGTTAGAAAAGTTTGATCATGACGTTTTATGAAACACACATGTCATGAAATGTAAGCGTTAGTGTAGTCAAATAATTTACCGCGACGCACGTTTGTGAAAATAAAGTTTGATCATTGACGTTATATGACTGACCGAACTCATCACAGCACTAGAAAGTTTTAAAAGGTTTTATTTACTGCACAGTGTAGATTGTCTTGTAACTTACTTTCACAGCGTTAGAAAGTTTTATTGGAGACAGTTGCAAAATGTTTCCCTATTAGAAATTCAAACTTCATGACTGTTAGATTAGCTTCATCAGGTTTAGTAAAAGCAGTTTTCTACTGCAGTAAGACTGCGAGTTTAGAATGTTATATGAAAACAGTGTCCATCACAGCGCTAGAAAGTTTTACTGCGCTGTGTAGATTGTTTCACACAAGGTCTTATAGTCAGCGTTGAATGTTTTATAAAACCAGATGTTGTCACACACGTTGAGTGTATGAGAGCTAGTTCCATGACATTGAATCGCATGGATTGTAAAGTTCATAATCCAAGGCTAGGCTCCTGTACGGTTGGATTTAGGGTTTTATATTACATGCGTTAACCGTTCGTGTAGAATATGTGAAGCAGATGTTCGCTTAAATGCAAATGTTGAAATAAGTTTTGTAAGAAGTCTTTGACAGGTTGTTGTGAAACGTAGCGAACGTTGAAGAAATGTTTCTGCGGTCACACTCGTTAGCGTACCAGCTTTACTAAATGTATTCTATTCTCCAATGAGGATTGTTGTCTAATGAGAATCAAGCCTTCCACAGTGAGAATCATTCCATCGTTGAATCATACAAGTGATGGACGCACATTCTCTCTTTGGGATATCATTTTCAAAGTGAATGGGCTATATTATGGTCAGCACAAGGATAACAAAATAGCCTCTCTCTCGATATACACTGAATCCATCCTGTATATTCCAAAGCCACCCAACGTAGATGACATTATTGACTTCCTTAACGGGGGTGGTACGAAGCGCAAGTCGGACAATAATGCTACCTCCAAACGCAAGTCAAGGAAAGAGAATTGCTAATCCTTTCCTAACTCTACCCTATGACAATTCGCTTATGTGCTTTGAGTGTCGCAGACGTGGTCTTATTAGATACATTTTACTTCTTCGTTGCCATCATATCATTTGTGTATTTTGTCGTGAAAAGCATCGATGTAATTCTTCATTTTGTAATATGTTATAGAACGCTTCCTTAGATGTGTAAATTTCCGTTTTAGGCTTCTATCATCATTTTTATGGATTGTGAGGGTGAACCTGTACAGGAGCTCAGTGCTATTGCTATGAACAATTGGACATATCAGATTGTTAGTGTCTATCATCAACATGCCAACTGCGATCCCAATGTTGATCAATGGGCGAGAAAACACATTCATGGACTTAATCTGAAATATTTGCAAGACTATGGCTTTTCTTGTGAGAGTGCTCTTCTTATTGACTTTAAACGATGGTTAGCTGCTTTCAATGTTATACGCATCTTTTGTATTAATCCTGGTAAGGAGAGGAAAGTATTTCCCAATCTAATCATTGATGATATTTTGCTCCCGCCTTGGGATAGTAGAGTGAATCAACATTATCATGAAGTCACGAAACGTTTTAAGGATTTGTGTGTTCCTATTTTGTCTGTTCGTTGTAGTAGCTACGTTCATAACCAATGCGTCTTTCCTCCTTACCTCAACACTGCCAAAGTCCTGTATGGTTATCATTGCTCGCTGTATGATAGTTACCAGCTGTATCTATTTTATCTGTTTCAAACCATTGATTTATAATGCATGCTTGTTACCGTTATTCAATAAATGTTACTATGAGAAGAGTTGTTGTTTTCATGCAATGAATGGGTTAGATAAAGGGCGATCATGTCTTTCTCAAACGACTGTGGAACATTGATTTCCATGATGAAGATTTACTAGTTTGCAAGTTAGACTAAGCGTTCTATTATTTGTAAATGAAAGATATAGTTTCAACAGTGTGTACGTTAGAAATAAAGTTTTATCTGTTTGTAAAATGAGATTGTAGGATTTACTAGTTTGCAAGTTAGACTAAGCGTTCTACTATTTGTAAATGAAAGATATAGTTTCAATAGTTTACAGATTACAAAATAAAGTTTCAATAGTGTTTATGTTAAAAATAAAGTTTAAGCTGTTTGTATGTTAGAAATAGAATAAAGTTTCAACAGTTTGTCGATTAAAAATAAAGTTTCAACAGTGTGTACGTTAGAAATAAAGTTTTATCTGTTTGTAAATGAGATTGTAGGATTTACTAGTTTACAAGTTAAGAATAAAGTTTTATCTGCTTGTATGTCAGAAATGAAATAAAGTTTCACCAGTTTAAAAGTTAAGAATAAAGTTTCAATAGTGTGTATGTTAAGAATAAAGTTCTGTCTGTTTATATGTTAGAAATAAAATGAAGTTTCGCCAGTTTATAAGTTAAGAATAAATTTTATCTGCTTGTATGTTAGAAATGAAATAAAGTTTCACCAGTTTACAAGTTAAAAATAAAGTTTCAATAGTTTGCAAGTTAAAACTAATGTTTCAATAGTGCGTATGTTAAGAATAAAGTTTTATCTGTTTGTATGTTAGAAATAAAATGAAGTTTCACCAGTTAACAAGTTAAGAATAAATTTTATCTGCTTCTATGATAGAATTAAAACAAAGTTTCACCAGTTTAAAAGTTAAAAAATAAAGTTTCAATAGTTTGTACGTTAGAAATAAAGTGTCAATAGCGTGTATGTTAAGAATAAAGTTTTATCTGTTTGTATGTTAGAAATAAGAATGAAGGTTCACCAGTTTACAAGTTAAGAATAAAGTTTTATCTGTTTGTATGTTAGAAATAAAACAAAGTTTCAACCGTTTACAAGTTAAAAATAAAGTTTCAGATGAAAATAAAGTTTCAATAGTGTGTATGATGGAAATAAAGTTTAAGCGCTTTGTGCGTTAGAAATAAAGTTTCAGCCGTTTACAAGTTAAAAATAAAGTTTCAACAGTGTGTACGTTAAGAATAAAGTTCTATCTGTTTATATGTTAGAAATAAGAATGAAGGTTCACCAGTTTAAAAGTTAAGAATAAAGTTTTATCTGTTTGTATGTTAGAAATAAAACAAAGTTTCAACCGTTTACAAGTTAAAAATAAAGTTTCAACAGTGTGTACGTTAAGAATAAAGTTCTATCTGTTTATATGTTAGAAATAAGAGTACGTTAGAAATAAAGTTTCAATAGTGTATATGTTAAGAATAAAGTTCTATCTGTTTGTATGTTAGAAATAAAAATGAAGGTTCACCAGTTTACAAGTTAAGAATAAAGTTTTATCTGCTTGCATGTCAGAAATGAAATAAAGTTTCACCAGTTTAAAAGTTAAGAATAAAGTTTCAATAGTTTGTATGTTGAGAATAAAGTTCTATCTGTTTATATGTTAGAAATAAAATGAAGTTTCGCCAGTTTACAAGTTAAGAATAAATTTTATCTGCTTGTATGTTAGAATTAAAATAAAGTTTCACCAGTTTACAAGTTAAAAAATAAAGTTTCAATAGTGTGTACGTTAGAAATAAAGTTTCAATAGTGTGTATGTTAAGAATAAAGTTTTATCTGTTTGTATGTTAGAAATAAAACAAAGTTTCAACCGTTAACAAGTTAAAAATAAAGTTTCAGATTAAAATAAAGTTTCAATAGTGTGTATGTTAAGAATAAAGTTCTATCTGTTTATATGTTAGTAATAAAATGAAGGTTCACCAGTTTACAAGTTAAGAATAAATTTTATCTGCTTGTATGTTAGAATTAAAACAAAGTTTCACCAGTTTACAGGTTAAAAAATTAAGTTTCAATAGTGTGTACGTTAGAAATAAAGTTTCAATAGCGTGTATGTTAAGAATAAAGTTTTATCTGCTTGTATGTTAGAAATAAAATGAAGGTTCATCAATTTACAAGTTAATAATATAGTTTCACCAGTTTAAAAGTTAAGAATAAAGTTTCAATAGTGTGTATGTTAAGAATAAAGTTCTGTCTGTTTATATGTTAGAAATAAAATGAAGTTTCGCCAGTTTACAAGTTAAGAATAAATTTTATCTGCTTGTATGTTAGAAATGAAATAAAGTTTCACCAGTTTACAAGTTAAAAATAAAGTTTCAATAGTTTGCAAGTTAAAACTAATGTTTGAATAGTGCGTATGTTAAGAATAAAGTTTTATCTGTTTGTATGTTGGAAATAAAATGAAGCTTCGCCAGTTTACAAGTTAAGAATAAAGTTTTATCAGCTTGTATGTTAGAAATAAAATGAAGTTTCACCAGTTTACGAATTAAAAATAAAGTTTCAATAGTGTGTACGTTAGTAATCAAGTTTCAACCGTTTACAAGTTAAAAATAAAGTTTCAACAGTGTCTACGTTAGAAATAAAGTTTTATCTGTTTGTAAAGTACGATCGTAGGATTTACTAGTTTGCAAGTTAGACTCAGCATTCTACTAGTTGTAAATGAAAATATCGTTTCAACAGTTTACAGATTAAAATAAAGTTTCAATAGTGTGTATGATAGAAATAAAGTTTAAGCGCTTTGTGCGTTAGAAATAAAGTTTCAACAGTCTACAAGTTGAAAAATAAAGTTTCAACAGTGTATACGTTAGAAATAAATGAAAGTAAGAACTTCATCGTATGAGTATTCAAAGCATGTTTTGTAAATCAAATGTGTGTAGTCCTGACATGATAGAATCGTGTTAGAAATAAAGTTTCAGCCGTTTACAAGTTAAAAATAAAGTTTGAACAGTGTGTACATTAGAAATAAAGTTTTACTTGTGTATATGTTAGAAACAAAATAAAGTTTCAACAGCTTACAAGTTGAAAAATAAAGTTTCAACAGTGTGTACGTTAGAAATAAATGAAAGTAAGACCTTCATCGTATGAGGATTCAAAGCATGTTTTGTAAATCAAATGTGTATAGTCCTGACATGATAGAATCAAGCTTGACAAACACGTTTGTCAAGTTCATTTGAATCTATCATGTCAGGACTACACACATTTGATTTACAAAACATGCTTTGAATACTCATACGATGAAGTTCTTACTTTCATTTATTTCTAACGTATACACTGTTGAAACTTTATTTTTCAACTTGTAAACTGTTGAAACTTTATTTCTAACGCACAAAGCGCTTAAACTTTATTTCCATCATACACACTATTGAAACTTTATTTTAATCTGTAAACTGTTGAAACGATATTTTCATTTACAACTAGTAGAATGCTGAGTCTAACTTGCAAACTAGTAAATCCTACGATCGTACTTTACAAACAGATAAAACTTTATTTCTAACGTAGACACTGTTGAAACTTTATTTTTAACTTGTAAACGGTTGAAACTTGATTACTAACGTACACACTATTGAAACTTTATTTTTAATTCGTAAACTGGTGAAACTTCATTTTATTTCTAACATACAAGCTGATAAAACTTTATTCTTAACTTGTAAACTGGCGAAGCTTCATTTTATTTCCAACATACAAACAGATAAAACTTTATTCTTAACATACGCACTATTCAAACATTAGTTTTAACTTGCAAACTATTGAAACTTTATTTTTAACTTGTAAACTGGTGAAACTTTATTTCATTTCTAACATACAAGCAGATAAAATTTATTCTTAACTTGTAAACTGGCGAAACTTCATTTTATTTCTAACATATAAACAGACAGAACTTTATTCTTAACATACACACTATTGAAACTTTATTCTTAACTTTTAAACTGGTGAAACTTTATTATTAACTTGTAAATTGATGAACCTTCATTTTATTTCTAACATACAAACAGATAAAACTTTATTCTTAACATACACGCTATTGAAACTTTATTTCTAACGTACACACTATTGAAACTTTATTTTTTAACTTGTAAACTGGTGAAACTTTGTTTTAATTCTAACATACAAGCAGATAAAATTTATTCTTAACTTGTAAACTGGTGAACCTTCATTTTATTTCTAACATATAAACAGATAGAACTTTATTCTTAACATACACACTATTGATACTTTATTTCTAACGTACTCTTATTTCTAACATATAAACAGATAGAACTTTATTCTTAACGTACACACTGTTGAAACTTTATTTTTAACTTGTAAACGGCTGAAACTTTATTTCTAACGCACAAAGCGCTTAAACTTTATTTCCATCATACACACTATTGAAACTTTATTTTCATCTGAAACTTTATTTTTAACTTGTAAACGGTTGAAACTTTATTTCATTTCTAACATACAAACAGATAAAACTTTATTCTTCACTTGTAAACTGGTGAACCTTCATTCTTATTTCTAACATATAAACAGATAGAACTTTATTCTTAACGTACACACTGTTGAAACTTTATTTTTAACTTGTAAACGGCTGAAACTTTATTTCTAACGCACAAAGCGCTTAAACTTTATTTCCATCATACACACTATTGAAACTTTATTTTAATCTGAAACTTTATTTTTAACTTGTAAACGGTTGAAACTTTGTTTTATTTCTAACATACAAACAGATAAAACTTTATTCTTAACATACACGCTATTGACACTTTATTTCTAACGTACAAACTATTGAAACTTTATTTTTTAACTTGTAAACTGGTGAAACTTTGTTTTAATTCTAACATACAAGCAGATAAAATTTATTCTTAACTTGTAAACTGGTGAAATTTCATTTTATTTCTAACATACAAACAGATAAAACTTTATTCTTAACATACGCACTATTGAAACATTAGTTTTAACTTGCAAACTATTGAAACTTTATTTTTAACTTGTAAACTGGTGAAACTTTATTTCATTTCTAACATACAAGCAGATAAAATTTATTCTTAACTTATAAACTGGCGAAACTTCATTTTATTTCTAACATATAAACAGACAGAACTTTATTCTTAACATACACACTATTGAAACTTTATTCTTAACTTTTAAACTGGTGAAACTTTATTTCATTTCTGACATACAAGCAGATAAAACTTTATTCTTAACTTGTAAACTAGTAAATCCTACAATCTCATTTACAAACAGATAAAACTTTATTTCTAACGTACACACTGTTGAAACTTTATTTTTAATCGACAAACTGTTGAAACTTTATTCTATTTCTAACATACAAACAGCTTAAACTTTATTTTTAACATAAACACTATTGAAACTTTATTTTGTAATCTGTAAACTATTGAAACTATATCTTTCATTTACAAATAGTAGAACGCTTAGTCTAACTTGCAAACTAGTAAATCCTACAATCTCATTTTACAAACAGATAAAACTTTATTTCTAACGTACACACTGTTGAAACTATATCTTTCATTTACAAATAATAGAACGCTTAGTCTAACTTGCAAACTAGTAAATCTTATTCGTCATCGAATCTAACTGTTTAAATCTTCATCATGGAAATCAATGTTCCACAGTCGTTTGAGAAAGACATGATCGCCCTTTATCTAACCCATTCATTGCATGAAAACAACAACTCTTCTCATAGTAACATTTATTGAATAACGGTAACAAGCATGCATTATAAATCAATGGTTTGAAACAGATAAAATAGATACAGCTGGTAACTATCATACAGCGAGCAATGATAACCATACAGGACTTTGGCAGTGTTGAGGTAAGGAGGAAAGACGCATTGGTTATGAACGTAGCTACTACAACGAACAGACAAAATAGGAACACACAAATCCTTAAAACGTTTCGTGACTTCATGATAATGTTGATTCACTCTACTATCCCAAGGCAGGAGCAAAATATCATCAATGATTAGATTGGGAAATACTTTCCTCTCCTTACCAGGATTAATACAAAAGATGCGTATAACATTGAAAGCAGCTAACCATCGTTTAAAGTCAATAAGAAGAGCACTCTCACAAGAAAAGCCATAGTCTTGCAAATATTTCAGATTAAGTCCATGAATGTGTTTTCTCGCCCATTGATCAACATTGGGATCGCAGTTGGCATGTTGATGATAGACACTAACAATCTGATATGTCCAATTGTTCATAGCAATAGCACTGAACTCCTGCACAGGTTCACCCTCACAATCCATAAAAATGATGATAGAAGCCTAAAACGGAAATTTACACATCTAAGGAAGCGTTCTATAACATATTACAAAATGAAGAATTACATCGATGCTTTTCACGACAAAATACACAAATGATATGATGGCAACGAAGAAGTATAATGTATCTAATAAGACCACGTCTACGACACTCAAAGCACATAAGCGAATTGTCATAGGGTAGAGTTAGGAAAGGATTAGCAATTCTCTTTCCTTGACTTGCGTTTGGAGGTAGCATTGTTGTCCGACTTGCGCTTCGTACCACCCCCCGTTAAGGAAGTCAATAATGTCATCTACGTTGGGTGGCTTTGGAATATATAGGATGGATTCAGTGTATATCGAGAGAGAGGCTATTTTGTTATCCTTGTGCTGACCATAATATAGCCCATTCACTTTGAAAATGATATCCCAAAGATAGAATGTGCGTCCATCACTTGTATGATTCAACGATGGAATGATTCTCACTGTGGAAGGCTTGATTCTCATTAGACAACAATCCTCATTGGAGAATAGAATACATTTAGTAAAGCTGGTACGCTAACGAGTGTGACTGCAGAAACATTTCTTCAACGTTCGCTACGTTTCACAACAACCTGTCAAAGATTTCTTACAAAACTTATTTCAACATTTGCATTTAAGCGAACATCTGCTTCACATATTCTACACGAACGGTTAACGCATGTAATATAAAACCCTAAATCCAACCGTACAGGAGCCTAGCCTTGGATTATGAACTTTACAATCCATGCGATTCAATGTCATGGAACTAGCTCTCATACACTCAACGTGTGTGACAACATCTGGTTTTATAAAACATTCAACGCTGACTATAAGACCTTGTGTGAAACAATCTACACAGCGCAGTAAAACTTTCTAGCGCTGTGATGGACACTGTTTTCATATAACATTCTAAACTCGCAGTCTTACTGCAGTAGAAAACTGCTTTTACTAAACCTGATGAAGCTAATCTAACAGTCATGAAGTTTGAATTTCTAATAGGGAAACATTTGGCAACTGTCTCCAATAAAACTTTCTAACGCTGTGAAAGTAAGTTACAAGACAATCTACACTGTGCAGTAAATAAAACCTTCTAAAACTTTCTAGTGCTGTGATGAGTTCGGTCAGTCATATAACGTCAATGATCAAACTTTATTTTCACAAACGTGCGTCGCGGTAAATTATTTGACTACACTAACGCTTACATTTCATGACATGTGTGTTTCATAAAACGTCATGATCAAACTTTTCTAACTATACATCAACCTGTGCAGCAGTAAAACTTTTACAAACAATGATACACTTTCTAACGACACTCACGAATACAACTTCGATGATCAGACTTTACTTTCTCAAACGGGTGTCACAGTAAAATTATTTGACTACACTAACTTTGCAAACCATGATGCACTTTCTGACTAGACTTACAAATAAAACGTTAATGATCAAACTTTCTAACTATACATCAACCTGTGTTGCAATAAAACTTTTGTACAACATGATAAAGTTTCTGACTAGACTTACGAATACAACGTTGATGATCAAACTTTTCTAACTATACATCAACCTGTGTTGCAGTAAAACTTTTACAAACCATGATACACTTTCTAACGACACTCACGAATAGTGATGGAGATCGCCAGCACCAAATTCCTCCACCAATTATGGGAATGGTACACCCCTAACTCCCAGCCACGAACTATAGCGGAGTGGGAGTACATCGACAAAGTGAGGCTCGCGGTAGAAGAACGATTGAAGCAAGTGAACTGTTTTTGTGATCTATGTGAAGCCAGACTCTGGGATGATATTGACGATGAAGACCTTTTGAAATACATGCCATAATAAATTTTTATTTCATATTATCTTTGCTTTCATACTGACTTACTTGAATGGGGCTTCAGTGGATGATTTAACCATGTATACTTTTTCATTTGGAAATAGTAGCACACTTAGTTTAACTTGCAATTCTTATAACATTTCATATGGATGATAATGGTAGATGAAATAGTGTTAGATAAAATTAAGATAGCTTACACTTCTGATACAGGGATAGCAATCGACTGCGATCCATGTGTAAAGAGCTTGTTAGACTACGGAAGAGAGAAGTGTGTTATGTTGCGTGTGGCGCGTGAGTGTCCTCCCATTTCATTCCATTCATCAATTCGTCTCATTGATAGAGACAGGTAGAACTCATGGTTCTCATAACGTATGCAATGGAAAGTTTTAGGCAACCTTCGACAGTTGGCTAAATGTCGCCCTGGCGCGAATGCATACTACGTTGAGACAGGCAATCACTTGCAAACATGACGCAGAGAGGTTTAACAAGATTGACCATTGCCGAATGTCCCTTGCGGTATACATAGCTACGGGTTTCACCGCCGCCCTTTACAGGAACGCCCGTCGAAAGGAAGTATTACACCGAACTTCATTTGCAACGTTCAAGTTGACTGATAGCAGATTCAACTTAATGATAGTATTCGCCAGTCCGAAGACTGCCCAGGGCAAACCGCGAGGAGGTCCTATCATGTCTTGCCCCATGGTGGCCCTTAAGAGAGCCGATGGTTCGTTCTCGGGAGTAACGTCATCTTACACCCTACCAATTCTGCTGAGAGAGTCTTTGACTCTCTCCTTGGTAGCAGTGTCGACTTCCACACTAACTGGTACATGGCTAAAAAGTGGAATGTAGCGCCATTCCGTTGGATTGACAGCAGTTGCTGTCATCGGATTGCCAATCCGAGCAAGATTATTAAAAACTCTGTCTTGCTCCTCTAGCCTGGCAAACTCCTCAAATAAATTTCGCGGCCTTAACTGCGGTCCGCGAGGAGAGCTGACTTGACTGTTCGGCGTCTGCATGATTGAAATGAAATGAAATGAGAGGCCGTGGTTTATATACCCCTCTAACGCGACGCAACGTTCAAGTTGACTGATAGCAGATTCAACTTAATGATAGTATTCGCCAGTCCGAAGACTGCCCAGGGCAAACCGCGTGGAGGCTCTATCATGTCTTGTCCCATAGTGGACGATTATACGGTAGTGTGTTAGTAGATTTCAATCACTGAAAAAGGAAGATGAGAATCATTTCATTTGTCTCATCAACGTTTATCATGGGAGCAATCATTGAAGGGGCATCTAATGAATTACATTTCACTCTACTCCATATCATAAAGACTAACCTTTGTCGAATGGCTGAAGTACTCTGACCTGGCGAGAGAAAGCGTCACGTTGAGTATGAAGTCGAATGCCCAACATGAGCAACGGCTCAGAGGTTTCGGTCTAACAAACGACGAACAACCCGTGCAACACAATCCCTCTACGGCAGTACCCGCCGTCCCGAAGGAACGCTCGAGCAAAGGAGGTATTACAGCGATGATGTGCTTTATGAGCAGAAGTGAATCTCTTGATAGCAAGAGACTATTCAACTAGATAGCAAGTCAAAACAACCTGATAGCAGGACAAATGTATAGTCAGTAATTTACACTTAGTGAGGAATGATAGATTTGAGTGTAGTGAGTGGCACTCGATCCCGTCGACAGCCCGAAGGCCTTGTACTGATCACTAGGGAAGTGAGAGATCTTCCCCGATACCCGCTATTTACAGCTTAAGACATCATTGTCACTGCCCCGAAGTGGTAACAGCAACGCCGAGTCAAAGGTAGTGAACAGTAGCTGGGATCTAACCCCTCAAAGCTGCCTTAGTCTTAGTTAAATTTGAAATCTGATAGCAGATTTGAACTCAGCATACTTGAAAACCTTGAGGAAACATCCCAAGTTATTGCTTTGATCAGCTTGATAGCAAGCCGTAGAGTGCTTGATTCACCAGCGTTTTGCAATGGAGATGTTTAGAGGCCACCCATGACAAGATAGCTAAGACTCAACCGATTGGCGTTCAAAGTGCTACGTTGAGAGCTGTGTCAAATGCACAACATGAGACATGAGTTGTCCCAGCGGTTACGGTCTCAAATATGACACATTCCCTTGCCACACTTATCACTACGGCATCGTCCGCCGTCCCGAAGGAACACCCTGTCAGTGGAATATTACAGCAAAACTCTCCGTGTCTTGCTCGCTTTCAGTGAAAAGCCGCTTATAGCATGAGAAGACTGGCTCAGACATGAAAACCTGTAGAGTTGGTAAGAGGTGGACAGACTTTTAGCAGCTTGATAGCAAGCCGTAGAGAGCTTGATTCACCAGCGTTTTGCAATGGAGATGTTTAGAGGCCACCCATAACAAGATAGCTAAGACTCAACCGATTGGCGTTCAAAGTGCTACGTTGAGAGCTGTGTCAAATGCACAACATGAGACATGAGTTGTCCCAGCGGTTACGGTCTCAAATATGACACATTCCCTTGCCACACTTATCACTACGGCATCGTCCGCCGTCCCGAGGGAACACCCTGTCAGTGGAATATTACAGCAAAACTCTCCGTGTCTTGCTCGCTTTCAGTGAAAAGCCGCTTATACCATGAGAAGACTGGCTCTGACATCATTAAAAATGCTTTCATTGACTTCAGCAGGGTCGAAAACCCCAGAAAACCTCCAAAACTAGTGAATTTAAATTTTTCAACTTTTTAGCACTACTTATGAAATTTTATAAGTAGTCCATCACTTAGGGCAGGTCAATAGCGACCGAACCTTTTTTGAATCAAGTCAAACGGACTTGTAGAAGCAAAGTTACAAGCCTTTAAAGTTTTGGAGTCTTTTATGGCCTGGAGACGAAGGCCATCTCCTGGCGAACCTCTAAGTCTGACGCCTTAGCTGATATCAGCAATGAAATTTTCTAAGTCGGTCTCTTACAGAAACTCGGAATTTGGAATGTCCGAAGCTATCATCGGAGCTCAGAGAGACGACCTACCTCTGACAATCGTTCTCTAAATGACAAGTCTCTGTCGGTTCCCAGCTTATATAGTGTGTGACGATCAGCTGATGACGTAATACCCATCCATCATCCAAACACTAAAAACCCGTCTATCTCCGGTTCTAGTGCTCCGATTGAGCTGGAAATACACCATTTCCATGTAGAATTTGACGCTGAATCCGAATCTGGCCTCCGCTTTCCCATCCGATGCTTCGTTTTGAAGCTACAGCCCAAAACGTCCCAAATTCTAACTGTCGTTTTTCGACAATCTCCCAAAATCTTAAATGGCGTCTCACATCTAAACGAAGACAGATAGGAACAAGCCGATTCTTTCACTGAATTTGTCTCACTCTTAGCTTTCAAACGAGCTATGGCACGACTAAATCCGTCCACTGGAAGCCAAAATCGAAGCAAGCTCTCCCGAGGGGGGGGGACGTCAGCGAAACTTTCTCTGACCGATTGACTTGAAACTCACCATACCGATGCAGAATTTCACGCTGAATCCGAATCTGGCCTCCGTTTTCCCATCCGATGGTTCGTTTGGGCGCCACACACCAAAACGTCCCAAATTCTAACTCTGTCGTTTTTTCGAAAAATGTTAAAAAAATTTTTTGTCGCCGATTGACTTGAAACTCACCATACAGATAAAGAATTTCACGCTGATTCCAAATCTGAAATCCGTTTTCCAATCCGATGCTTCGTTTTGAAGCTAGAGCCCAAAACGTCCCAAATTCTAACTCTGTCGTTTTTCGACAATCTCCCAAAATCTTAAATGGCGTCTCACATCTAAACGAAGACAGATAGGAACAAGCCGATTCTTTCACTGAATTTGTCTCACTCTTAGCTTTCAAACGAGCTATGGCACGACTAAATCCGTCCACTGGAAGCCAAAATCGAAGCGAGCTGTCCAGAGGGGGGGAGGACGTCAGCGAAAATTTTTCTCTCCGATTGACTTGAAACTCACCATACCGATGCAGAATTTCACGCCGAATCCGAATCTGGCCTCCGTTTTCCCATCCGAGCACTCCTTCCACTCGAAACAGCCCATTTTACAACCCAACATTCAGCAGATTGCACGAAAAACATCACACACTATAGCCTCAAGACTAATCCTGGCGGTCGCCCAAGTCCACCACGACACTCTGTCGTTCCAGAGGGGGGGGGACGTCAGCGAACATTTTGCGAACGTGAACCAACCTGGCCGGCACACCACGACAGACTACAACCTCTGTCGTTCCAGAGGGGGGGGGGACGTCAACGATGGCGGCCATCTTGCGCTATCTGGTGTTTGTCACTTCCTTACTACTGACTGAATTGCAAATACTAGGTCCTAGATTTAGAACATTTCCTGCAGTTATTGGATTAAATACGGATAAGGATGATGCCTAAGCCTAAGTAGGCTATTTAGATGGCGGAACCGGTTTTGAGTAGATTGATGATACCGCTAATTGACTAACTGGACAGAACTGATGTACGGGCATTACGGACAATGGCATGGGCACGGGAATTCCCGAACGGTTGCGAACACGAGTCCTATCCCAGCTGATAGCCACCCACCGAAGCACACAATCATAATTATGCGTCATTCAATGGTTCATCCCATATGAATTCAGCCAATTTAAAAAATAGCCGGCGGATATAGGAATGCGGTCATGGGTACCGCGATGCAAAACAGATTGAAAAGCACTGCTGTAAGGGTTTGCAGAAGCAGAGCACTCCTGCAAATTGAGTTTCCACGGTCATTTTGAGTGCGCAAGTCCGCATTTGATGATTCTAGGGGGACGTGAAGTAGCCTAGGGGTTGGTGCATATTTCAACTGCATCATTTTATGCGGATTATTATTATTTTATTGATTCATGTTGTCTAATGCTCATGAAAGAGCCATGAATATTTTTAGAAATTGATATAGTTCACTTCACATCCTTATCATCATGAATTTGTAATCGGCGATTTCACTTTAACTACTGCATAATTTCGAAAAATTATGGTTGGCAGAAGCAATCACAATCACAAATTACGTATTATGCTGCTTTCGAGGGTTGGTACATTCGATTTTCAGCATGGCACGGATACTGATGCGGCTACCCTCACACACACATGTACACGCCTACAGTAAATTTTGAAACCAATATTTTGATATTCTTCTTTTTAATTCGGTGGCCATATCTAGTTTTCAAAAGTACCGGTAATTTCTCGTTGACACGTGAATTTGATAATTTGACATAATTCTTTGAACTGATGGAGATAACCGAATGCTCACTGAGCATCTGAATGCTTTACTTTTACCTCGCAAAGGCGATGGGTCGCATCACATCACAATGAAAACCCTAATATTTTAATGGTTGACATTTCTGGTTTGTAGTATCATCGGCAATCAGATAAACTCAATTATTACAAATGAATATTGATAACAGTGATTTGCAATTATGACATTGACTATGGTTAGAATTACCATGGTTGCAGTTCTGAAGCTTACAGTAAAAGTGGTCATTGTTTACCACTAATCATAATTAGTTTTTAGCGACTATCGATCATTTCAATAGTCACCATTGAAATTCGAGAAACGAATTCATTTCTATGGCGTTTTCCTGCTATCCTGCTCATCGCAAAGAGTAGGAGATTCTCTCATTGCAAGCAATTCAAGTTGCACTTCGCAGCTTCATAGACGAAGTGCGTGACTTTGTGAGTGTGCATTTATATATCCTTTCAAATCAGATCAGCCATGTGTAACATGAAGACCGCAGTAACAGATTCTATACCAGCACATTTATCGAATGTGTGAAAGTAGCATATCATACTACTCGTACCCTGCAACTACATGTGTAAATGATAGATTGCCATAACCGCGAAATTTAGAACAACAAAGCTTATGGATAACGAGTTAGGTCAGTGAGTTATACATGTAGTTGCAGTGTATTGTAAGCTGTACCCGTTATGATCATCAATAGATAACTTATAGCCCTGATGACATTAATTCTGAGAGCGCATGCGTTCATGCGGATAACAGTTGGATATATTTCAGTTACGGTTAAAATGCTCATGGTTACGGTCAGCTTCGATTAAAGCTCGCGCGGTTACGGTTATAGCTCTCACAGTTCCAGCAAATTTCCATGTGGTAGATTGAGGTTAAAAAATTACTCCTGTTGCATATCACAAATTCCGAGACCCGTGCGTATACAGCAAGCACCGCTGTAAGATGCCGAAAGCGCACACCCTCACTTGTAAGATGTGCAAAATTCATTTGTCAAATAGAAATCGAATAAAATGCTTCGAACCCAAGAAGGACAGATATCTTCAATTCTACATTGCAATCTTCACAGCATGGAGAAAACAGAGGAGACATCATATGTTAACTGTATGCATTGAATTCAAATTTTCCCATGAAGTCGGTCGGCTTAAGTTGCATGGATAAAGTGTCTTGCTTAAAACTAACAAGATTATTATGCTCACATGGTCTTGTAACAAGATCAACATCCCTGTCCATAATGACCAGAGGATATTCTACTTCCGTTTTATGTACGTATATGTACAGTGTATATGTCTTGATGTCGCAGCTCCCCAAAATCGGGGTTTGGACAGTGCTGAACCATTCAGAGGAGCGTTGGAGTACTTTTATTCCAGATTAAGGTCTACATTCGCCCGAAGAGGATTTACGGAAATCAAAAAAGAAAACAACGGCGTGCATTGTACTGCAGACGTACGGCTCGTACTTGTACTTCATGGCATATTATGAAGCTTTTGGTGTGTTGAAAATTAGCATTTTACCCCTAGCACGGACCCTTTGCTTCGAAATCTGATCAAATTCTTCAGTCTCATTAGTAAATACAAAGACCTAAGGTATCACACTTCGCATCAACAGTCATTAACATTGCCATACTCAATGCTCTCCACCTAGATTGAAAAGTTTGGGAAAGCAAAGTAAACTTGCTATTGTATTAGGGGCCCATGTTATTATCAAGCAGTTCAATATATCTCGACTGTAGGCCTATAAAATCTACAGTCACTTTCAAGTTAAGTTCAAAAATCAAGTAGAAAAAGATTAATAACAACGTTAGGATATTCAATCCAGTCGTTATAGACCAGATGTCATATGACCACAGACCAACCCCATCAACACAGCTTAAAGTCAAGGAAATTTTGTATGAGAGTAAATGTCATAGATGTGTAAAGAAATTGGTGATTGAAATGAGCGCTATAAAATTTGGAAAATCCGTTTATCTAATTTGACCTTTTAGGATTTAATGATATATTTTTATGCCACCAACTATCTACATTTCAATGGTATTGAAGTACTACTGTATGTAATGGTCCTATTTTTGGTTTTTGTGTCTTATTGGGAATAAAAAATGTCTCCACAGGGATTTTTTAAAAAATCAATTTATTTGATTTTATTACAGTCGCTAAAAATGAGTACATTTCCATGATCAGCATATTTTACGAAGTATGCCTATACGTTTAGCAAGTGGCGATAAATGACTATACAATAAGGATCTCATTGCACTTTGCTACTAAATTGTGAAGAATATGACCTAAATAAATATAATAGGTCATATTTGTTGCGAAAAATCGAAGACTTCATATGAAATTACAGTATAAAATGTAGGTGGTACAAATTTGTACCACTTAGCCTTAGGGGATATTCTATTGAGTGATTCTTGCAGTACATGAGACGAATGGACATTTCTGTTAGCAATAGGACATAGACATAGTTGATGTAGGCAATAGGCAAGCAGATTGTGGGAGATAAGATATCGGTGTATTTTTTTCATTCGAAATAGGGTTTCTATTCGATTTGAGCCCCATATTTCTAGAACTGATACCAAATGATGGTCAGAACTGTGACCACACAGTCACTCAACCTTCGATATCAGGGATATCTCCATCAGTGTTTTCATAAATGCAGGTAAGTAAATGTCGATGACGATGACTGAGGCCTCATCGATGGAGATATAGATTCGTGATTAGATAAAACAATCACTGAGACCTCTCCAATTGAAAGTAGGCCTGCTAAATGTGACGTGAAAGAGGCTTTTTCTTATTCTTGGAATTCCAAAACTCAACTTCAACCCAATCCTTCATTTGCTTATATGCTATCGATATAATTCGATCCGACATATTATTTGTTTTGAATTGCATACAGGCGTACGAGAGATTTATGAACGGTTCTGGACTGGAGTGAATAATCGCAGATTTTCTGACTCCACAATCTGAACTATAAACAAGACAGAAAGGTATCTCTCATTATACTATAGAGGAAATTATGAAAGTCATTCGGGAACAGCGGAACGAATTGGATTACACGTGGGTTACAATGGGCTTGCAAACTACAAAATAAAAGAGATGGAAATTTGTAGCATCGGTTTACTTTCCTCAACATGTAGGTACCACACCATTCAAAAAGCGATAAAACGCTGTAGTGTATTCTTTAAAGAACAATGCATGTCGAAGCAATATTTTCTGCAGGAGTTGTGATACTGCTTTTTGCCAGAATTTCCGAAGAAACTGATTCTCCCATTACCATCAACAGGGATATTTCCAAATTTATTGATTTGGAATTCAGCCCCATGTGGTAAGGTTTTCAATTCGTATAGGCTTATAATTATTAGCTGATTCATAGCAATTATTCATCCACTATCTAGATTTGAGCAGTCATTGATGAAACGAAACATTTTCAAAAATTAGAGCAAAATTTCCTCTAGGCCGTAATTGCATAAAAATGTACCACCTTTAAAAAACATGTTCCTCTGACTTTTGTCCCAAATACAAAAGATTATGTCTTAATGCGACTCCACAGCAGCGATTGATCAAAAGAAAATATAAATTAATTGCGAAATAGACATCCGTGCCCTAAAGGGTTAAAAAGAAAGTCTTTGAGTTCTTCTCACTCGAAACGGCTGCTAACTTTAGGTCTCAATTAATTTTACTAAGATGGCTTCTTTAAATCTGAGATTAGCTTCATCCCTAGGTGATGATAAAATTTTTGTAGTGAAATAATTTGGTCCACAGATGCTTTTGTGTTACGATAGTATTCTTTTTACTGACAGTCTTTAGGATGTTTGATGAATTACAGGCAGTAAGGAACACTTTTTTCCAAACCACAAAAATTCCGATATGCAGGAAGTCTTGGACCACTTTCTTTTTCTTGAATTCTCGGACGGATTACAATAACCAATAAAACTATTGGATGATTTACGTAAACAACGGAATTTGCTTGAAACTATAGTCCCTGGTACTGATGCCCTTCCTGCCGATTTCCAATGGCACTCTCGGGGTGCGACCTCAGGACCAAAAGATCACTTGGCCAAGTACTTGACCACTGTGGCACAGAAGCCATTACACTACACGGGCACCACCAGTCTGTGTTGAAAAATTACCGGTAACTTTTGATTTGGGTAATTATTACCATTGCTTTTTAGTAATAATTACCCTTCACAGCACTACCAATGTACACATGCATGGCTCTAGTGATATAGGAGATATAGAAAAGCTCGACTCACCTCTGGGACATCTAAACCAGCATCCTACACTGAATCCTGTGACTGAAAGAATGTCAATATTTCCCATCACGGAGTCGGTAGAAAAAGAATGAGATTGAGACTTCAAGTTCAAGACAGTCAGTTCTTCAATTACATTCTTGCCCATTTCCAACCCGAACTCTTTATTACCGACGCATTGTTTCCATAAGTTTATCAACTGATCTTGGTCGGAGTCATTTTCCAATAATGCCAATATTTTCACCAAAACCAATGAACGATAAGTTTCAATAACACATTGATGAATTACTTCTTGAGTAACTGAGTCACGCGTCAAAATGTTCTGAATTCGTCTCAAGCATTGTTTCACGCGAATCAGTTTGTCTTCCTCAGCACAGTTCAAACTGTGATGTTTCTCTTCAATGTATTTCAATTGAGATGCGACTTTCATCATATTACGTGTCATTTTCAAATCATTTAATCTTCTACACCTGTTAAGTTTACTCATCAAAAGTGATCCTACACCAAAATGAATTGATAAGTTTGAAGTATGTTGAAAATCTGCTTTCAATTTCTCTTTTTCCTCTTTGAATGAATATTCAAGGAGCGCGACTTTATCCATAACAATTCGCAAATTCGTCATGTTCCTCCGACAGATGTCTTGATAGCGTAGGCAGCTATAAACCGTGATAGGTGCTTCACATCGAGGACAAACACAAGGTTTTATGTTTCCCGATGATTGGCTTTGTTGCATCCACCCATCAAGTCCAAGTTTCTCAAATATGTGCCCACACGTTTTTAGGAGAATGTAATAAGACTTTTCACTATCTTCATTTCCGAAGAATTTTTCTCCCAATTGTTTTGAATCACATTTTCTACACAAAAAGATGCACTGCTCGCCGCAAACACTTAGACATTGCCTACTATCGCCACATTTTTTGCAAAAGAATCGTTTTCCACACGGCTTATCGCAAGGGGGTTTATCACACATTTCAAAACAACGCCGAGCGCATTTGCTATGTTTACAGCGATTTGTGCAAGCCTTGTTACATGGATTACATCGAGAGCCACAACGTCTGTCACATTTTTTGTGTTCACATTGAGCTAAACAGGGTCTGTCGCACGGAGGACAGTATCTTGTACATGGACGATTGCATTTATGACCACAAATTAGAGTTCGCTTGCATGGATACATACATGGCAAATGGAGCGTTCTATCTGTGCATATTTCACAGTTGCCAAGACACTTATGACCACATTCAAGAATTTCAGAGCACTTCTCCTTACAGTTAGATGTATGTCGTTCACCACATTTTTCCAAACATTTGTGACCACATACAAGCATTTCTTCGCACGGAAATGTGCAACGAAGTTCAGAACTTTTGGTTGAGCACATGGCCTGAATCGTATGACCACACGATTGGACGACGTGGTCTATCATTGTCTCGCATTGAATGCCGTCATCCTTTCGTAATTTAGTTATTGGTGACTGATTCATTTTGTAGCACGGTATTTCGTTTTCGTGTAAACCTCGATCGCATAGCTTTTTGCATTTCTCAAGACATTGAAAGTTGAAATGTGAGGAAGTCTGAAATAGACCCAACTGCATATGGCAAAGTTGGGTGCACTTATGACCGCATGATAATAATTTACCGCATGGTTCATTGCATTTCAATTTATAATCATCTTCGTCGCACGGTAATTCTAAACTATGCCCGCATCCAAGTGTGCGCTTGGTCATTATGAGACATTTTGGGGGATCCTCATGGCAAAGAACCTCATGTTTATGTAATTTTCTCTTGCATAATTTAGTGCATGGGTGAGTACACTTCACTTGAACATCAGGTACGTAGCACGGAGATTCCATGATATGATTGCAGCGAGGAACTGTAACTTTAGTTTTGATGAAGCATTCAGGTGGATCCTTATCGCATCGGACTTTGTAGCTATGTAAGTTCCTCCTACATAACTTATCACATTCTTCTTTACATGTATATTCTTTATGCTTTCGATCAGTTGGGTGACACTTTCTCAAACAAATGTGACCACATTTCAATCTTTTAGCACATGGATTCCCACAGCCACCCTCAGGTGCAACTTCATTAAACTCATGCACAGTTCGCACAACTCTGACGTTTTCAGGATGTACTTGACACACGAGACTGATTCCATCTGCTTTCTGATTTTCTGACTCTGCTAGATCGACTATCTTTGCCCAAAGCAAGCTTTTCTTCTTAAGTAAATCAAAATTTCCCAGGACATATAATCCAATGCGAGCACGGGAGAGTGCCACACATATGCGATTGTCAACCCCCACGAATCCAATTTTATCATCCAGATTAGAACGAACTAAAGACAGAATAATGATATCATTTTCCTCACCTTGATAATTGTCAACAACTGTCAGTGTTAAATCTTCAGAGCGATTTTTCGTTTCTTTGTTGTTATTTATGTAACGCTTCAGAAGATACAACTGACCGGTGTAAAGAGTCAATATTGTAATTTTACTGGATTTGTATCCCTGATCCAGCAAATATTGGTATAGCCGCATTGCAAACTCTGCCTCGAATGCGTTGCTGAAACTTAAAGCATCTTTGTTATCATCCTCTAAATGAGCATGGTTCATGAAGAGAACGCTTGTCGATACTCCCATCACAGAAGGATATTCCTTCACAGTCGAATGATCCTCTAACTCAGGATATATACCACTATGGCGCACGAGATCGGAAATCTCAGGTCTCATTCGATGCTGAATTCCAAGGGTGCTATGTGGAAAGTCATTTTTGATCAAACGTTCAAAAAGTGAAACATCCAAATTATAGCGCTTTGCAAGATTGTAGGCTGCAGGTGATGGACGTAACTGCTTGTGATCACCGATAAGTATCAAATGCTCGCAACCGTCCGATAGAGATGCAATAATATGCGACTCAAATACCTCAGCTGCTTCCTCTACGATAACAATACGTGGTTTTATCAAACTTAGCATATGTCCGTATCTGGCGGCCCCAGTTGTTGTCATAGCAATAACGTGTTGGTCTTCCATTACAACCCTATCAGAATGCGCACGAAGCTCTGCATATTCTTTGCATACGTCAGTGTAACGCAGAATTTGTCGATTACGTTCTTCTAAAATTTTGTTCAGGTATCTGTGACGCCATAGTCGGTACAATCGCCATTTATTTTGCCATGATAGATGCCACGGATTAACTACTTGCCCTTCTTCAGCGTCTGACATGTGACCGTTGATTGACAATTGGTATCTGATCTGATTCTTTTTATTTTCTCGACTTCTATCATTTTTATGACTCTTCATCACCACTAATTCAGCATATCCAGTGAACTCATGGAAGATAATTTGCCTTTTTCTCTTTTCAGGATCTTGCTCTGGTTGAAATTCGTCATCCAATTGACGTCTGTTCGTCTCAAAGGCAACCTCATCCCTTACCGTTACTTTCTTGCAATCACTATTTCGTGGTATGAATTCACCATAAATTTCGTGCATCACAGATTCCTGTAAAATCTCATGGCAAATGTCCTTAATTGCAAATTCAGTAGCATTGATTTCATTGAATGATATTCCAAGAAGCCAACTGTTCAGCGTATTGTCTTGTATATTTTTATCATATCTTGCTTGAGACTTCGGTGACAGCATGGAAAAGTGCTCCTCAAGAATACATCCATGCAGTTGGTCGAGTTGAATCAGATGTGTTTTTGCTGCTTGCTCGCGAATTTCTGTGTCACGCACTTTGGATGAGGATGATTCCATCTCCTCTTCACAACGTCGAACATTATCGCTCATGCCGAGAGGTAGTTCAGTGCGATATTGATGCTTAATACTGCGCAGGAGAAATTGTTCCAGTTTGTCGGATTTACTTCGTCCGCCGACGCGGACCATTTTATCTGTCTTAAACTTCGAGATCCCTTCTAGGAACTGATCCAATGCGTGATTGGTATAGCAAACAATAAGCATAGGACCAAAATGATCTCTTGTGGTTTCAATCACATTTTTCAACAGCAGATGAGCGATCTTTAGTCCAATATATGTCTTTCCTGTTCCTGGAGGGCCCTGTATCAAAGCAACTCGCTTCGTAATGGCGTTTTGCAGAGCTCTAAATTGAGAGTCGTCTAATCCTAGCTCTTCTGCAGAAGGCCATTCTTCGATATTTAATGGAGGAATTCTCGATTTAATTGACATTCTCAATCTTCTGAGCCGTCCTAGTGGGTTATCTGATGCCGTGCGAGTAGCCTGTTCAGTTATCGGAAGGATACACTGGAAATCGAAAGTCTTCGTCGGTTCTGATACTGTGAGATACTGTGGTGGAGCAACATTTGATTCACATTTAACAAAATGAGCAGCGAAAGGCAAGGTATCTTCCGTTATCGCTTTTAGTCTGGTTAAAACATGACTGTAAGCTTCAAAAAAGGCGGAAGATTCAAACATCACATAAGACTGTTGCATATGCTTTGCTGTTAAGGTCACATTTACAAATTTGACAACAAATTGACCGCTACTGCTTAGACATTTTACATTTCGTTCCTCAACTACCGCATAAATGAGTGAGTTTTTTTCCTCATCCCAAAATGCCAAAAATGATCCAAACATGAGACTCTTCGATATCTCCCATTTGAAATTCTTCTTTGCTGTAAATTTTGCATCTAACTGTATGAGAAACCCAATACCAGAGCGTCTACAGCATTGAGAAAGGATTCGCGTGTTATGAAAGACACGCACTTCAGAAATCCGTTTCTTAACACCATCTGATTTCTGATCGTTATCTCGAAACTCGTTGATGCCCTTACGTAGAGGACCAATAAAGTCTTCGCGCATCAAGCGAAATTGAACATCCAAGTAGTCATCAACTGACTGATATTTGCCACTAACGACATTAGCTCGCAAAAACACTGACTTTTCATTTTTATTCAATTCATCCTTCATCGGAAAAATGTCGTACTCTCTGAAATTATCGGGAGGTTTCCGGAGTTTATCGTCATATTCTTTGCTCATCATGGAAACAGTCTTCTCTGCAATTTCCTTGTCAAGTTTTAGCAGTTCCTGAAAAGATAAGATGAAGTCATTTATATTCAAACGCTGTCGACTCAGGAATGTATTTGTCAGGGCACAGGGGTTGAGTTTCTATACCCAAGTCAATCCCGGATTCAAGAGAAAAATTCCGAATCTTTTCTTATTGCAGTCAATACTCATTCAGAGTAAAGCATACTTAGGGGAACCTTATACAGGTATCCCATGCATAAAAATGGAAGTATTCAAATGCGAATCATAACAACGTCAAGTTATGATTTTGTATTTTTTTTATCTCCCTCTACAAAATGCTGCGAAACTTTTGCTGAAAAATATTTTGAAATAATTTTCTTATGTATAAATTTACATGCTGCTTTCAGGGCATGTATCCCTTCTTCAGGAGTTGTATTTAAGCCACCAGGCATTTAAAACATTTCGAAAAAAACATGGATAACTAAAGATGATAATTATCTGTGCAACAAAGCTGTTGATGTACAGATGATTCTATCTGATATCGCGAACTAGCCACATGTATAGCGCAAATCATAGAGCAAATATATTAGGTAGAGTGGCAACTCCGCATTTATTAAATACCCGATGTGTATACACTTTCGAATTTACTAAATGGACTCAAAGGAGATGCAGTCCGAATTGTTTCCAAATGTGAGATATACACATTTATGCAGCTTTGAAGAAATTACAACGGAATCGACTGATCATGATAGTATAAAGCAGATGGAAATGATGTTATTTTACAGATCGTCCGTGTCATGACAGCCTTGGAGAGGTAATGCTTGTTAAATTAGCAACTGACCTGCTATTGCTTTCATGCTGAACCTCAAGAGTATTTTCTTAAGCGTGATCATATCACAGACAACATGCCACTGGCAGAGCAAAATCACATAATCTAAGACAATGATTTCAATTGACTTTGAAAGATGTAAGTGGGTCCACATCAATATTCAGATTCAAGAAGTGAAACATGAATTTAGTGAATCATAAAATCATGTCGGTGAAGATTGAAATAAAACTTCTAATTTCAGCCAAGAAAACACGAATAATATCGTGACTTTTTCATGAAGACTTCCATTATGATGCGGATCATGAAATTCCTTTGATTATCAGCTTGACTTCCGCTTTGTTAGCATGCTTATTGGCAAATATTTATTCCTTTTGATATCCAACTTGTTTCATACTACTTATACTCGTATAGGAGAGTCATCTCGGTAGTATATAAATATGGAAATTTTGACTTTTTTCAAAAGTGCTCAGATAATTTTTTTGGAACACGGAAACGTAATCTCCGCAAAAAACTGAATCTTTTGATATAAAAATTTTCACTGTATACAGATACTTTTTTTGAGTCGACACTCTACCTATATATCCCTACTCTATGGCGCAAATTCATGATTTCGAATGCGAATGCATGAGAGCACATCCATCCGGAACAACGCTCTATCGCACGTACGTGTTTGCTACATTTCAATGATATTTTTGCAGTAGATATTTAAAAATTTGTTCTATCGTCACGAAAATTAATTTTAAAAGTTACTAGAAAATAAAGTCTAAATTTGAAATATACCATAAATCATTGCAATGTAAACTTTGAAAATTACCATGTAAATCATGACAAAGCAGTGAACATTGCCGACGTTGATGTATTTTAAGACAATTTCGAAAGTAATCAATAATTTTTTTTCTCGGGTAGAGAGGAATCCACCAAAGAGCCTGAGCACCGCATTATCAACCACGTGGCATCAACAAGGCAAAATTGGAAGTGAGACTTTTTTGAACTCGATCACGGAGAATTCAGATAACAATCGGATGAACAATTATCGATAGCATTGATTTCAACTCTTCAAATGGTAAAAATGTGGCATTATTCAAAATTATTTGATCTACAGTTAATTATGCTTTATTAACATACTTATGCGACCAGAAGAAAGAGAAGCATCTGGTAGGCACCGCACAAGTCTGGTAAAAAGTTTGAATTCAAATTACGTGCCTCCACGCACTAAGCCTGCTAGTTGCTCACAGCCATATCGAATCAGCGACAAGTGCAATATTCAAGTGCATTTCCAAGTCGATACCCATAGTAGCCATTTTTCCTTGAGTAACATAATGCACGTACAACTCTCAGATATTTTTTGAGATGATAATAGATTACTGCGTGAATAGAGTTTCGAGTAGAGGAAAATGTGTTCTGTATTGTCAGAAGTCACAAAAGTTCATTTACAATCGTGTTGGGTAAAGAAAATGACAAGTTTCACATTCACTTCAGTTCAGTAAGCCGTGGCCCTAAGGTGGGGGGGGGACGTGGGCATTTCTCTTTCTCTCCAACGCTGTCCACCTCGCATGGTTGATCCTCCTCTACAGTCGAAAACGTTGGAAGTCCACTGTCTTTCTTCTTCCAGGTCGGCTTTTCTCACATATTTCTCCCTCGATAGTTGCCATCACCAGGCTGTCTCCTCTCCTTTTCCAGTAGCCATATTTGCGAAGCTTTTTTTTCCTCTTTTTTTATTGAAGCTTTCTGTGACATGTTTCAATATTCCTTCGTCTTCCGCGATTCCGATCTTTCTCCTTACCCAATCGTTCATGCGCCTTTCCATCCAACAAACTCTCAAAAATCTCCTAGATCCACATCTCAAATAACATTGATCATCCTTAACTCTGAGTCCAAGCCTCACATCCGTACGAGCAACACTCCACACTCATTAAAGATTTTCCCAGTTGTACCTTGATTTTAATACTGAGGTCTGCTGACTTCCATATTTCAGCGAGTCTAGTAGCTATGCCTCGCGCTTGTCCGAATCTAGTGTTGTTGTCCAATGTGCTGTCTCCTTGTGTGATGTAAGAACCTAAGTACTTCAATTTCTTAACTTTATCTTCCATCTCCATAGAAGTTTCCATTTCCATTGACAGACACTGTGCTTGTCTTGGCGCTGTTGATCAACAGAACCATCTCTTCGCTGACCCGCCTTAGCTTCTCTGCCGTGTCCGCCATCTCCTGTCTTCTGTTAACCACGATCGCCGTATCATCAGCATACCTTACATTCCATAAAGCTCTTCCTCCGATGAACTTTCCGATTCTTTCTGGTAGACAGCAATGTACTTTCCACATGATCATTTCTGAGATGACATTGAACAGAGGTGGAGATATCAAGCAACCTTGTCTTACACCTTTTTGGAATGAGAATGATTGTATTAGCTCGTCTACCACTCGTTCAACTCCAGTTGCTTTATCGCACAAATTCTTGACCAGCCATATCAAATGCTGCGGCACACCGAACTCGACTGAAGTTGACCACAGTTTCTCATGGAATACTGAGTAAAACGCCTTCGAGTAATCCACAGAGTAGCCACAGTTCTTCATTTTCTTGTTTTTTGCAGTCTCTTAGATGATATTCCTAACTGTTAATAAGGCATCTGTTGTTCCCCTGTCATGCACGAAGTCGAACTGTTATTCTGCAATCTCACTGGAAAGAAAATACTGTAATCACTGATCATTGTCTAATTATACTCCCGCCTTGAGGGCTTCTCCTGGAATTTTATCGACCTCAACTGCATGTCATATTAGCTTCGTAGTATATTTCTCCGGTAGCATCTTTTATGCCGAGACCACTTTGTACAGCAGGTTTTTGCTGACTTTTCTGGTGATTTTACAGACTGATGATTTTGTGGCACCCTTCTTATTTGCCGCTCGAGCCTCCACCATCCTATCTCTGTACCACTTTCATTTCGCTCTTCATAGTGCTGTCTTCACTTTTCTTGATGCGTTTTGATGCTCCGGACTGTTTGTTTTTCTTATTCTTATGGCTCTCCTCTCCTCGATGAGTTTCCAGGATTTATCGTCTATCCAAGGTTTTCTTGCTTCATTTGTTATTGGAGAAATTTCAATGGTCTCTTTCAGTGCAGCTCTTAAAGTAGTCCATCTTTTACTCTCCATATTTTTTCTATCTATTGTTCTGTCTATTGTTCATCTTTTTTTTCTTGTAATTTGCTCTCAAATTCCGCTATCTTCTGTTTACTTTCTGAGAACTGCAAAGTCCAACCAACTTCGCCCATAACATCTGATGATCCGAGTCACACTCAGAACTTGTCAGTGACCTCGAGTCCTGAACATTGGACCTGTGTTTTCTTCTGACTATGACACAGTCGATCATATTCTTCTATTGCCCACCAGGTGATATCCACGTCTAACGTTTCTTGCTACGATGATAGAAGCAATTGTTCACCGCTATGAGGCCGATTTCGTCTATCCAATCCGGCAGTAGCTGACCTCATTCATTCAATTCACCGAGTCCAAACAAGACGTAAGCCGGGTTTTGGGTAGCTTCCCCTATTTTCGCATTAAGTCTCCCATCAATATCAAACGGTCGCGCGATGGCGTTGATGTAATAATAATTTGCATTTCTTCATAGACTGTGGACATTGTATGTGGTTCATGTAATTACAGACCATTGAATATATCCCTTTTTAGCCATGGTGTCGCGTCTCTCTTGAATAAATAAGCTTCGAGTTCTGCTTTGGGGACAGTAATAAGTAGAATTACAGCAAAGCAGAATATATCGGTCAGCGCCATCTATAGGTGCGCAGTGCGTAAATTCGCTGATTATGTTATATAATTAATGCTACAAATTATATAATACGTTACATATATTAGGATGGTCCTTAAAAATCGAAAGTCGGAATTTCATCGCTCCCAAACCCTAAATCATGTCTCCTTGAGGAACATGAGGAACCGAGGAATCTCAAATCTTGCGCAAATACTAAGTTTTAGATGTAGCTCAATCGACTTGAAGTAGGCAATTTTCCTAAATTTTGTCGAATTTTTGGTAATAAGTCCAAATTAAACAGTGAAACACTTTAGGTCTTATCCTGTTTGAATGATGGAATGCAGGAGTAACGTATTGTGCTACATTTTTGTTCATTAGGATAGATTAATGACGCATATATTAGTAGAAATCAAGTCTACGAAAATGTGTAGGCCTTCTTCTAATACTACTAAAAATTTATGACTAGTAGTTTTCTTACAAATGAGATATCATGTTCAACTTGACTTGAAGTATATGTAACGAAGGGGATATCAATCGCTTGTGCTAATGTTCCATTGTAAGCCCATCTCTTATGATGATACATCTAATAACTTGTATTATTTACGTAGTTTATTGTAATATTTAGCATATACTGTAAACCTACATAATGGCTCAATCAAGATAAATCATTTTTTATTCACAAATTTTCGTCATTGCGACTGTAACACGTCATCAGGCAAGATAACGAGACAGAAGTATTACATAACATTATTTTGGAATTTATATGAAAATGAAGAAACTATGCTAATATATTCCTGTGTACCTTATGTGCTGATAAAAGACTATAAGAAATGTAGTTTCCTTATTCCATGGACGACTGTTTATGGAAGCATGGTATTCTAATAATAATTCCAACAATGGCCATATCGATCTTGATAACAACAATGTTCACCTTCCTCAACAGTGTAATTAGGATAACTACTTTTCTTGTATTCTTTTATCAGCCCATAAGTTACACAGGAATATATTAGCATATTTTCTTCATTTTCATATAAATTTCAAAATAATGTTTTATACTTCTGTCATCTTATCTTGCCTGATGACGTGTTGCAGTTACAATAGCAAAAATTTGTGAATAGAAAAATAATTTATCTAATTCATAATTTAAATAATTATTAAAATTGCGAATGAAAGTGGGCGTATATATACAAATACTGTTTATCATTGAGTCAAATTTCTGCCTGCAGGTCCATAGTAACAATTCAAATACTTGAAAAGAACATTTGAGTTCGTTATAAAATGCTTCTTCCCTAGTTGAGATATTACTGAATTGAGCGGATTCCGTGAGTACGGCAACAAACAATCGTTGCTTATTAAAGATTAAATTCAAAAACCACACTTTGAGCTGAAAGCTGCCTTATAATTCTTTCTGCGACCTTAATATTCAATTCAGCTCACCTCATGTAAATCAATAGTTTCTTCGTTGACAACAGATTCGTCAGCCTCTGCAACAGATTTGAGATTTTGTATCAATCCTTCTAATCCCGTAACAATTAAGTGCAAGCGGCTATAAGCTTGGTTTTCCATTCTATCAAACATCACGGTTAGTGTACGAATAATGTTGTGAAGACATTCTCGACCAACCTGTGGTGAATATATTTTCTTTTTCACATTGTCAAACAAGTCTTCTGTTATCAGTCGCTGCAAACATCGCGTAAAAGATGGTGTGTTCAAAACATCAAGAAACAATTTGTTTGATATCGCTAACGAATGAGCACATTTCGAGGCTCGTGTTAGCAAGCTAAAGATGATTGGGATTTGGTTGACGTATCTTGAACACTGATCATTGACATAGTTATATACAGCTTTGAAAAACACCGACTTGCTGTCTGCCATAGCAATAACAAGGCCAGCATCATCCATTGATTGCAAGTCCTCCAAGCACATTAGTTGTTTCTTTGATCTGAAATTAAAAAAAAACAGTGACCTAATTAGCAAGCTAGGTTGCAAAACTTTAATTATTAGATTCCGATATAATAGTTGACATTTAAGTCAAAATAGTGGCTGTTTTACAAGTCTTCATATACCGTAAAGCCGGTAAATGTCAGCCACGTTTTGAAATCAATTCATTCATTGAATTAACATATTATCAACAATGCGTTTGAGTATTGAAATCAGGGTGTTGACAGAAATTCATGGGCCGAAATAAAGGACTTTTAAAGGAATTTATTCTTTTAAATCAATTCAAATATACATAAGCGTTTCAATTGCATAAGATCATATCAATAAAGTGGTAACAACATCTATACAAGGAGATAGAAGAGTAAACGTCAGATCATATTACCCAGTTCAGCAGTAACAAATTGTTCTAAAAAGAATGATAAGAAAACAAGCGTTAGATCTTGCTACCCAGTGATGATGACCTTCAAGATCAAATCTGTCACGAAAGAACTCTCTTCAATATGAATTCGTATCCACTCCTCTAGGCATACAGTTCCTCTGCCATAACTTTAAATCTCTGTTATTTTTCTTTGATGTACGATAATGCTTCCTCGGCTTTCCGTTTCGCCGCATTTTTTTTTAATTTCGTGCCTGAATTTCGTCGGCGTTTTCCGACAAGTGTCGGTAAGCCTCTGTCTGGATCCCCAACAGTGATTGATCATGGACTGTGTTATCTTTGCTTTCAGCAGTTCGCCGGCTTTGCTGATACCATCCGCGAATACGTCGTTGAGCGATTTAAGACAGTTATTTCAAGTGTTCCACGAGGCAATGTTTATTGACAGTTAGCCCTCGTTCGATATTGGTCTGACCAGAGAGCAGGCAGAGGAATACCTTGATGACACCGAACAGACGACCAGACAACATCCCGACACTGACTCGAATAAAATCATCAAGCCTACATGTATTCCTCCTGTCGAATTCCTCAGTCTCTGAACAAAAAGACTTGTGAGCAAAAAGACCAGAGAGCAGGCAGAGGACTACCTTGACGACACCGAACAGACGACCAGACAACATCCCGACACTGACTCGAATAAAATCATCAAGCCTACATGTATTCCTCCTGTCGAATTCCTCAGTCTCTGAACAAAAAGACTTGTTACCTTGCCATTGCATGTTACGGCGTACATATCTTTATCTGGATTACGTCCCCGAGCCCACTATTCCTAGCTATCTATGTACATGATTGTGGCTGTTGTGTACTACTTCTATGGTAGTCAACGCTTCGATATAGTCTGCAGTAGGGGCTGGTGTTGAACAATCTGGCAACTAAACGTTACCGACACAGTAGTTCAGCTGGAAGAGCGTCCATAACTAGAAGCCCATGGGTTCAACTCCCATCCGAGTTGCAGAATTTTTCGAAGTTTTTGAAATGAATGTATGTTGGTGTGTGATTTCTATGACTGTATATCGATTAATGTTATACTGTCGCTACGACCACCATGTTGTATCCTAAATATGCATTAAAGATAAAGAAAGCTATGAATTTCATGGATCTCTTCATTCAAATCGAATAGTAGCCATAACATTTGACAAACACTGACGCATCATTCGGACGTTTTCATGCGGTTTCGATTGAGCGAATACGATCCGAAAAAACGTTCCCTGTAAACCAATCTTATCAGGTTGGTAATAATATGCTCAGAACAACTGGGAAAGGGTAGAGAACAGAAAATTGGAAATATAGGGGTTTTGTTGTTTGTGACCTATAGATTTACAACAGACAACAAAAATATCGCAAACAATAAATGAAGTGTTCGACAACAATAATATCGCTCATTATAAAAATATGAAAACGAAGGACCAAGCACCAAAATTAAGGACTTTTCAGGGACTTAAAGGACTTTTAAAGGACTGTCGACACCCTGTGAAATTGATTTCCTTTGTTTTGATTCATAACAACTTCTGAATAGATTTCAAAACGTGGTTGAAATTATCCCTCGTGTCTGACATACCGGGTGACCCAAAAGTCTTCAACTTTTTTATTTTTTATTATGAAAGGAGTTTTCAAAGTATAATTTTATGGGATTCTCCTCATAGACAATCTTTGGGACGTGTCAAACGCTTTTTGCTAATGACAAAAATCAAAAACCTTCAACTTTTCAAAAGAAACAACTTTTTGAATCAACCAAAACATTTGTCAGTGTCACCTCATGAATCATAAACTCTTTCTAACTCAGGATACAGTAGACAAACTGGTGTTTCACCATCTTGCAAATAGAAATGATCCGATGACTTTTCATCGTGCAATAGCTGAAGCCACATCATTATCGAAGTCATCAGTTCACCGAATAATGAAGAGTGAAGGACTTCATCCCTTCAAACCTCATTACTATACTGTCAGAAACTTTATGAAGACGACCCGGATCGGCACATGCAATTCTGCGAAACGATTCGTGAACTGTCTGACGAAGATTCCAGTCTTACAAGAAAACTTATTTTCTCAGATGAGTGTCAACTTTATTTGTGTGGTTAAGTTAACGAGTACAACATTCATTACTGGAATACCACTAATTCCCATGAAATCATCGAATCGCCGAGCCATCAACCTTCCCTCACTATTTGGGCGGCCCTTGGGTATCACGGTGTTCTGGCATTTGCGATTCAAAAGGGAATCGATTAATGGTGAACGATGTTTCAAAATTCTAACGGAAAAGGTGATTTTAGTGTTGGTCAGGACAAAATGGATGGTGTTTCCAACAAGATGGGGGCCCCGCCGCATTATTTCTCAGGATCCCGTCAACTATTGAACAATTACTTATCAGAAAGTGGATTAGGCGACGAGGAGCCATCAGGTGGCCTGCACGCTCACCTAACGTAACCACCTTGGTTACTGGTTCTGGTCACACATTCAGACTCAATTGTATCATCCCCCTGGTCTTATCTTTCCAAATCTTGAAGCACTTAAACAAAGAATTGAAGAAGAGCACTATTGTCGATGTTTCGCGATTCCCTGAGAGCTTTCTTAAAACGCTGCGACAAATGCTTGGATTTAAATGGTGAATAGTTTGAGTTTGTATTGTAGTCTACATTTTCTTGGTTACTTGATCAAAAGATTGAGTCGGTTTTATTGCGTCAAATATTGAAAACATAGATTTTTCACTTGAAATACGGTAACTAAGAATGACGAAAAAATGTCAGTTAAATTAACAAATTTCAATAATATGCTTGATTCATTAATTCAGTGAAGCATCTTCTATTATGTGAGGCACGTAAGTTTCTAAAGATATGTTTAGCAGGTCTAAAAGCCTGCTATGACAAGCATTCTATTGAAATGACACTTTGGGAGCTCATTTTAAGATTCAAAATAAAAACGTTAAATACCTTTGGGGCACCCGGGTATGCCTGTTTACAAAAAGCGTGGTTATAAAACTCTGCTCATGACAGAACGGTAAGTGATTCTGGCATTACGATTATGAAAATCATCCCAACATTCACCAGTAATTGAATATGAATTTTTAGCAATTTGTAGGACTGGCAAAAGTCAATTTCTTCCGTTTAGGTAGTCTAATAATAAGCTAATACCAAAAAGGTGCTTCAAAAAAGTAGGTTATACTCCAATCAGAGCTTATTAGGTCAATAAAAAGTCAATCATTGGCACTAATCAGTGATGACGGAGTGACACCCCCTTGCACAAACGTAAGCATCCTGCAATCAAAAAGCTATTTCGGAAAATGGATTACCAGTGCCCATCAGAATCGAGCTTCTGTCAACGCATTGCTGTGAAGTATATTGTTATTAAGTATAGGCCTATATCATGGACGCTTTGAATTTGAGCAGAATCAACCCTTCACCAGGCGACTACAATCACCTACAGAACGCCTTTTCTACTTCAGCAGCAGTAAAAAGGAGCTTTTACTTCAAAAAAGGCTTTTGTTGCACTAGAAACTTCTCGCAAGAAAACATTGCAATTATGCGATGATCCTGTATGCTAGTTTCATGCCACCTGTGTAGTCAGTAAAAGTTATAAAGGTATGATCGATTTAAAGTCAATTAATTTTGTAAATGCCGCAATTTTTTCCTTTGATCATTTTAATTTAAAAAATCGACCTAAGGCAAAGTGAATGAAGTAGCATTGATGAGAATTAAGAAATTGCGGAATCCGTAGGTTCGTGGATGCCATTCTTTTTGATAATTGAATACTCTCATAAATACTCTCAAAAAGCAACTCAATGCAGCTATGTCGTGGCAAAAAATTAAGCTAGATCAAAATAAAAAATCTTAAGCCTACTTATATCATAACACTTATTCGCCAGTGCACAACACAAACACTCATTATGTACATAATAGTAAAGTAAATAGAGAAAGAAACTGGTCATCAATAGTTATAAGCACTAAAAAAGGAAATACATGTACATTAAAAAACAACATAAAATTAGATGGATAAATGGAATTAAAAATGGAAAAACAGTGAAACAGTCACTACAATGAGTGCGATGTAACTATTGCTAGACACCAACTATTACCCTGCACATACATGCAATGAGAAGACATTTCTTCATTTGAATCTATAAACATGCAGCTGTCATCAAAAGACATACACTAAAAATAAAACTGTGACTAAATAAAATTCAGTGCATCTTCGTCTGTTCTATATTTGATTTCTTCAACACTTACTTCAGCCAGCAACATTTTTCCGTTTGTAATTAAAAGAAAATAGTATCACCAGCAGGAAACTTGTAAAGTGAGGAATTACCAAAGCGTTTTCATGGTCGGTGTACCTAGGTCATCAGATGTACCTATCTATAATTTAAAAATTATCTTGAACTTGCTATTATCCTTCATTTTGCATCTTACCAGTATTTAAAATGTGATTTTTGCGCCTGTGCTGCTGCTGCTGTGCATGTCTGGCATACCGCATATGGATGAAAATCTGTACATCTCAAATGAGGCAGCAATTTGACAAAATGACGTCAATAGATGCTTTCTGTCGCTACTTATGCAACCTGTTATATATAAAACGTGTGTGAAGTTGGCGGAACCACCCAACCGAACCACTTCTATCTTTTGACTTGAATTTTTCAATAGCGACTGCTAATTTGTGGAATCTGAGCCGAAATTCATGATCAAGACGTTGAAATTGATAAAGTAAAAATTGGTTCGAATGTAATCACGCTGTAATAAAAGATGGGTCTGTTGGGTAGATCCGCTAATTTCAAACACAAGTAGATGAATGCATTGCCATATTGCCGTTTTTAACTGCACTGTTGTGAGAATTGAAGCATAGATTTGTGATATGGAGGCTGAAATTGATAAAGTAGAAGTTGTTTCGAATAGATTCTCGCTGTAATAAATACTAGTTCCGTTGGGTGGTTCCGCCAATTTCTCTCACGTCATAGATAGGACTCATCGATAGCGGTCAATTTATGATCCAAGTCAGACTGCGGAGTTCCCCTACATCGGGGGTGCGCAACCTTTTAGATTTTTCGGCCGCCATTTCGAAGGCCGAAAAAAATCACGGCCGCACTTAATATGTGTGCAAACAACTAGGTCAATTGCCAATCCTTTGTATATTCCACCACTCAAATTAGCTTTTCCTGATGAATGATGCAATGAAAATTGCATAAAGGCCTATTTCGTAAAGAATGAGTTGGCAAGTTAAAACGACCGACGGTCATTTTTGACCCAAAAAGATTTTAGGCTTACCCCTTCATGCTGCGCAATGTTGACCCCAAAGCGGCAAAAAATTGTAACCGAAAGAAAGAGGAGATCAATGCGCTTCTAATGGCACCTTCTTTTCAAGTGCTAATAACACCCGTTGATGCGTAAATTATTTTCAAAATTAAAGCTTTTTTAAAGAACAAAGACTTGAAGCTAACGCGCGCGAACAATTCGAGAAAACTACAATTGTCCCTTTTGTTTCTTTTAGCTGATGACTATAGCCATGAATGCACATGAATGTAACTTCCCTAAAATATTCTATTCATGAGTTATCGAACTGCTTGAACGCCTTCATCGCGCCTGCGGATGAGCATTTTTCCAAGCAGCATGGGCATAAAGGTGTTCGACAGTTACAAGGTGACTAGTATGCTACTATAGTGACGATTGTTTTTCGAATGTCTTGAACTCCAGAAATATTTGTAATATACATGTACAACATTCTTTTTCATTTGCTTCTCATTGTCACGGCCGCAGGTTGCGCACCCCTGCCCTACAGGAATGTAGCAACTATGCCAAAGAAAGAAAAACATTTCGACAGCATAAGTCATGAATAGTTGTGCTTGCCCCAACTCGATCAATGTAACACTGGAAAAACGAAGGCAACACTCACAATCTTGTTTATCTAAGGAGTTGACCTAATGAAAATACGGTATGTTCGACACTCGAACTACGAAAGCTGCTGGACGTATCCATAAGCAGGTTAGGCCGTGATAAGGTTTTATCAATATGAATAAACAAGCAGCTTATGACTCATTATCATTAGTGTTTTCTTGAATGGTGAGCGATATTTTAATGCGTAGCGTAATGACCTGAGCATGGTTTACGAAGGAATACATTTTCGTTCACTTATCAAATCTCATCACTTATCATATCTTATCATTAATTAATATAGAATTTCATGCGAAATGAATTGGAGAGAATATATGGAGAGCGAACACTATCGAGATTGTGTATTGTAGAAGGGGCTTCCACACATTGTGCTTTGACTTCGAACTCTTACGCATCTTTTAGCATTGAAAAACATCACATTGACGTCAAGCATAACTCGAGTGTAACTATGAGCATTTTCAACATCTAGTTCTTTGTGCACTTCATCTTAAAACTTTGTGGGCTGCATCAACGTTGTGTTGCTAGGCAACCAGTGTTGCCTTTTTGGATTGTCTTTAGAGTACCTTCAGCAAATAAAAGGTTTTCAGATAGAAAATTTGATCAAATTGTTATTTTTACTAATACTATATGTTTTACAAAATAATTGATAGGAAAAGAAACATTGAAATAAAAACATCACCAGATGTCTATTGATTATTATTTATGACCTTAGCTAATTTATCAATTGCTAGCTGTCACAAATATGTTAGAATGTAGAATTCTGATTTAGGAACTATCATTATGATAGTGTCTTTCAATGTTGAGTACTTGTCGGCCATCTTCTGTGTGACGCATCGTTAACTTACTGTACTACTAGGTGACGTAATTCATGAAAAGGGATCAGATCTAGAGAAAAAGAAACGAGCAAAGAATATGATTACGCTCTACTCTAAATTTGCGTTACGTTGAGCGTGTCACACGTATTGTGCTTAGAAATTTGTGTTATCTGTCACCTGATGTTCAATCTTATAAAAATACATTACATACGGAATGCTCACTTCACATCCCGTTTCACCTCTTCTCGTCCCATTGCTTGAGGTTGGACAGAGTTTGATGACTCGCTTCCATTGTTCCCGGTTTTGAGCAAGATGTTCGCTGATACAAGGGCGTCCAGGTCTTTTTGAACGCAGCTGTACCATGCCTTCTTCGGTCTTCCAGCTGGTCGCTTTCCCTCAATCTTCATGGATTCTACTCTCCCGATAACTTTCTCTTCCGCTCTCCTGACATGACCAAACCATTGAAACTTCATATGCCGAATTCGGCTCAGATGTGTCAGTCCGCGCACTCTCATTGCCTCTTCATTCTCGCCATTTTATCTTCAACGTGTAGCGCAGCATCTTGTGATCGTAAACTTCCAACCGTCTTCTTTGTTGCTAAGTCAGCGGCCAGGTTTCCGCTACGTGTAGCAGTACCGACAGTATACGAGTACACGTTTCGTACACTTGAAGTGAGAGCTGCATTTTATTGGAATATTTTGGCAAACTTCCAGTGACACTAAGGATAGAATTGACCCCTAGGGAATAATGGAAGAAAGATTTACAGCTTGATCTGTTGCCCCTATTTCATATCTCAGATCCATCTTTAAATTAATACAGACCCCTAGCGTTCATAGATGTGACATGAAGAGCATGAATAAATAACATGGACTTAGCCCACTAATAATATAGTACCGGTACCTATGCCCACCAATTTCCGTCAAAAATTAGGTACACTATAGCACATTAATCAATAAATAACTAGTTTGATGATATCAGCATGAGCTGTGGTGAATACTAAAGTTCTGATTGGTAGCTGTAGTAGTGTTGATGGTGATTCACGAATGCTGAAACCTTCCTTGAATTTGAAATTGTACGGCGTTGTCTAATATGCATGGTACAATGCATTTTAGTGTAAATGATAAAATTTGCTCTGTAGTGCATAGCGACACTGTATGAAAAATATTACTTAAATAAGTATTGTATTGCGTAGAATAACACTGGAAAATTGTGACAAAATATTTATTCATTGATTAAAATTGCTGTGAAAACTGATGTGTGATGGTGTAGCATTGGTTCCATCAGCAGATTTTAGTCTCAATCATTCAATCGTAATGTAACTCAGTTGATAGAGCAACCCAGTGGAAAAATTGTGATAATATGATGCTGGGCCATTATCTTCCCGACAGACAGCTGTTGGGAAGTTGTCGGGAGATGAAAGCCTGTGATCATTTGTCTCTCCTGTCGGCGAAACTTGGTGGTCCCGATACATTTGCGACAGTTATAAAACTTCTCTTTCAAGTGCCGATCGTGCAGGCGGAAACGTGGAAAGTGATGAACAAGGGAAACTTCTCTCGCCACCAATTATATCAAAGCTCGCCTCTCGCTTCTCCCATCAGCATTCTCTAAACATGGATAAACTTTCCAATGCATCACCACTGAGATGACGTCAATTTCACATGCAGACTTGGATCATTTTCTCTTCACTTTCTCTACCATTCATTGTGACTGTTTGTGTGCAACTTCTTCCGTCCAATTTTGCTCAATTCACCGAAGTCCATAATTTTGTTAATAAGCTATAGGTAAGTCATTGACTGCATATGTGTCACATAACTAAATTTTCCAATAAATGTAAAATGTAAGCCTATTGTACTTTCTGTAGTTGACTATCATCTTATTTAAAAGTTTGCATGTCTACATATTGCCCATAATCAACGATAACATTGATTATGGAAATATAATGGAGGAATATACTGATAGACGACTAACATATTTTATGAAAAGAATATTTTACATGCTGGTTACGGCTGATGAAGCAAGGAGTAGAAAATCTTGTTCTTGATATAATAAGTCATATAGTTATGAAGTTGTGGAAGGACCAAATGACCTAAGTACATCCACGGAGTTTTATCCATTGACAGTGACATTAATATATTCGGCGAAAATACCGTTTATTCTTTGTAGATTCCTACATGGCAAATGAATAGAAATAGTTGGTATCACATCATAGATTATTTACACTTAAGTATTTAATACCAACAAAAAAATTAGGCACTAACTATACTTCGTATTAGCTATCTTGCAAAATTTACGGTACCGGTACTAGCGAACAAGTGTTCTTCGATGTTTGTGTGCAAGAAATGGATATCAGTAAATGAGTATATTTGCAATTCATGTAGTATATTTGCAACAATGTCTAAATCATGTCTGATTTTTCTTGTAGGTGTGTAAAATCCGTTATTCATTCTGTCCAATCTTCTCTGTGGTTCCCTGCTGAAAATCTATCGAATTATCTGGTACTGAAAGGTATGTAAGTCATCACTTCATTATTTGCAAGATTCTAAATGCAATATTTCAGATGTGGAAAATGTAGAATTTTATAGATCCGCTGTAAGTAAAATGTGAACTTTCGGAGAGTCAGCAGCTCACTGTGTGCTGAGATTTCTGAAACTTCAGCAGTTCTCACAATGATTAATCGCAAGCGAAATGTTATCGTCTCTCATATGCTGTATCTAGGTTTTGGTGTAAAAATGCATGCACTGTAATTTTGTAGCCTATACTTAATTTTCTACTGATGAAGATCGAAATAGACAACAACAGATTAAAACTATATAATAATAAAGGCAGTATCATCTTATCATTACAAAAATATTTGGTAAAATTGAGAATTCAATTCAAAAATTGATATATATATATATATTAAATATCTTGGCTTTTTTTAAAATTTGGAATATACTGTTGCTCCGAAGTCCGAACTGGCTCAAAACACTGTGAACGACGCAAAATATTAAAATGTGTCAATAAATGTTCCTAATCAATGCAATTTAAAGGAATAATCGTGCCTACACTTGAAGAAAGGTACACGCAAACCGAACTTTCCACTGTTTTTCTTCAAACATAAAGGGCTCAGTTTTTTTATCACCTTTCTTAATTTTAGCAGATATTTTCAAAGCGATAAGATAAAGCTGCCGTTCTTAAGGCACGGTGCTAGTTCCTAGCTATGGACTAGTTCTGAGTTTTGGCTAGTTTAAATTAAATGATTACCCAATTTACAATTTAGAAAATGCAGAAATTTGTGCAATAATATAATGGAAAAATAATGATAATAGGGATAATGATATAATTATGATAGTTACAAATATTTGCATTGTAATTACATATTCAATGTTTATCGAGGAATCACTCATCTAGGATCATCCATCTGTTATAAACACATACGTTCTAAACCTACTCATTAAACAATAATTCAAGTAAATATTCCGCTGATGATTTTAAATATTGTACAAAATTCATGAAAGGAAATATTCACTGTACGAAATAGCCTGTAAAATAAATGTGCGATGTAATTACTAAAAAATGTTTTGTTTTTGCATCATTTTATATTATTTGAAATCAAATGTCTTTTTTCTTCACGTTTTATTCTTTTATCAATGTCCAAATAATTACTGAAAAATAATCTGCAATTGAATTATAATACAAATGTGGAATATTGTTCCGTAGCACTTCTAATTCTATCGTTCAATCGAGTGAAAAGCGTATTAAGATTATTTAATGAAGATTTAAGAAACAATGTACAATCTTACGTAAGATAGCCTTTGATATTCATGACTTAGTATCATATCTTGATACTGTAGACAAGCTTTGCTCAATTACATGCTGTATTTCATACAACAGCCCGGTCTAAATAATAATTTTTACTATAAATAGATGTAATATTTTGCAGATGGGATAGGATTTTAGTATATTCAATTTTGTCTCAAAAAGTGATTAGAGAGTGCATAAGTACATGCATTTCAACAAGCTAAATAAATGATACAAATTTCACATCAAGTTATTTCTTTGTTGTAATTTTTGATAAAAACAAGAGGACAAACTTAATATTTCGACCATGAAGTGGCCATCGTCAGAAATCTATTTACTCCAATTCCTGCATTAGATTCAAATTACAAAAACACACAAACGATAGTAGGCTATATAACGCATACAATCCTAAATGAACAAATACCACGGTAAAGAAAATCAGTCAGAAATCTGAAGACTCCATAAACAAGGCAAATAAGCTTAGAAATTGCTCTCTAGATTAGAAAATCAGACCTTCTTCTCTATTTCTTTAGTATTGTATATAGCCTACTATTGTTTGTATGTTTTTGTAATTTGAATCTGATGCAGGAATAAGATTTAATAGATTTCTGACGATGGCCACTTCAGATGGTCGAAATATTAAGTTTGTCCTCCTATTTTTGTCAAAAATTTTACAATGGTGAAAAATAATGCAAGTAAAACATCGCAATTGTGTTCCATGTCATGCTACTCCCATGCTTTCCTTTCGTAAGAACATGAACATGCTTCCACCCCAACTTAGCGATTTCTTATTCTTGTATGTATGTAGAAACATCAACATTTATTAGACAAACATTATTGATTAGCATCTTAGAAGTTTGAAAATTAATTTATTACTTCCTTACGATTATGATAATATGGAGACATGATATTTCCAATTGCATTTGGCTTTCTCAGGAATCAAAAGAAATTTTGTACTACCGGTACCCAGTTTTCGGCATTCATAATCAAGGGTGAGAGGATAGATGCACAGTGTATGTCAATTTGTGTACAAAATGAGAATAAGTAGGCCTACAGGCTGTCTGTAGGTTATATAAACTGACATCTGCGTTGAATTAGCCTGTCCGTGTATTCATTGTTACCCTTGATGAAGAATGCCGAATGGGTAGGCCTAATCACTAATACTCATGTAGGCAACATGTAACTTAGGAATAACTCTAAAGAACATACTTAATAATTTAAAAAATTCACATACTTCATGATTTCAGAGAAAAACTTCTTTTATTCCGATGATAGGTTCAATTTCTCGAATCTAGAAGTCACTCTGTTCAATCTCAAATCATGCAATCAACCATTATCTCAGGACAAAGTTGAGACTTACCATATAATGTAGGCTTAATTGTATTGGATTTTGTTGAAAATAAGATTTATCAGGAAATTGCGAAGTTGGTAATGCTAACCCAATAAATGTGCTTGAAAATGTTTCTCATTTGCTAGAATCAATTTTAGCTTCCTGAAGCCGGAATATTTTTTTAATACATCGTACTGTCATTTTCATTTTTTTGTCTTCCAGAATCTCTACACCGTCAATAAGTCACTGAGAACGTCGAGAAAGCAGAGGTGAAGGATCCCATTTACTATACGCGAATGTCCTGAACTGTGAAAGAAAGAACAGGAGGCGCCTGTGGTAATTCCTCTGCTGTATGAAGCATACTATAATAAATATTGAAGTGAAGTACAGTTGTTCTCGTTGTTCTGCTCTTGTTTCATGGGTGATAAGAAAATGAGGAAGAGGTGGAAGGAGGAGAAGTAAGAGGTTCCATAGTGATATCAAATTTATGGTATTCTTTTTGCTATAAGCTTAATACAGAAAGGGCATGACGAATTAACTAGAAGTAACAAAATTTTGATCGGTGTCGGGTGAGCGTTGGCGTGTATTGGGCGCGTATTGGGTGAGTGTGGGCAACTCATGTTGGGCCGATACAAATGCGCTGGGCCACTTTGCTTATCAGGCCAACATCAGATGGATGACATTATGCCAACAGAATTTTTTCCACTGGGAAGTGGCTCAAATAATCAGCATGTTCGTGTGCTCAAATCCCACCAGACGCACATATTTTGCATGGTAAAATTATAGAAAATTTATTCATTTCATATAATATGTCGCAAAGTTTGTTCTCTAGTTGCTTTTAGCAGATCCTATAAGCAATGGAAACGAAGAGTGTGACCAATTAGCTCTTGCCTCAGTTTAGGCTCCGATATACAGATATCCCTGAGTTCACACCTTGTATAGCGAATACTTCGGACTCGGCACTATCAACCCAATGACGCAAATCTGCATCACGGTTCATCATATTCAATACACTATATTAGTAAGTCAATTTTGCTGCTTCTCTATGGTCACTGTCTGCAATAAGCCAATGTGCTTTTATGAAAAGGCATGGACTGCTTTTGAGAAACTATCACTGACCATCACTGCAACATCACATTTTTTTGAAAAATCAATACTGATGGAAGGTGATTAAAGGTGTTCTCAGCAGAAGATTGAAGAAAAAACAGAAGAAAATCGAAAAAAGAAACGTCGGAATGATAAAGGAGCATAACTAAATAATTGCGTAACAGTGTAGCAAAAAGTTATAGCTCATAACTGTAGCTAGATAGCCTAAAAACGAAAACACTGAAATAAAGGTGGTACAAAAGTGAGTAGACAGACATGGGAAAATGCACAAAATGTTAGCAAGAACAAATAACTGCTTAACTCGTAGGAGTAAAAATGGAAATAGTGAAAACGACGATAATATTAATCCAAGATAGAATAACAGAAATGCGCAAGACAAACACCATTCAAATTATCAACTCTCCATAGAGCGTAAAGAAAGCTTTTTCATGGTGCCCTCGAAAGCTTCAACACGTGATTCTTAGTTGTTTCAAAGTTTTGACTGAAGGCATTTCGAAACATTTTTCCCTTCAAAACGTTTGGCGATTTTACCGAAAATCTGGAAATTTAGTTGATTCGTTATTTTGACATGTGTAAAATATACTTCTCTGTAATCGAATCATGAAGTTTTCGGATATATCTTTTCAAGTATGGCAACAATGATAAGAACTTCAAAAAATTAGTTTGTGAGAAATCAAAAGCCATTGTAAAAGATTTTTTGACATTATAAACATTTGGATATTTCATAGCTTTCCAAAACAGCGCTGTGTTTTGTCATGCTTGAATAGGGATTAAAGTTTAATGGGCTAAAAGCTTTGAGCGGATTTTTTATTAGCATAATTTGTAATTGATATTGGCCCTATTCAACAAATGGAAATGTTGTATGAAATCAAAAATGTAGTTCAATGGAGTGACCCTGTTCACCCCAAAGCATGGGGTGAATAGGGTCACGAAGAAAGTGCGAATTATTAATAAAATATAAAAGCTTGTTGCTGATTCATTGCATAGGCGAATGTCCATCATGTGTGGTCATCTACCTGGCCTGATTACAAAATCACGGCACTATATAAGAAAACAGGAGCCTAAAACCCTTATAAATTCACCTATCCACCCCAACTTACGGTAACTATAACTAAAATATAATAAAGCTCCGATAATCGGGAGACAGTGTCTACTGTAGACTTCACACTTGCATTTTCCAACAGATGAGTTGGTCGAAACACTCAAAATAAATATGCTATTTTTATCTGTCTGGGAAAACCCCGCCAAACTTGTGGATTTCCAATTATCTGGGAAGGACATATTGATCTCCGAAAAACAACAATTTCATTAACACAAAGTCTGTCATGTTTTCATATGCTATTCTTTCCATGCAAGTAGCCCCTCACTACATGATTACAAGCAACTAACACTTTAGAAAGTTATTCTGTCTTAAAAGTAACAATTGATTGAATTAAAAGTGACAATTGATTATGACATTAGCTTTACATGATCATTCACATATTCAATAGCTGTCAACCTAAAAATACATTTGAAGCGCACGGAGGTTCAGATAGATAAGAGGTAATACATGTCTGAGTTAAGTTTGTTACTTTTGCAGTCGTATACCTGTTAACCAGTTAATTATGATTTTGTTAAATACTGTTGTGCATTATCGAACGTGATACAGTGTACTTACTTTGGATGCAAATTTGACAGATCTACAAATTGAGTAAGCATGAAGGATTGTGACAACAATTTATGCAGAGAAAATTAAAATTAACTTTCAGTGCACGCACATGTTTGTACAACTGCATGACTAAGTTACTTAAAAATAATAGAAGTCAATATAGTGAATGAGCAACGTGATTTCGAACGGCAAAAAGGTTGAATACGAAAGCATCAAGCAATTATTGAGAAATATAAGGCAAACTACCAGGGGCTGGAAATTGACTGGAAATTAAAAGCTGATTGACTAACAATCTTCAATTCAATTCATTGATCGGATCAGGTGTCACCTATTCCGATTAACTGCAATTATTCACAAGTCAAAAAAGCGATTTGTCATTAGCTATACAGCATAATATATAGGCATACACAGTCGATAATATAATATCTGCAGGCATACTCGCATTTGAAATAAAGAAAACGTTGATCATAGCCTAATGGGAAGCTTGTTCTCGATATTCTATAGCATTCACTTAGACCTAAATTTAAAAACCTTTAACAGAACATGGGCAGTTCCACGTGAAAGCGCACAAGATAGGTAAAAATGCTCCATGACACTATAATCACCCGTCTCCCATAACTTAATACCCTTAATATTATGACAACACGAATGAAATTATCAAATAAATAATTTCTCTCGCGAATTACCATTAGTTGATGGATTATACTAAAATTCATCTTTGACATAAAAATCATTGTTCGGGTGAATTGATTTATCAGTGGTAAACTTTCCACAAGTCTCTATCTTTATGGCTGAAATAACTATAAAACGTTCCATTGAATAAGTCCAAGTGATATTTTCTTGTCATGGTTTGATTATCTTCTGTTGGCTCATTAAATGTTTCATATACGGTATTCTGATAAACTCATAGGCCTAAGTTGTTATGGTATCTAAATCAAATCTGGCTATGGCCAGAGTGGCATTGTGTCAGTGTCTGAAGTGGAAAATATTACACTCATAGAATAGAGAAGAATACAAACTCTATTGATCACCCATTCTTTAATATTGCTATCATATATATTTCCATGCTTTGTCATACAAATTAGTTCACCGAACATGGTGATGCAGAGAATGCATGAATGTGATGAATGTCATGAAGTAAATTATATTTCCATAAGTGTTTTAATGCACCTATGTAGACCTATGGAAATAACTTTATTAATATTTAAAAATCAACTGTCAATGATGCAACCATTTTGTTGAAAAATCCTCATACGTTTCGCAATGATAGAGAACAAATGCAATAAATTGATTGTTGTGATACAATTAAATTAATTGATTGTTAGCCGAAAATGAGAAAATTAAATTGCAATTAATTTTTTCAACCCCTGCAGCAAACAAAGTCAAAATGATAAATTCGGGGCAAACAACCACTTTTTGAGAACACATCTAGCCTAGTGTTGCGTTAATAAAAACACTGCTTGTTTTAGAATTATGTTTGGCTATAATATCGCATTTTTGGATTCGTTTCATTTTTCTAATAGTGACACTCGTCCTGCGATGCAAGATTTACTAATGGAAACTGATGAATATTTGCTTTAATGGCCAGCATAAGTACCTTTCTGGGAGTTTAGATGACATTTATCTTCAACACTTGTACATACATGCAATAACGCTCATTGCCTCATATGCATTAACGTAAACCACATCGACGCAAGTCCTGTATTTTTCAAAATAATCTATAAATGATATCAATTATGTACCGCATTTTCTCGAAATTACCCCGAAAGTTACAGAATTTAACTGTGGGTTATAAGGGCAGATTGATGAATAAGTTTTAGAGCTTGTGATAACTGTCTAGATCTCTCGAGACTAAAAGACATTGTGTAAATTGATGATGAGGCGGAATACTGCGGCAGCGACGACAAACTCGAAATGCAGGATTTACGAAAAGTGGAACCGTACACCTTGCATGACGATACTATGTTAACCATTTTGCTCTTATAAATCGTTTTGTATCGATTTCTACATATATTTATTGGTTTAACGATGATCGATTCAATCATCCATGTGATCAATGAAATGAGATTTCTTGCAAGCAGCTGTATTCTAAGATATATAAAAGACAAAAAGAAACAAGAAGGGGCAATTAAATAATTGTGATCTAAAATATGTTGATTATCTAGAAATCAAGAGCAAGTTATACTTAAGCCAACTGTTGAAAAGTAACAATCATTGACAACAGCCATTGTTTGACAATATAAAAACGACGTCAGACTTATATCTACTCTGTCACAATTCGATGGGATAGACTTGCAGTAGACCTCGTAATTGATGAATTTAAGTGTGGGTTTTATTCGAGGACGGATTGCACTCGAGGATGTGTTTTATTCGAGAAGATACGGCAAAATATTTAGAAAAAAGTATTGTACGGTACGCGTAATTCTGTTTTATAAGTTTTATATGAAAACGGGAATTGTAAGCAGTCCTCTACATCGAATACTTTCTGGATGGAATGTAAGCAGGACTATGCACACATGCTGAAACTGCTGGATTTCAAATACGTACCCATTCCGTGGCATGGAGCCATTGGTTCGCTTTTGGCAGATGAGCGGTCCAAAAGCTCCATTCGGTGTAACATTCGATCGATCTGCAGCTGTCCATCTCAAACGAGAGTCCGCACGATATTCTGGTTGTCTGAATGGATTCATCTCCACCCGCCTCGTTCGGTCCATCTCCTGAAAGTCGGTCAAGGTGCTAAAGATTGACAGATGCAGTCACCAAAAATTTAGTCAAATCAAAATTGTCAATCTACGTTCAGATTTTTTCGCCTCAAGAATTATGAAGGCAAAATATATAAACAAAATAAAAATCCCTGAACATCAATGCATTTCTTCCCATCAAAAACGCACACATAATATCCAATGTGAAGAATTATGCTGTAATTCGTTTAGTTCGCTCAGTCACTCGTTCATTTTAATTTTGCCTATTCGTTCTGCTCACTAGAAAAAGTTAGCTAACTCAGTAATTTCCTGTTCAGTTTGCAAGATGGACTTCGTACAGCAACGTACTTATCAATTTTTTTTACACAAGAAAGATGCTTCCGCTTACCTGAAGATTAATCCCCAGAGACCTGAACATTTCCATACCCTCTGAGACCTGAGGGAGGCACACTGTAAATCGCTTAATACCAATCACATGCGAAGGATGCATGCCAACATAACTTTTTGGTGTATTTCTGTATATAGTTGTATGCTTTTTGTATGTTATTTCAAGTGTGGTATGCTTTACATACTGAAGCCATACCATCACAATGTTAAAAGAAAGCATCAATTATCTCTAAAATATGTTGATTTAAGGCCTTTTGTCAATAAAGATCACACTAATGACACTACTGTTTTGTAAGTAGTGAGATAATGACATTCAAGAGTCAAACTTACAATACTGGATTCGATTTTAATACATGTCAGTCTAAGGCATTTCAAAAACCAATAAGTATTCAACCATCAACAATTATGCATTACCGGTATGCAATTTTGAAATTCATCATATTATCAATCCGAAATAAAAACACATTATAATTCATGAGCGCAAAAATAGTTGCTTGAGATATATAACTCAACATGATTGCTAAATATCGTTCGAATGAATTGATGCTAATCAACTTGGTTCATAAAGTGGAGTTAACTAAGAGTCCTGTTGATATTACTAGGCAAGTAACAACGGTGACATACTCGAGGAGCATAAAATTTACAATAAATCTAATCTAGTTAAAAATCACACTATCAAAAAAGAAATATTCTTGACTGGTACTACTGAAAAAAGTTATCTGACAGTAGCATGTAATACATATATATTTTTTGCTATGTGACTTGAAGCTCTACATACCAGAGGCATACGAATTAGGATGAATTTGCATCGAATCTCGTATATGAAATATACCAACAACTCGTATTTCAGTGTAAAACAGCCTGTCACATACAGAATAGTTCATATTGCTACATACCAATCACATACGAAAGTAAGTGAACTGTCGTATGAAAAACATACCAGATCTCTGTAAGCATGCGAGAATCTCGTATCAGATGTTAGTTTCAAATTGTATGTGATTTTGGTATATGTTTGTATGCAATTTTTGTATCCAGCGATTTACAGTGCACAGAGAGCCCACTTTACATAATCTTAATTTGCTTGCTTAAATCGGCATCAAAACATTGATAAACTTGATTTTAAGTAAAGCAATGAAGTCTACATGTACAAGTAACTGATCAATATATTTGATCGTTAGAATTTCATTTAGCCTTCTTTGTAAACATTCAAAAAAAGTGTGGTGCTTTTAAAAGTCAACAGCATTTGTCCCAATATCAGTTGTATTACGAGGTGGGTTCCAGATACTTGCAGCTACAATACAATCTCAGATAGTTAATTTTGTTGACATTAATGTGTTCCGTGTAGCAGAACCTTGCATTTCTTCAGTGCTTTAACTTCATCCATGCCCATCGAAAATAGGCCTATCGGAAATATAGGCCTAACCAAAAGCTTCTATACCTAATACACTCAAGCAGCTGATGTGATTTGAAAATCATCAATTAATGCTATAACACTTTGTCAACAGTCTACTCTAGTTTATGATTTGTAAATATGATGATGGCTGTCACCTTGAACATTGATTTATGGTGAGCTGATTGACTGAGGCCAATCAGTCAATCGCGATCATGTGCGAAAGCAAAATATTCGCATTTTGCGATCTTCTAACACAACGCACTTACACGAGCGCGGTATAAACAAACAATAAGTGAATTCCACTAATAATGTACACCATCATAGACATGTACGAAGCCATATTTCGTCTAAAATAAATTTCTGAAGAGAATGTCTACACCCTCTGAGACTTGAAGGACCCCAGTGGACCCCCTGGTCAATCTGCCATACCTCTACCGAATTCAATTGAGATGAAATGTTACATTCAGAATTGTAAAAAATTATGGTTTTACATGGGCATGAGCGGATATCATCAGCGGAAAATGTGAAGTAGCAAAATGAGGCTCCTCCCATGTTTTTGCTTTTCCTCATGCTATCAACGATTGTTTACAGGCATCGGTCTTGTGCAAAAATTGATAAAAATAGTCAGAATCTGCATCATTGTAATGAAAATATCCTATACTTCGGCTTCACAGCTTGCGTCAAGGATACAAGAGGAAGCGTAAAGCTAGGAAGACATGGAAATATAAAATTCAAAAGGCAATGCATTCAGTCATAGAAATATCAAAGATAGATAAAATCCCGAAGCGCCTCACTCGATTTCAATTCTTTAAGTAAGAAGTAAGAAAAATTCATTCTCTATGAATCACATTGAACACCAATGCTTGCGAAACTTGTGAAACACGAAAGAAACCTAATTCTAGCTCTAGAAACGTGCAGGGTCTTACAAACCAACAAAAACCAAATATCTGAAACCCAAATATTCTGAATACCAAAAGCAACCAAATATCTGAAACTGTCGTCCCTAACAGATCAAAGGGACAGACAGTCGGCGAAGATATCAACTTGCGAATCCCCATTAAGCACAAGCTTGAACAGAAAAATACTCAACCTCGTCCTTGTGCATTGAACAACTGCCAAGTCAACAACAACAACATAAGCGACGAAGGAAATACGGCATGTCAGGTACACTGTTATCAACAATTTTCCATAGGCAGCTCCATCAGGTCTTTGCACCGATGAATACATCACTCCTACCAAATTGTCTATGCACCGCCACCTACGGCTGTGTATCAGCAATATAATAAGAGCTAATATCCTTATTTCCCTGCCACATATTCAGACACTGCCTGTTAAGATAAGCCATTTTTAAACACAATGTTTGTCCAGCATTGAACTCAGGAGAAGAAGGTGGGGCTTCGGAATATTTTTATGACTTAATGCATTGCCTTTTGAATTTTATATTTCCAGTCGTCCTATCTTTTCTCTTCCTTTTGTTTCCGTGACGCAGGCTGTGAAGCGGAAATATTGGATATTATAATAAGGATGTATTGCATCTTCTGACTTCATACTAATTTTAATAGTTTTTGGTTATTGTGCTGCTAAAAAATAATAATTTTGAAATTTTGCTTGTCTTGTGTGCTTCATCCCATTAATTTCATGATTGGAAGCTTCTTATATTGCTTTTTAGCAGTTCTCACTTCGTATTCACTGCATATTCACAATATGGCTACAGTAAAATAGGCGTGGCAGATTGCTCATCACCGAGACATTCAGTTTAATTCAAGCCAAGTTAAGTATAATCTACTCTCGCCGTGCTGCTATTGTTCGGTTATTTCGCAAAATGTCAATGATTAAGTTGTTTTTCTAGACAATTTGAAGATGATACGTGATAGCCATCATCAATAGATTTATCAGTACATGTACAGTCGAGACTCGCTATAACGAACCCTTTTATAATGAACATTCGCTTATATCGCACATAATCCATGAAATCCAAATTTTCTTTTATTTTCAATAGGAACCGAAAAAAGAGTAAGTATTGTTGAATACATGTCATGTGAAAATGAAAAGCTTAAGAATTTTATCTTCCCGAATTGACCCGTCTCATCGTGATCGAAAACTACTCATGTGATAAAATCTATAAACCCCACAAAGCTGGATTGTAGTAGAAGTCAGATCGAACACTCGTACAAACATACAAAGATTCTGCATCTACTGGATTTAACTTATCAACGGATAAAGTGACGTCTGCACGCATGCAACGTGAAGTCATGTACCTGATAATAAAAAGCGGACTACCTAAATTGCCCTGAAATTCAATTGATACTTATGCATTTCAGTCGTGTTGCATAGCAACGTGTCATACATCATTCGAGAGCTTGCATTCTCAGCTTTAAAATGAGCTATGATAGACTTGTATCCATTATTGTATTTGTTGAGCAGTGCTCAAAATGTGAAATTCACTCAATTTGCAAATTGCTATTTTTCTATAATACAACATGTGAGCATGATAACTAATCAGGCAGAAGGCGAACGAGCATGTTCTCAGCTTTCTTTTGATATACTGATCATCAAAATCGATGAACTAGGAAAGAATTAGTGATGACGTGAATATATCGCAAAATTATGACTGTTTTGACTGAAAATTTATCACTATTTCATCAAAAATGTTCATGTTTGGTATCTTCAGAATCATTGCATTGTGAGGAATGCAAATACTAGCATTATTCAAATAAGTTCAATAGTTCTTTTTCAAACTTCTTCAACATTTTTTCTCATAATCGCAAAAGTACACAAACAGTCACTGTGAGAGAACAAAGACGTGCTTTCGCTAATTGTTTTGTCTTGAACCTTCGCTCACCTTGCATGGTGTTTGTGTGCTTTTGCGGTTATGAGAAAAAATATTGAAAAAGTCAGAAAAATAACTATTGGACTTATTTGAATAATGCTAATATTCGGATTCCTTACATCACACGGATTCTGAAGACACCAAACATGAACATTTTTGATGAAATAAGGAGAATATAAATTTTCAGTCAAAACAGTCATGACTTCGTGATAACTTTACGATATCACTAATTTTTCCTAGTTCATCGATTTTGATGATCAGTATATCAAAAGAAAGCTGAGAACATGCTCGTTCGCCTTCTGCCTGATTAGTTATCATGCTCACATGTTGTATTATAGAAAAATAGCGATTTGCAAATTGAGTGAATTTCACATTTTGAGCACTGCTCAACAAATACAATAATGGATACAAGTCTATCATAGCTCATTTTAAAGCTGAGAATGCAAGCTCTCGAATGATGTATGACACGTTGCTATGCAACACGACTGAAATGAATAAGTATCAATTGAATTTCAGCGCAATTTAGGTAGTCCGCTTTTTATGATCAGCTCTGTGTAATGCATATTACACTAATTGCAGTGCGTGTTTTTCATTCATTCGATAATTTGATGATTGAAGGGCATTTGTGTATTATCTATTAGCATATAAAATGGCAAAAACGTAGATTGTTCAATTTCTAAGTCTACAGGATAAAAGGTCAAAATGAATATACCCGATGCACTTCAGACGACGCTGTTCAAAATCAGCAGAATACTTAAGCTCAAAAACATGTTTTGTAACCCCTTTCTCGTTATAATGAACCTTCCACATGGATCCCGCGAGGCTCGTTATACCGAGTCTCGGCTGTATTATGAACGCTAATTATTGCCATCTGTAGCTAATTCTGCGCTCTGTAGCTGATCAATGCCTAAGGAATCAGCGGAGGTTTTCGCAAGGTTGTAAGTTTTTGAATTTGATTTGATGCGCATACGAAGGAGCTCAGCATAGACATTGTGCATGTCAAGAATTCCTTGAACAGTTTACGACATTTAGTGGGCGTTGTCTTTTTGGCAATATTTTTGAGCAGAGCAGAATTTTCTTTCTTTTGGGTAACTTTGTCATGATTAAGAGAAGTAGTATAATTTGCAGTAAAATATTCGACAGCCTAAAAACTCAACATTCTATCACTAGAAATTCGACTTTTCGCTGTATGTTAGCGAAATTAAAATGGACTATAGCTTCTTGCTGATAGTCATATCAGCTGCTCCGATACCTTCCCATTGTCAATAACTGGAAACCGCCATCGTTTAGGTAACGCTGCCATGACAACGTGTGTGAAGCAAGCGGAACAACCCAGCGGAACCAATTTCTTATTCTCGCTGATAGGCGCGGTAAATCAATCATATTTTGTCACTACCTAATCTTATTTGTTGTGCCGATCACAAATACATTTTTGAGTGCATTGTGAGTGCTGCACTTCAGGGGTGGGCCGCCACATCTGGATCTGTGACACATTTCGTCACATTTTGATATTCAAGATTTGTCACATTTAGTCACACATCGATGAGCTTTCATGTCACATTTTGTCACATGCCCATTGATGTGAATGTTACATTTCGTCACATGCTGATGGAAACATATGTACAAATTTTGACACATGATGTGCAGGAAATTGGCAGCTTTCGAAATTGCCATTTTTGCTGCCCTATCGATGAGTGTATATCACACGCGTTATAATGTGACAAGATCGAGAAATCTACAACTTATTATTACTACTTTTTATCATCTAATAAGTTTCATAGAAATTGCCATTTAAGATATCTAACAGTTGCCCCGAGATATGTGGCAACAGCGAAACAAACCATGGGTAAGACCTTAACACCTTTATTTTTGTTTTAAGTGAAAAATTACACTCAAAGGTTGCGATTTTGATTATTTTTAATGTTTTGAATTCATTTTGATGGTAAACAATAAACACGCATTCGGAATAAATTCAACAAAATTAATTCACACACAATATAAATTCGTACCAAAAAAGAGCTCTTTTACTCGTAATTCTGTTTTCAGTGAAGAAAAGAAATATCACTCAGTTTTGTTACAATTGCTATTATTCCTAGGATTGCGTGCATTATCGAAACTACAACTTCGCAAGGACTACTGCGATTTGGAAATGACAATCGAAAAACGCATAACCACATGAAATGAATGTTGCAATTGGGCCATCAAGCTCAAAGTCAACTTTAAACAAGCTAACTAGTAGCATCACGATTTAACTGGCGGAAGTGCAAGTCACCAATGGGAGCACGGAGAAACTTATCTATCTTACATATTCCGAGTACAAATCAAAGTCAAAGAATAAAGTTATCGTTATTTCACTCAGACGAAGTTGATGCTCCTCTGTGAGTTAAAACCTCATTATACTATGTCATGCTACCGTAAAAGCATTACTTCTGTCAAATTATTTTCTGATTACGTGAATTTGTCACATTTTGTCACACCAGCAATGAAAAATACACATTATGTCACATTTTATTTTGAGATGAAAAAATGTCACATATTGTCACATCGGCCCACCCCTGGCACTTTGTTTAAAAATGGTTCCCCTAAAATCACTATCAGATTGCAGCAAAAATAATTTCGGATTTCCGCTTAAAAGCTACCGGAAAGCTGAAGCACATATTTGTTATCAGCTATATTATGGATAGAAATAAATACGGCCACTAAATTCATTTTGAGAAAATCAGAAAACTAATACCCAACACAATGCATTTCGTCCACTATTATTCTAGTGCATGCATCCAATGCTTGCACTTGTATAGGAATGAACGAAATGCTTTTTGCAAAGCATTGGTTTTTGATTTTCTCAGTGAGTTTACTGGCTTCATTCGTTTCTAAATGGAAAATCCTCTTCACAGTTGGAGGAATTCAATGCAACATCAAGAAATCCGATGAAGTATGGGTGGGGCCTATGTGAAGCGGTGACACGAAAGGAAGGTTCCAGTGGAGCCCTTCCGAGTTGCTGCGAACAGGAATATTCGGGAAATGAGAGAATTACATTGAATGAAAATAATAATAGGATATCTTGCGGTGAAACAGTTTGAATATTTGTTGCATATCGATGATCAGAAATACAGGCTGTTAAAAAAAATTACACATTTTTCCCGCAAAAATAAAAAAATATCAAAAAATAAATATAAATAATAAGCGAAAGGTAACAATGTTAATTGACATCTAAGACATTTTGGCATACTGGCATCCCAGGAAGGTATTTTAGATAGCTTCATTTTATGTAAGGCAGCGGCAATATACACTCATACATTTCATCACCTTATTTTAAATGTGTGTGTGGTGATTAATGATTAAAACAAGATGATTGTTGACTATCTTTTATACCATTTTTACAGTATTGCGGTTGATTTTCAGTCAATTATAAACTGACTCAACAACACACCGATATTTTTAAAAAGGAGACACCTTCAAAATAAGCGAAAAACTTTCAAAACTCAGTCATGTTTCTCAATCTCCTATACACATTCATGTAATTGATACTCATACATGGAAATACTCGTACTTATAAAAATCATGTTATTATTTCATGATTATACGTGCTATCAAACTTTACTGATTTTAGCAACAATTTTGTCCAACGTAATTTTTCGTTTTTGTCTAGTTTCACACGTTGCTTCATCTGTTCGTTATGTTCACAATGCCATTTTTCCAAATTTTCCTTCGCCATTGTTATAATATCTGTGGCAGCCTTGACACCTGGCATGCTCTCCTTTTCTGCAGCTGTCGACGAACTGTTAGAAGCATCCGCAAGACTGCACTTATCTTTGCTTTGATATCGTTCTCTTTTTCCAGCAGGGCTTCTTCCATCTGATAGCATATTCTTCCTGGCATGCGTCTTCTCAATTATCGTTGCCGTCTTTGTACTGTCTCCCGCTCTTCTTGAAGCTTCGCCACTATCTTTTTCTTTTCTTCCTCTTTCTGTCCATTCCTTTCTTTGAATTCCTGAACCTCCTTGACGATCTCCTTGGTTGAGGTGTCTACACAACCAGTACCACCGCATGATTGGGCATGCTCTTTTAGACTTCTCAGTCCAATCAGGGTGTCGTCTGTTAGATTCTTTCGTTCATGGGTTAATGTGTTCTTGTTGTCAGATAGACTCCTTTCTGGGTCAACATTCCCAATCTGAATTGATAGGATGTTTTTGACAACTTTGTTTAGGACTGTGGACACCATATTTTCGTCGCTTTTCTTTCTTCTACTTGTTTTGATGGCGAAAACTTTAGACCGAAATTGATCTACTGCGTTGAGAATCTGTGCAAGTTTTTCGAAGAAGTTTTTGCTTCCCGCGTCTCGTTTGTATCTCAAAACTTGTATTATTGATTGCGTCAAACAAAGGTGTGGGACCAGCCGTGGCCCCGGAATATCGGTTAAGATCACAAGCCATTTCATGGGAGGGTCGACCACGCCTGAAGTGACAGGACGTGGATACAATTGGCCAGGTGATAGCAAGCAACCCCTACCAAGAATTAATCGACCTGGCGAACGATTTAATCAACAAGACAAGTACCAATTCAAGATGCCGTCACGAGCTGAAGGCCCTCGTATCGGCGCTCTCGGCCAACGCGTGAGATGAGTGCCAGAGGCTGATCGTGGAACGCCTAAAGACGGTACTAACAGGGGAGGCCCATGCGTGGTTATATGTCGGTGACTACCAAAAATACGGAACCGCTAATGTCTTGGGTCTTCTGCTCACCTCCAGAATTGCGACTATACGCCCCTTTTACATAAGGTCGACCCTTTGGACCTTACTGTAGTCAGTTAAGCTAAGGTCTCGAAGTATACCAAAAACACATTGCTACAGTAGTGGCCCCGAGAGGGCCCTGCCTTCGCCACACGAAAAAGTGATGCAAAAGTATATACGGTAGCTCACTTGTAAGAGCAACAGGCCATCCGTGGTATTAACCATCAGTGGCATTATTTCGAAGGTTGATGGCAAGCCAAGATTTCTAGTCGATTACTCTCGTTTGACCCCGACCTTAACTAGGAAGTCTGTAAAATTAGTTCCGTTTTCGCAGAAACTCAATCGGCTCCAATGGAACAAACGTCTGGTTGCTGTCGAAATTGATTTATGCGACGCCTTCCTTTCCATTCCGATCCATTAGCGCGCGAAATTTTTGACAGAATTCGAGGCAACAAATGGAAAACAATATGTTTTCCTGAGGTTGTCGATAGGGTTATCTCAGAGCCCCGACCTATTGCAGGAAATAGCTCAAGAAACTTTGCAGTCCATTCAAGCTAAAGCATTTTTCGCATAGGTGCCTTTCTTTTCGCCTTGCATGACTTTCTTATCATCGACAGAAAGCACAAAATGCGTAGAATGTTATCACAGCTTTAAAACTCTGGTTCTTACTATCAACTTCAAGAAAGCGAGCCTGAAACCTCTGCGCACAATCGACTATTCGGAATCATTTTAGACTTTCCCAGGCTTCACTATCCCCCAAAAACTGAACACTTGAAAGCGTTGCAAAAAATTGTAGCAACTCCCACTAGTAAGGGAATTCGGACCAAGTATATGGCATTTCCGCGTTTATTTTCTTTACGACGTTTTGCCTCCTCGCTCCGTTACGCTGGCCTCCCGACCGGCTCTGCCGCCTGATCGTCTGGCTCTTAGACCATAACCTTTTTGTCTTCAGACTACCTCAAAAGCCCACCGCGGCCATCTACTTCGATGCCACGCCATCTTCGGCAGCCATAACAAACAACCGCACGTTCGCCCGCGTGATACGCATCGAGGAAACGCACCAGGCCCACGCTGAATTGCTAGCGTTTATTCTAGCTTCCATGGTGGTCCCTCAGGGCGTTTTTCTGATTGGTGACGCGACTGCGGCTCTGTGTGCGAACCGTATCTTTTTCGTTTAATCAACTTAATCCTTATCAGGGCTAATGGTCTTCGAGTCTCATACATCCCAACTGCCCCGTAGCGAATTCAGCCTCTAACTCTTACGCTACCCATAGTCGAGTTCTGTACGTGCTATTTCGCAGATCCTTTCTACACTAGGAAGAATCTGTGCGCTGGTATACGTAATCAACACCTGGTGCGACATGTAGGGTATACGACAATAATTACCAACATTATATATAATAAGACAATATAATAGTATACTAATGCATAAGATGATATTTCGCTATTTCCCTAGTAGGCTAAAATATTCATATGGGTTTTCAAAAAATCTCAATGCTTGAAAATTAAGAAATCGCCTAATTTTGAACACAAAAATAAAAAAATTAAAACTTCTTAAAAAAATAACGCGCTTGACAGCCTGGAAATATTTTTCAATGCCCGCTAGAAAGTACAAATCAGAACAAGATGGTAGATTGTCATCCCCAATTTATTCTCTAGTTTCCTGGATCTTATATTCTTACCTTAAACAGGTCTAACGTAGCCTTTCTGTCATTTTACCGCTTCACACCATTCACTGAATTTTTTTGGATGACACGCGCATTTCCTCCAATTTTAATTATGTTTTCCTCACCCCTAAAATTTATTGAATATCAAAAAGACATTGCATGACACGTTGAGAGACCCAAATTTCATATCCCGCTACATGGACTATTCAGCCAATAATGAGTGCCAAAAACATCCCAAGTTTCATAGGAGCCTATCTATGAAATACCATTCATCAATAAGTGAAAGTATCATCAAAATTTGTCTAATTATTAATCAACTGTCTATTTATCTTGATAATTTTCATAATAACATGTTAAATGAATAAAATTATCATTTTAGAATCCGCAAATTTTTCTGTCGATCCCTGAAAATCTGTTGTTTTGACCGGTCAGAAAAAAGTGCTTAGTTGAACAGAAATGGTCCTATGAAAAGTCAAAACTCAACTGCGAGTCCTTCAACTTCAAGTCAACCACTCGATCAATTGCTTCATTTTGAGCGACAGTGAAAGTTTCCCTCCATGTACCACTGCGTCCTTGTCTCAAGAAATTTCCCCTTTTGTCACCGACTTGAGTGTTAACGCTTTTGTTCTTACTCATGGTATCAAAAGATGTATTGTGAACAATGGCATCAATTTTCTCTTGAGTTAATGATTGATTTAAAAAGTGAGCTATAGCTCTGACTTGCTGATGTCTATTTTTCAGGATATCTTCATATCGGAGGAAAAGGACATTAGATCGATCACGCAATGACCACCATTCTAGACAGCTGTCGAAGAAACAGCCATAAGTTACTCTTCCAATGAGAAATCGTTCAAGAAATTGCGACCAAGACAACTTGAAATACGAATTATAACAAAGAAATTTATAAAATGCAACTGCTGTATCCTTGGGATTTCGAAGGACAATTATTATTTTTGGATTCACTTTTTCGAAGTTGGATCGAAGAAAACAATATGGCAAATGTGTTTTAATCAATCGTTGCGTTGATTGTTCAGTTTCATCCAGATGTTCCATAGTGATGGAGTTGTTCGGATTGCCTTCAGGACGTTTGAACTCTAGAAAACAATATCGTTGATAAGTAGCCTTCACTTCAACGTCTTTTTCAATGATGTCATGATTCAGTACTTGCCATGTGATTTCCTGCGTCACGGTCGTTCCAGTTCTAGGATATGAAAAAATGATGATGTCGCTGCTCCGAAATTCAAATTGTTCATTGTTTCAATAAATCCACACTAGTGACATGATGATTAAAAATACAGTTTTTGTATGAGAACTCCCAGTCCAACAAATCGGGTTGTGATTTAATCATAACGTCGTGCTCACAGCAGTCTTCAATTGAATGACCTGACAATATGTTGTAGGGCAGTAATTGCAACGATATGACACACAAAAGGCAGTCTCTCACCACAATCAGATCGTGAACGCATTGGACGTAATCTTCTACCATTCATAGGGAAACTATTACATCATGCACACTCGATCGTTGAAGAGTGGATTAACTATCGCAAATCCAGTACGGAAAGTCTTCTTGCATTCATCAACATGTGAAGGACATTACGCAGTGTCTCCCGTCAAAAATACTTGGGCAAGGAGAATGATGTTATTAGACAAGTGCCGCAATTGTTCATTAAAAACCACTCATGAGTTGAAAATTAGCGCAACACATGGGCTATAGGCTACTTAGATATAATTTACACTTTCATTGTACACATGTTCACGTGGAATATAAACTACGCTATCCGAAAATTACAACAGTTTTGGCGCATAAGGCATAATGATTTACACTCAACTAACCCTCGTGCGCCTTTGGAATGTGTCATATCTGATGTTGAGTAGTAATCCACCGTCCGCTATTGGTAAGGATGATGAGGTTACTTTTTTAATGGGGGAGGTTGTGGCTAACAGCTCGTTTTTTTTGCGAAGATTGGAATCTGAATGATAACCGAGATTTCTGGATGAGGAGTGTTGTTTTGGTTGAGAAAGGGAGATATTATAGTAATCCGAGGGTGACCTGGGTGGATTATATCCTTGTAGGTTAAAAAAGTTTTGGCAAGATCACATTTTAGGAGGATATATGTTTGCTACCTTAATGTGAATAGCCTGAATTTTCATTGTATTCTTGCAAAAAACTAAGAGTTGCAAAAATCTGATACATACTGAAGTAAAGGAATGGCCTAATTATAATCCCGTCAAGCTTGACTGAAATCTGTTTGATATTGGCTAGATCAGTTATATTTTCTCACGTAGTGCACATCTATTGCAACATGTCTCGCTAAACGTGCTGGTCGTGTCTCTGCTGTTCTCTCACTATCGATGCGTAATATCCTTGATTAGTTGGGTTTGGTCCACCTTTGCAACACAAAATTTGGTATCTGTGTGTTCGTCTGGTTTCGGTTAATCTTTTGGTTTGGTTGGTTTTGCAATCTGACTTATTGGAGATTCGGTATTCTCATTTTTTGTGTTTTTGGCTGGAGTGTTGCTCACTATAGCGATTTGGCTTTCAATTGGTGCATGTATTGTTCGGATTCGGATTTGCATTGCGTCACTAGCATCTGATCTTGTGAGATATCTATGACGGATATCTGTAGTGTCTCGCCATCAATTCGGTACACCTAAATATCTTCGTCACACCTTTGGATTTCCCTGTGTCTCGATTATTGATTTGTGTTGCTGTGTTTGACTGAGTGTAGTAGCTGGTACTGTCAGCTATCATTAAAATCAGCTGTTATTACAATCGAGCTAGAACAAACTCTCGCCAAAATATTTCGCATTATTGATTTTTGCACGTGACCTGTGACGTTTCCATTTTTACGTGAATCCTCGTACGCTAAAATTAGACAACGTTCATTGTGATTTTCTTAACATCGATTGTCCATGGCTACACCAGCAAGAAAGAATACACGCTCCACCAAGTCACTTGCTTGTACCTTAGAGGATGTAAAACAACTAATACAGAGTGCAAAAGATGACATCATATTCTCTTTTACTGCTCAAATCAATCGCATTGAAGACAATATTCAACATTTATGCCGTCGAGTTGACAAAGTCGAATCACAGCTTGACGTTATTAAAAAGGAACAGGCCGAATACAAGCAAAACTTGCTCAAAGTAACATCAGAACTGGCTAATGCTAATCATTATCCACCTCAAGCTCAAATCAACCATGAATTCAGTAGCAGCATCATGAATGAGTTTGAGTTGACACAGGCGAAGAGAAAATGTCTTGTTATTTCTGGACTAGCTGAATCTAGTAATGGTAACACTGCTGAAAGATGCAACTATGATCGGAGTATATTACAAAGTTTATTTACTATTTTACAAGTTGATTTTTCTCACATCAAAGAAGTAAATCGATTGGGCAAGATAGTGCCAAACCGACATCGCTTGTTGAGGGTAAAATGTCCAGACATCAAAACGCGTAACGAGATTCTGTATAAATCTGAACAACTGATGCGTCATAATGCATACAAAGGTGTCTACATAAATCCTGACTTAACAAAAGAGCAGCAAAAATGTGACAGAATACTGCGTGAAGAACTCAAAGTGATCAACAGCGAAAGCAAAAAAGCGATTATTCGACATGGCAAAATTGTTTTCTTTGATGACCTGTCTTCTGGATTAGATAGGGTACACCATTTTCGAGACGGATTTTAGACAAAAACAATTTTTCTTATCCGAATATTTTTCTTACGAATATCCGCTCTCTTATAGGAAAATTCGACGAATTTTCTTCGATGACGTTAGCGACCACTCCTGATGTAATTTGTGTGACCGAGTCTTGGTTGAGCGATGATGTCGACTCGAAGACTATTAGTATACCTGGCTACATGTTGGTTCGATCTGATCGCTTAATTCGAAAAGGTGGCGGAGTTGCTGTTTATATAAATGACAGAGTTATTTATCGTTTGATAAATCATCAGCTTTTGATTGAAGAAATGGAATTTGTCGTTATGAAACTGATAAGCTGTAATATCATTATGTTTTGTTTGTACATTCCCCCAAATATCTCTCGCGTCAGAACGAACGAAATTCGTGAATCCATTGTACATTTTATTGACAAACTTTTATATGAAAGTCCGAACTTTGATTTGATAATTCTTGGGGATTTTAATCATTTGAATGTAACAGATCTTTGTAATATCCTCGATCTGAAAGACATTGTTACAAGGCCTACAAGAGGCAAGAGTATTCTGGACCACATTGTTATTTCCAGAAATTTAAAAGACATTTATCTGACTGAAAATGTGAAATTCAGTGCTCCTATTGGCAATTCTGACCATGTCACAATCTGTGCTGATCCCATATCAAGCAAAGCTATACCCAATTCTGCTATTTCTACATCACACCGAATCTACGATTACAGGCATTCTAACCTGAAAAATCTGAGAAGTTGCTTATCAGAGATTGACTGGGATATATTCATGAAACCCGATATTGATGTAAATGAACTTTTTGAAATGTTCCATTACGTATTAACTCTTGCTGTTGACTGCACTATACCTCAAAGATTTGTCTGTATGACAAGTCGTGATAAGGAATGGCTATCGCCTCTGACTAAGTCCTTGATAGACCAACGTTGGCAAGCTTACCGTGCTGGTGATTGGGAAAAATATAACTACTTGAAAATGAAAGTTAGATCTGAAATCTGCAAATCGAAACAAATGTTTGCTGATAAAATGAAACAGACAAGACATGGTATTTGGAAGATAGTAAAAGACATAAACGGTAAAAATAATACTGGAATTTGGAGCTGTCTGTTGAATCAAGAGGAAAATTCGGAAAAATTATCAAATGATATTGCTAAAATGTTAAAGTGCAAATATGATGAACCATCAAGCGCATACAATGCTGATGTCACTTTACTTGATGATAATTGGAATGTGAATATCAGTGAAGAAGAGGTATTTAATGGATTAAAGTCTTTGTCATGGAAGAAATCGACCGGCATTGAAAATATCCCAACAAGGATATATTCTGAAACAGCTGATCTCATTGCTAAACCATTGAAAGGAATATATGATGCTTCCATAAAGCAACGCTGTTTTCCTCAAGCTTGGAAGACGGCAATTATTACCCCAGTTCCGAAGACAACTCCCCCCACAGTTGATAAAATTCGACCCATAAGTACTTTTCCAGTGATATCAAAGGTTTTTGAAAGGATTGTGTTGAACAAAATGTGGAAGACTATAGAACCATCTCTGGGAGAAGATCAGCACGGATTTCGACCACAGCACTCTACCACCACTGCATTGATTGATATAACAGAAAATGCGTTCCATTATTATGATGACTCTGCAACAAATGGCGTGGCGATTATGTCCATGGATATGACCTCAGCATTTGATTCAATAAATTACAATCTGTTGATACAAAAGTTGCAACAGTTGAAATTACCATCAGGATTCATTTGCTGGCTCTTTTCCTATCTTCAAGACAGACATTTTACGGTCAAAATACAGGGATCATTTTCAAATCCAAATGTCATGAGAAATGGAATTCCTCAGGGCTCAGTATTTGGGCCGACCTTATTTTCCATCTTTACAAATGATATGAGTCCTCAACTTTCGTCGACTAAGCAAGTAAAGTATGCTGATGACATTTACTCTATATTGCCGATTTTTCGAGACAAGAACATTTCCGATGACATTCAGATTGAATTGGAAAGCACGGAAGAATGGTGCAAAGACAACAGAATCATATTAAATAAAGACAAATCGAAGATACTGCTCTGTCAACGTAGCACTTCAGATGTTCATGACCGATTGCCCTTGCCAATAGTGACTGAGATGAATGTACTCGGCGTTATCTTGAACAATAAGTTGACATGGGACCACCATATCGCAAACGTAGTGAAGAAATGCAATCGCCGGTTTTTCATCTTGCGAAAGTTGAAGCGTTTTGTAAATGTCGCCGATCTGAAGATGGTCTACTCGGGCATGATTCAGTCGACACTCGAATATGCTTGCCCAATTTTCATTCACTTGCCTAAAAGACTGGAAAGAAAAATTGAAAGTGTTGATTATCGAGCTTTTAAACTTATAAATCAAGGTACCGGAAACACAAAGATCCACCGTCAGCAACATAGCTACTTTCGTCTGCAACATCGACGGGAATTAATCAGCAAGAGGCTATTCAGGAAATTGGCTGATAACAAGAACCATATTCTTCACAAGTACGTACCAAAACGTTTACTTCATTCAAAGCATTACCGATTACAACTGACCCGAACAGAAAGATACAGACTATCATTTTTTCCACTGACTTCAACAATCATGAATCGGAAATAATATGATGCTGATTGCTATATTTGCAAGACTTTGCATGCATGGAACTTTGAATTTTGTCCTCTTCTTGAGAAACAATTGTACTGCCTTTTTAACCTTCATACTGTAAAGTCCGACTCTTAATGTAACATGATTTCCATTACTTTTGTGAAATAAACACTATTATTATTGTAAATAATGATTTAATGACATCCATCCATATTAAATTATTTGATGTTTATTTGATGACTCACATAAAACGCACAAACGAGAATGTAAGCTCCCTCAGATGTCTTAAGTTTCTAAATTATGAAATTTAGTTTAGAATGACCGACGAACTTCATGGCTTATGTTTATGGAGCATTCTGTTGATTCGTGCTGTTTGACAATTAACACCATAATGCCATATAATTACATATGCTACAGTTCCAGTAGACATTCTATGTGGCATTTCTTACAAAATCTGACAGGAAGAATGCTAAACATTTGGGTACAGAATATGCAGTTTTATGAAACACCCTGTACATGTACACATCCTCTACACTTGTTACATGTGCTTTGAAATGTGAATATATCAATTGTCTGAACCGAAGGCTTTCATAAAATAGATGATTTGATGTACATTCTCGAAAAATTTCTGATTCAATAACGAATCCGACAAGATGACAAGAAGCAATCGACCAAAGACAATGACCCGTTGCACGTGGAAAGCGTGTCAGTTACAGTTGCTAGATTAGTGTCAGAGAAGATCGATTGCAAGTTAAAGCCTGTGTTAAGCAGACTAGATCAGCTGACAGTCACGTGCAATAATCTGTCCTTGTTATGCGATGGCTTGAAATCAGAAAATGAGTATCTTAAGAATGAAATGAAAGTAAATTCTGAGGCTATGTATAATGAAATGGTCGATAGATTGTCCAGGCGTGAAAATCTCATTTTTCACGGTGTTCCTGAGGCAACTGATGGTACGGTTGAGGAACGTCAATCGCATGACATGTCTCAGGTGCAACTTATTGTGGACGACATCACAGGGCCTGCTAATGACGACTTCTCGCCAGTATCTGTTAAGAGGATTGGCCGCCCAAATCGGCAAGGTGTCAGACTTTTGTTGGTCAAATGTAGTTCCTTTCAGGAGAAATTGTATATCATCAAAAATTCCAAGAAACTGCGGTACAATGATGCAACTAAGAGGATTTTCATCAGCAATGACCTAACGAGAGCGCAGCAGGAGAATGACAAAATTATGAGATCACAGTTGAGACGTCTAAATGAAGAGGGGAATGCTTCATACGTGATCAGGAAAGGTCAAATTTGTCCCAAAAATGCAGTTAGCAATTCGGCTCCTACGTATGAAAATTTTCATTAAGGAATTTTAAGACTTCTTTTCCCTCTCTTCTACTCTCTAACATTCGCTCGCTGAGGCCGAAAATAGACGAGCTTCTCGTTTTTACTCAAGCCTCTAAACCTGATGTAATCGCTATTACCGAGAGCTGGCTCAGTGATAATGTGTCTAATGATGAAATTCTTTTGAATGGTTATTCTCAGCCTTACCGGTGTGATAGAAGTAACGGTAAGAAGGGCGGGGGTGTTTGTATCTTTGTCAATGACATCTTCACTTCGTGTAGGTTTGATCTGTCAGATTTCCTTAAGTCTATTGAATGTGTGTGTATCATGATAAAAGATCCTTTGATTTGTGTTATGTGCACGTATATACCACCGAACCTGTCCATAAATGAGTTACACAGTATTTCTGACTTTCTCCTTCTCAGTTTACAAAGTGTTTTTGATGCATACCCAACCACCCATGTTATGCTAGTTGGTGATTTCAACAATTTTCCTTGTAATGATGTCGAAAGTCAATTTGGTCTCAAACAAGTTGTTGATTTTCCCACTCGAGGGACCGCTACCTTGGACAAAATTTTTGTTGATCCTGTTCTAAGTACTAAGTACTCAAACGTGATTTCATGTCCACCATTTGGGTTGTCTGATCACAATTCTGTTTTAATGAACCCATGTAATGTCTCTGTTCAAGTTTCACACATACGAAAGATCTATGATTTCCTCAAGAACTACGTCGACAATTTTGTCTCCTGTTTACAACAAGCCCCGTGGCATCACATGTACAACTCTGATTTTACTTTAGAAGATAAATGCTCTCTTTTCTATTCCTTCTTTGATGTGGCACTTCAAGAAATTCCTCTGCACTACGTCGAGATGTCATCCAAAGATAAGCCTTGGATCACACCCATCCTTAAACAATTAATCAATCTCAGGTACAAGGCATACAGGGAAGGCAACATGCCCTTATACGTGCACGACAGGGACAAAATCAAAGTAGAAATTGCAAGAGCAAAGAAACGCTGGGTCTCAAAATGCTCTAATTGTGCCAACACGGATAAGAGTATATGGACGATTGTGCGTGAAATGTGCAACCTCAAGTCTAGGTCTTGTTCCTTTTTTGACGCAATGGTAAATGGTCATCCCAGTCCAGCGCATGCAGCGGAATCCTTCTCTCGAAAGGTCATAGAGCATAGAGCTGTCATCCAGACTCTCGTCTCCGGTAATTTTTCTAATGGATTTTTAAGGTGGCTCGTATCATTTCTTCAAGACAGAAAGTACCGTGTTAGCCTTCAAGACATCGTGTACAGCTCCCTTCGGGATGTATCGTCTGGCGTGCCGCAAGGATCAATAATCGCCCCTCTGTTATTTGCGGCTCATATGGGATCCCTTCAACCGAAATCTGACTCTGTTAGATTAATCAAGTACGCTGACGACATCTTAGTCATGATTCCCATTACAAGTATTTCCGATGTTGATCATAACATATCAATGGAAGAGGAGAATGTGAACTCCTGGTGCCTATCCCACGGACTGATCCTTAATAAGGCTAAAACTAAAAGCATGTTTATTTGGCGTTGCTCCCGCTTCAGGTATCAGAGTAGCTCGCTTCATATTAAGTCTTGCTCCCAGCTGAAATTTTTGGGTATTATTTTTAATCAATTGTTTGATTGGAACGATCATGTATATGATATCTACAAGCGTGCTTCTAAAAGGGTCTACGCTCTTCGGCGGTTGAAAGCCTGTGGCATTTCAAAATGGGGGCTAATTGCTGTGTACAATGCCTACATCCGCTCAATTATAGAGTTTAATTCTCCAGTGTTTATCGGTATTAACAAAAAGTGTAGTCAACGTCTGGTCAAACTTCAAAGGCTTTGTCATCGGGTCATTTGCGGGAATGATTGCCATAACGTCTGCCTCGAAGATCTAGAAACTCGTAGACAACGGAAAACCCTAAAGACTTTCACTGAAATGTTCAACCCTGATAACGTTTTACACGAACTCGTTCCTCGTCGGCTTTCTTACTCACGGCATCTTGAAATGCCTCTGTGTAGAACTCAACGTCGTGCCCTTTCTTTCGTTCCTTTTTGTACCAAGCTGTATAATAGTACCTTGTAATTTTCTTTGTCTCTGCATGATTTCCATTCATTTCAATAAACGTATTATCATTATCATGTAATCGAAATTCTAGCACAGCAGGCCTGATCTTCTGTTTTCCAGGGCGTTGTATACCCTGAAGACATACAAGGACTACAATTCCCATTATGGCGTTTATTACATCATTCCTCCTTTTACCATGTATTCCGGAATTTGTCACTTCTTATTTTCCAATACTATAAAGTAAATGCTTGAAACTTCATTTTTCAATCACTTCACAAAATCCAAAATTTAAGGTAAATATGCTAATAGTTATCGATGGTAGACGAATTAACCTAATCATTTGTGTTGCAATTTTGTACCACTATCTTTTTCCAGTTACGACATCTCATGTAAAACGGGTAACATGACTATGAGTAGAATTTTTCCAACCGTGGGGTAAAATTAATAATTTCAATCGAAGCGTACTTCCTAATAACATATGTCTACATGTACATGAATTCCGACCACATTTGCTATAACAAAATGGTGGAAAGGAAAAACGTACATCATCAATGCAAGAGACACTAGTTATTTTTGGTTCTCCCTCGAACACGCCATTCTTCATTGCATACTTACTTACTTGACGTACCTATTCTGGCAACCAGCTCACACTGGATAATGTATGGATATTGAAATCAAAAGTCCCTCATTAGCAATTTAATAAAATTGTAATGCATTTTTGCTTGGATAATGCTTTTAGCGCATATGAACGTCTCTCCTATCATACATGAACAAGATCTGTTCGATCTCATAAGCGATACTGCGCTTGATTCGAAAGTGAGCGAAAGCATATGCCTAGTGCTAACTGCAGAATTTAGGCAGACCGTTCGCAAAGCTTCACTAGGATACATGTAGAGTACGCGTACGATGAGTGTCTTACTTAGACGTAATGAATAGCCACAATATAAGGTTTTAGATGGCTTGAGTGCATTTACAGAGAAGCAAGATTCACATACAGGTGAAGTCAGACTAAGTACTCACTAGTCTTAAGCTTGGAAGCACTTGTGCGGTAGAGAAAGAGGATATAAAATATTACCATCGAAAATGAGAAATATAGTTTTGCTGCTAAAATTGAATGTTTCCTTCTATGATTCAGCTGATGACAATTTTAGAACGGGTTGTATATCTGTTGAAGACGAATGAGACTGACCAATAAGATACTTCATACCAATATGCCATTGAGATTTCTTCAGCACTTGTCATTTAATTTTTGAAGAAGGGGGACGGACCCATGCGCATTTGCTGCTCTTTACATTGCAAAGCAAAATGATGACATGTCAGTATCTTGTAAGCGTCAATCTATTTTTCAATATGAAAAAGGTCACATACACATGAGTCCTTCCGCTTTTCAGAAATAGTGCAAAACTCGGTCTCTGTTTAGAAAACTCATTTTGCTACCCATTTCTTATCATTGTCCAACACTTGAGTGACATTCACCTTTGCGAAGAAACTGTTGTTCGCGAAAAGCAAGCATATGGGTGCGCTTTTCAAATGAGACTATTTTTTAAGATTCAGAATATACAGGTAATTATTAGGTAATTCCACTTATTTTTCGGAAGAGTAAATTCAACATGTTTTATTTCGATAGAAATAGCATTTAATCAATGATTATGCACAAGCCCAACGTTGATTTTAATGTCGTTTAAGTGGAGAAGGCATGAAAATTCAATAAGAAAAACTGACCTACGTGCGATACTCATTTTGCCCCACATTGAGATAAAATAAGTACATGGGATAGTTTTCATTTAATCTATTGATCCACCCATAAAAATTGAAGCTTTAGCTACACTTCAACAATTAACAGAATTCATTGTCCAACAAATCCTTTGACAAAAAGAAAGCACTGTTTTGGTGGAAGTCATACAAGACGTCATAACAGACACAAGTAAACATGACAATCAATATAACTCAAAAATACTAGTTAGAAAATTCGGACATCATATCAAAGTCATGTTCAGCTATATCCTGACCTACATATTTATCGATAGCCTAATAGTTGAATCATGTTAAATAAAGTCAAAGTAGTAGTCCTAGTAGAAAAAATGTTTGATTGTATATTTACAAGATAAGTTATCGGGTACTGGCACTTAAAAAAACATATTTCCAAATTTATAAAGCCCAAATAAAAGAATATTTTATCGATTTTATCTCAAACCCTTCATCCGCGCCGCGGTGGCTACGCTGTGTCTATAATACTGCATTTGCCACCTTTTTTAATGGCAATGGAAATCATTTTCTTCAAACTCACCAATACAGTCTGTTTTCTTTTTGTCGAAGGATTTGGTGAACAAAGGATTCTATCATTTGTTGAAGTGTTGATTCTATCATTTGTTGAAAGACAAAGCTTTGAGTTCTGCTTTCAATTTATCGCTAGGCCTATTTTCAATTTTCATACTATTATCAAAGACTAAACTTTTGATCATGGGATTCAGTATTTCAGTGTCTGCCTTCTTCAAAAGACGATCGTGATTCAGTTCTAAAATGAAATCCATTCCCCTTTGCAATAGTGACATTTAATCAGAGTTCAAATCGTCTGCACTTTGAAGCATCAAAACAGTTCGCTAACTACCGCATATTGTCCATTCAGACATGTCCAGACGCGAAGATAGATTATGGAGTGACAGCTGCGGTGACAAAGACCGAAATCTGCGATGTTCATGAGTGCCACGAAATCATGAGGCCTTAAGCACTCATGTTCTTACGATGTAAAGCAGCTGCTGTTCATGCATTGGAAAGCTGATTTCTCCTTTCATTTGATACAATGCAGAGATTCTGCGAGGCGGGAGGTAGTGGCGTCATCATCAGGCGGCTCTCAGAAGCGCTTTTTATGGGAGTTAAGTAGAATTTGTGACCACACACGCTCAAGACTATTACCGATGAGATGGAGCAAATACTTTCCTCATATCCTGAGGAAATCCATTTCCTCTAATATTTCATTATTATGGACTTCATCGTTTACATGTTTGTGTTTCTTCTTATGAAGGTCTCATGAAAAATACATTTGCTCCACTTCGCAATATTCATCTTCAGATGAAGTGCATTTACATTGATCATAAATGCACTGGCACAATTGTTGTTTTATCAAATATAAAAACCGCTATTTTATTCAGCAAGATAACTTGAAATCGATATAATTCACGCAGGGAACAATTTGGTTTGACCGATTACCAAGTATTCGACCGAATGCCTATATCCTGAATGAAATATCTTTGAATACTTACTATTCGGTCAGGAGAAAAATGTAGTCGGTGCACGATGCACCCGTAATAAAACACCTATGCTATCGGAATGACGCAAAACAGCCCTGTAGACACAAGGAGAAGGTTGGAAGTAACAAATCAAGCAAATAGGCCTGCTCTCCTGTAGTAGACGAATGAGAACAAGTTGCTTGAACTTAGTGCTTCAGAAAAAGTACCTGATAGCCTCAAATCACAGACAACATGCCTTGATAAATCATAAAGAAAATGTCACATTGCTGCTCCAAATTGCGTGGATGAAGGCAGTCTTCAAGATCAATGAGAGATAAGTTGAAGGCTGCGTAATTGTATGAAATTGATTGATCTTCGTTGTTATTGTTATATTTGCAAATATCTGTATTTGATACAAGTTCTTCCTTGCAAAATCCTTGAAATCACTAATTTGCAAATATTTGCAGCAATCATACTGGGATAAGAATGGGGCAACAGGGCACCGTCGGAAATTCATATTTCAAGTGGCCCGATAGAAAAAATAAATAGGGGCCTGTAGGCAACCTCATTGAACCCCCCCCCCCCGGATTTCCATGGATCCGGGGAAAATTCTCAACCCTGATAATAGCTATACCTACTTTTCCATGCTCCGTCATTCAATTGCTATGTATTGAGTACACAGCGTTGTCGCTTTTCTTTGTCCAGGTTTAATCAGCCTACAGGCTGTATGTCATGAATTGTCAAAGCTTTATGCCTACATATACGGTACGTACCTTATTCACAGCAAAAAGCATGCCTTAAGTCTACCAAATAGAAATAATGACTATCAGATTGCAATTGAACCACCATTGATAGTAAAGGTATATCTCAGAAAGTAATCATATCAAATGATTTTATTCTGTGTTTTCTTCTTTTCGGATGACTCCAAGAATTTCTGCCACCTTCAGCATGGTTGTCAACAAAATGCTCTTCATTGTAGAAAAACGTGGTCATGTACGTCATTATCGAATTTATTTTAGCAACATGTTGAAAATGTAGAGGTAGGCATATGTGCACTGGTGCAGACGGCTCCAAAGTTCACAAGTTTTTCGGGAAATTTACCTGGAGGGTGAATAATAGAAAGTTTTTTTCTACCTTGATGTTCATGTGAAACGACGACAGTTCATGTGAAATTATTTCGCTAGTCGGCCAACTAACACGGAAATTAGTTTGTAAGCCCTACGCGGCTAGTAAGATAAATAAACAGCACTCTTCAAATTTATCTGACTAATGAGCTAGCAATTAGCACCTCACAGCTCATTTAATTAAATAGATGACTACTTCTGCTGCTTCTGACAAGGGACTCCAAGCAGCAACTGTGGTTAAGCGCATTCACAAAAGGAACAAATACATTAAAACCCAAGCCATGAAAATAGCTAGCATCGAGTACTTCCATGACTCTAAATGCATACCGGTGCGTAAATAGCCTGTACGAAAGTTATTCTTCAGCTTTGTCAGTAATCTTGATCAAACACACCGTAATTTATACCTCACAATTATGGAAAATCCCACATTTGATTTATGACTGAGGATTGGGGAAAAAGATAATAATAAATTCTTACTGATTTGTTTCGCTGAATTTTGTGGTACATGCATACATACCTGTTCTTCCTGAAGAAAATATTTCTAAGAATTCACTGAAAATTACAGTTTCCTGGAATTCTTCTCAATTAAGTAAGGATGAATGTAATGAATATTATAGACAAACAAAATATTGTCAATTATTGTTACTGCAATCTTTGTTTTGCTCTTCCTCAAAAGACGATAAATCACAAAATAGCCACATAGTAGATATGGTTTTAACGATGATTTCTCTTTTGCATCTACAAATGTCAGAAATTTGATTAACACTCACAGCCACATAGACATCGAATGCATTGCATGAGTGATCGGAACGATTTTCCCTCCTAAGTTCCAAAAAACTAGCTTTGAGAGGCCTATCCTTGCGGATGTTTCCATATTCCACAACATTTCACTTCCACTAAACCAAGGATGTATATTACAGCTTCAAATCTAGAGCAGTAACTTGATCGACAAATTGAAGAGCATGATCATCTTAGCGAATATTTCACATATTTGACTGGTTTCTCATACATTTTTATTATAATAGTAAGAAGTCATCGAACTCAGCTGATGCGTGAACATTATAGCCATAGAAATCAGATGATTATAGCCATTCTATGATTATAGCCTATGATGATAGCCTTTCGTTGGTGTCTTTGAAGAACTGTTTGTTTGCAATTAATCTTTTTATGAACAAATGTGAAATTTCGATAACAACGTGCTTCTGATCAGCTGGTGTATGAAACTAGAAAACATGAGTTGCATCCTTCAGCATTGCTATCTTTGTCACTGTTTCGATTACAGAAAAAACATGAAGTATTTCACTTCAGAGGTAATTGCAATCAAATTATCTCTGCTTATTATATATGACTTGGAAATTAAATGATGAATGATTGCTTAAGGTGGATTGTCATGACTCGCAATAAAGTGTCATCAAAGGACATATTTGAGAATTTCACTCATCGGAAGTGTGTTGTTTGAGAACCTTTTATATTTTTCTTAATTAGACTAATTAGTATTTTTGATAGAATTTCACTCTAGAATCCTTCAGAATGGCAATGAAATTATCCACTCCTCTGAACACGGCACATTTTGGTCCGTGTCGAACTTCCAAGTTGTCGAGTATGGAAAGTCAATTCCTGTATATGTAGAGGTTTACTAGATTTTTAGTGTTGACGTGACGTAGTTGTTTGATGCACAAACCAAGACTTTTACCACTGAATCAGATGTGTTGAACGCCATAACATCATCTCGGCATTATCCAAGTTTGACGACCCCTATTTTGATTTTTTCGAAAAAATACATTTTCAATTAATTTTTTACTCCAAACTTTTTTTCGAAATCGTTAATTGATGATTTCAAATCGTACTCCTCACTTACGCACTGGATGAAATTTTGCAAATGACGAGTCTCTGATATTGATCCACGGTTGATGGCTGCCGACTGTCCATGATGGTGTTATGGAATCGCACAATTTAATCAAAATGTGTGCAATGTCACTTTATATGACAAGATTAAAGCTATCTTTTCATTTTTGTCAATTTACCCTATATGTTTTTGATTACCCGATATAGTTATTTTGCGGAACAGTCAGCGGCGTAGGACGATAATTTGTCAAGGGCTCAATAAAACAAAAGTCCATCTACCACGGCTCCGGGAGGCTCCAGCTCCGGCTCCGACGCAAGTACACTTCGATATATATTTGGAACTTCAACACGAGACCGAAGATGAGACATTCACAGAATGACATAATCTATGTCTACTAAGAAAGTGCACGTTTGTCTGGGTATACCGGCATCTCTTCTTGTCAAACAAGATCTAAGAAAGCACATGTAGGTTCGATGGGAAGTCGACTAAAGTTTTCGGTTAAATGACACTTGTCTGTGTTTTCTGTGTGATTAAGTGAGAGATAATAAGGTACGTGTAGCCATCTGTAGGTCTTTCAGTTCAGGTGCATGTACCTTTACTGTAAATTCCCTATTAAATTTTAGCTGAAACTTAGAGTCTTTGAATGCATTTTATCAGCGATCAAGCACATGTAGGATAGAAAATGATCGAGGCAATCCATGGCAAAAATTACGATTAGTGACAGCTGGTGCTTCCTATTTGAGACTTTTTAGGAGGCATAAGTCTAAGAGTAAGCCATGAAAATTTTCTCTATTTGTAGGGGACTGACTGAATTCTATGATTTAGTCCCTACCGCAACCGCTCTCAGTGATTAATCAGAGGTGAGCACAAATATTTATTCTTCCAGAGTGAGGTGTTTTCTTTATTAAAAAGGTATTTTGATCAGACACATCGAACGTAGTGAAATGGCTTCAAAAACTCCAAAATTTTCAATCCGCACTCAGTTGGCTTAACATGTGTACTGTTTTGACACTGTATGAAAAGAGCAGGAACCGGGTAGACCCCGATGGACGCGAGATTTCGTGGTTGCCATGGATTGGATTGGGTGCACTACATTAATCGAAAGTTCAATTTCCAGCTTCTTTCCCTGCAGAAACTCGTGCTGCCAGTTGGACCCTCAACCACTTAGCTTTCAATCCTCTAATATTCATCAATCAAGCGAAAAATTTGGATATTTACAATTCGAACGAAAATTCTTATTATATCAAAAGTTTTTAAAGCATTTTGATACGGCGTGCTTCTTCGAAGTATTTTATTGAAAGTGAAGCACTTATAGAAAAACCATGCATTTTTAAGGGATAAACTAATAAGAGACAATATTGTGCTTGAAAGCATACTTAATTTGAGTCGAGAGAACATATGTATGTTCTTCGCCAAGAACTTTCCCGAGTCGCGTTTTTAGCTGAAACCCATGGAAGTACGCGATCTCCTTTAACATTCAGATGAATGATGTACAGCAGGTTATACACTGAGAGGAGATGAAGGCCAGCAGATTTAGGGAGGTGTACAACGATTACCTACAACTATGACGCACTTGAATTCGTTTCAGCTACACAGTCAAACATCACTTTTTCTCACAAAGTTATTGAATTCAAATAAATGCAAAAACTCAACGATCAAGCTTTCGTAGTAAACTTGGCCACAAATAGGTGAAACGTGCAAAAATAAACTGTTATGATTCAGTGATACATCAGTTTTAGCTCTCTAGGCAGAAATGTTTGATCTAAACAGCGAACAACGTGAAGTCTTAGCAGAGCTAACCTTAAGACTCATGAAGTTTCATCAGTCAATTTCAGTTAGTCTTTTATGGATGTAATCAGAGCTGAGTGATCAAGCGTGAATCCGGCATATGCATTATTTGATTTTCTGATGCTCAGCTGCTTGCACTTCGCTCGTTAAGCACTAGACCATGGCTTTTGTAAGCAGATTTGAAAAAGTCCATATTCACAGCTGATTGCTTACCACATGGTGCACGTTCTACAACAGTGACATCGTCGTCATATTCAATACTAAAATTATTTGAAGAAGAAATGTCAACTGACCGCATAAACGATGCGGAAAGAAAGGATTCAAAGATTGAGCCTTGCGGTAAGCCGGATGGAATGTTAACCCCTTGACCATGTTGATGCATCAGCTTAACAGAAGGTAGGCATCAACCATTGAAGGAAACTGCTGTTTAAATTACATTTCCTCAAACAATTTATCAGGCGGTGATTATAGAATTTATCGAATGCTTTAGACAAGCCCAAACAGAAGATATTTACTCCTTCAGCATCATCTACATCAAGAAATTCTGTCTTGACTTCATGACCGGGTTGCCAACAGGTCACTTTTTATCAAGTCACTACAAAATAGAACTTGGTCAAATTTTTGTGAACTATTAGACGATTTTAAACCAAGAATATTTAGGATCGGTCCATAAATCAGACAAAACTCGAGCACAACTCATCAACTTACATCATATTTTACCTAAACCCAAGTGTCCACATTTTATTAATCAATAGGAAGTTATCTCACTTAGCTGGCGTTTCGCTTTCGTTATATCTATAGCAGTCATAGTATTTATTCTTGATTGTTTCTACAGTGATCGATGAATTATGCAAACTTCAGGCTCGGCATCCCGATGATACTTTGATTGATAGTTTCCTCCGATCCAAGACAGCGCCTGATCGTTCAAACTATCCAAAATTAATGCAGCTCGTAGAATCTTATTTATTGGTTGTAATTCACAATATGGACGTTGAACGCGGTTTTCCGTGATGAAAACCGCTGAAATAGTCCAGCAGAACAAGATGAGACCAATTTTGCACGACTCTGTGCGATTAGGAAGAGATCGATTCGATCGGTCAGACTTTGAGTCGTACAATCCACCGAAGTCCTTATTGAGTGACGTTCAATCTGCTGGTTCGAACTATAAGAAAGATTCAGCGACATTGGCCGCGGCGAACAAGGAGCGCCTTGCTCAAGAGTCCTCCCGGCGAGAAACTGCGATCGTCTTCAAAAGACACACGTCAAAAGAGCTGAAAGAGATATTGACAAAGTGGAAATGGACATTTCTGAAACTCGGAAACGGATGCAGTATCTGGAACACAAAAAGGCGCAGGTTGCACTTGCAACAAGCAAGCGATTCTTCATGAGCAACTAAAATTACTAAGAAAATGTTTTCTCAATGTTTTCTTCGAAATGATAGCCAATCGCTGTGTTTTGTATCGCTTCCACAAATAAATTTTAAAGCATGTCGTTTTGAACTTCAGAAACTTCAACAAGTTTTCTTGATAAAAATCACTTCTCATCATGCACTTATAGGGTCAATTAGGTGAAGTACATGTACATTTATAGGGGTACCATCCAAAATTTAATAAGTCACTCTTTATGCATGAATCTCTACCTTGGTAATTTCTAATAGTACTCGAAAATGCCCTTAAAATTTCAAGCATTCTTTCAGCAAAGCTATAGAATTAATTTTCATCTTCGTCTGTTTAGATATCGGTTATGATTGTTATTCATTTTCATTGTTAAAGCTCTTGTTCTATCGATTTTTGTATCTTATTTTCTGGTTGATTCGCTTAATTTTGGCTCTGCGGTTTAGATCTTTGGGTCTTTCATCAAAGTATCCAGGAAAATTGTGACGCTGTATAACTTGTATTCAAATCGACAACTACCACAATTATGTCCGTTATGTCGGTTTCATGAAAAAGTTATAGGGTAGTTAATCAATGTATTAGGCTCAAAAATCCACTAAGTTGCCAAAAGATCAGGTATGAATACATCCATAGATGTATTCATTATTTTTATTATTGCAACGATCTGATTTACGAGCTACTGGTAGTATTTACTGTAACCGCATGCATATAGTAGGCATATAGTAGTAAACTAGTAACCCAACAAAACTGAAACAAGTATAAATTTATGAAATGATATTAAGCTTACATCATGAATTTAGTCGCCGGTAGAATTTGCAGACTGTCGGTTCAATCAAAACTGTCAAAAACACTGCTATTTAGTCACTTTTTTTTGTGAATTTTTTGGTCAGTATTTTGATCGTTTGGTGTTGGCAACCCTGTGTTATGAAGTTCCACCAGAGCTGCTGTCGCAGTGCCTTATGGTCTAAACACATGCTGATGTGGACCGCAACATTTGATGAGTTCACTTATTTTTTGCATGATTTATGACCAGCCTTCCAAAAACTTTTGAAATTGGAGATCCCAGGAGATATTTTCTCAGTCAATGGTCACACGTCTTAAAGAACGAAGGAAATGCTTTCGTTGAAATTTACATGTTGGACAATATCGCAAGGGTAGCATACAAGAGATGAGTACCAATAGTTAGTAGCCTTGGTGGTATGTGATTGGGTGGAGCAGCCTTTCGTATACCGGCACTTTAGGTTTAAGATTCTTAAAAGAACAATCGGGCGTTACATGGAAATTCCACACGGCATCTGCAACATTATCCATATCAATGCCATCCTCTTGCTGATTTGCTATGTTTAGAGGCCCATAGTTGCTTTGCCTTTACTATTTCTTGTTCAACTTTTCCCTTGTAATGCTGGTGCTCAGCTCGGATTCTCGCATGAAAAGCATACCATCGTATATTTGTGAGTAGTTTTAATACAGGTGTCATCACCTTTTGTCGTTGGCAGATAAAGAAACTGATTCACAAGGGATGGTCGAGATGCACCACAAAAATATGTCGTAGAGCGTCTCACTCATCATATCTGCGGTGTGGGCACTACTGTGACATGAAACGAAATAAATCTATTGACGGCAGTCCATTTACGGTATTCGGTTAGATAAGATCATGGTGCACACGAACCAACTATTGTGGGTTTGACAAACATCAATGAAGGCGGTTGCCATAAAATTATTTTGATGTAGCTTTGCATGCTGAATCAGAATATGATATTTACAAAATCATTCATCGAGGTGTTTTTTTAAAAAAAATCGATGTTTCTTGATTTCTGAAATTTCCATATATGGAAACTGACCTTCCATTTGAAATGCGGGATGATGTATTATACTGGCTGCATGTGTAAATTACGTGTATCTTATGCGTTCCATAAAATAAAATGATATGCAATACATGATGCATGCAGTATTTATCATTTTTTGCATATTTTATTTGATGTAACGCATAAGTGGTAGGAATAAACTTGTAAAATGAATAGTCAGATGCTCATACGCGTCTTCAATCAAGCTACCATTTGCTTTTCTTTATCTACTATCTTTTGTTCATGGACTGACACTTGCCATGAAGTTGCTGTTTGCAAACTGACAACTCCTAAATGAAAGTGCTACTTTTTCAGTGCTTTATCTCTAAAAGCTTTGGATCTCAATGTTCTGTGTTAAACTTTCCATAGTATGGTGACTTTTACGGTATTGAAAAGGAAGCTGTGCGGTCATTCACAATAATGTTGAACAATTAGAAGTAACTTTTCTATTCAGTCGTTGTTATTTTCATCTAGTTTCTTAGCTTTCGAGTTCCCTTCAATCGCATGTATTTTAAAGATACTCGTATGTGTTATTTTCAAAACAAGACCTTGTTGGCTTTGTTCTATTGTGCAATTAGGAAATCATAGAACATCAAAATTTAGCCACATTTTTGCACCCTGTACATCCTACACCCTATGTGCTCTGCATTACCGCACACAACACACTCCGTGTTGAATGAGTATTTTGCTGCCTCTACACCTCCATGCAAACAGATGCCGATGTAAATTTTTGTAACTAAGATCTGCCATTTTATTCATTTAACTCATATAGCTAGAAATCAGAACCACTCAAGTGCCTTCGTTCCTTTCATTCTATGCTTTTTATTTCTTTTCCTTTATACAGAGATTTCTTATCAGATTTTTTATACAGAGATTATCCTTTCTTACAGAGATTGTTCAGAGACGTAATATAATCGAGCTACATAAAGTGAGCTGCCTGCGAAAACCACCGTAATAATCTCTATAATAGTTCTAATCTATAAGAATCAGAAGCTTCCTAAAGTGAAACAGCAATTTTCAACTGATTCTGATCGTGAACCTCTCCATGTATTTTCCAGAACAAATCAGGCCCTCGCATCCCGTCAATATAGGAAACTGTGTTTGCTTTTTTGAGTTTCGCATTTCAGCTTCGCTATAGAATGTATCACGCTCTGAACTGGACGGTGAGCAGACCTATCGAATCCAATGAAGTTGCGTGCTTGTTTATAGCTAGACTTAAATGTCAACACATTGTTTGAGTCTGGTCAGGAAGTCATGCCTTTGAATTCCGTGTTGTGTATTTTGTAATACTAAATGCCGCGCTAAATACACGGTGTTGGTCTTGAATCCTGAAGATAATCATTCGTACAAATGCCCGTAAAATGTGTGGCAATAACTCGTTTGTATAATGCCGCTTTGCATTACTTTGCCAAATTATTAATGTGCTAACTTGGATAATGGTAAAGATATTCAATTAAATCAAGCGATAATGATATTCTGACTGAATGTTGACTTAGCTTGTTAATTAATACATGTATACCGATCATGACATTTCCAGCAGTCAACTTATTTTGACACAAATGCAATCAGTAACCAAATTTGTGAGTTCAATAATCGAATGAATTCCATTGTAGTTATTTTTGAGAACCCTTCCTTAATCTCTTATTGGAACGCAAATATGCGGTGATATTTGCGTGAATAGATTTTGTATTTAAATTAATATTTTGTCTTTTCATTCTAGCTGTGGAAGTCGCTATAATCGTGTGGGATATAGTGTGGAATCGTTGTGCAATATCGCTATACTTGATATGCGCACCTGAAATTGCATCATTACATGAGTTTCGTAAGTCATTGCTGATTGCTCTTTGTAAATACATGCATTTACCAACGCTTTTTATCAACTTACAGATCAAAACATGAGCATCCTTGAATCATCTTAAATCGTTTGTGATTGATTAGGACAAGACAAAGTCGGAAACGTCTCAACCAATTTATCTATCAATATTGTTGGGCACGATAACATAAAAGTATTGTGATAGACGACAGCCAATAACTAATTATTTGTCTTTTACTGTTTCATGGATAATGACATGACGTGGAAAACTAGATGGTCAAGTGATAGAAAGTAGAGCCTATTGTTTTTGGGAGCCTATTGTTGGGCCTATTGTCAATGATACGCGAATAGATCTATACCTACTTTTTATCTTCCAAAATGAAAATTAAGGACACATGAAATCTGTGCTATTCATGTAAATGAAGTTTGCCTTTGTGATTTATAATTCTCACCTTAATTTTCATTTTGGAGGATAAAAAGAAGGCATGGATCTATTCGCGTATTATTGACAATAGGCTTTACTTTCTATCACTTGACCATCTAGTTTTCCACGTCATGTCATTATCTATGAAACAGGAATATACAAATCATTAGTTACTGGCTATCGTGTATTACAGAGATAGGAAAAAAGTCTTGCGTCGCTTGCGGATTAATGTGAGTTCCTGCAGAGTGCTTCGATTGCCAAAATTCCTTCAGATTCGAAGAATTCAGATCATTGCCCACAAGTTTTCTCCATAATGCTGGCCCTTCCGATCATTATTAAAAAAGGTAGCAGGCGTACGAAAATTAGTTCACTTGATGTTTTCACATCCTCTCCTCGGCATTTCTCACTGTATAGTGCATGTACTGAATCGAATGTTAGCCAAACAGCGATATGTGTTTTGGTGTGTGCGAAGTGATATCACAGCACGCACGCCTCTCACACTGGCTCTGGTGTCCTCTGCTGACAGCTTATTGCTTGCCATTTCCAATAGCAAGCAATACACGAATTATCCATTCGAGAAGGAGCAAGTTGTCTAATTCTGTGATGTGCCATTTCGATATTAAGGTTACATACAACCCTTCCTCTCTCGGAAACCGAAGCACGCGCAGATGAATCTAATTCTGTGATGAATAGTATTCAACTGCTTCATGACATCTGATTTCATCGTCATTTACACGAGTACATGTTGCCTTTCATAAACATGAGCAATGAGCGTATTGAAATAGTCAACTGAAAGAAAGGTTGTTGATGTCATTTCCGAGGGAAATGCGATCTTTTGACGACGTCACTGGGTTGATGGTTTCACTGCTGATTTTCTAGAATAAAACTAATAAAACCAATTTCATTAACGAAAACTGCATCATCTTTCAGACTGTCCTTGGTCTTGGATTCCAGCCACGTACGCTTAAAAATATTTGTCTTCGTTAAGATTTGGTGAATTTCTGAATTTATACAAAAAAGTTATCCTTGCGTATTACTCATAAACTTTGATATACAGTAGCACGTTATCTATTATTGTCGATGGACCGAAATTTTCATTGGATTCCGCAACATATATGAAAACACCTTTACAAAACATATTAAATGAATTGCTACTATCTGTGCTGATCACAAATTTAAATGAATCGAACTACAATCGTTTTGGGATATCATTCTCTAGTAAATGTACATTACGGTTAGTTGCACGTGAGAGTTTATTCAGAAGTATTTTTCTCTCCATTAACACTGTTCATTTCTTTTGCGCCACATCGCAGGAAAATTTGCAAAAGAAAGCGATTTTAGCATGAATGCAAGTAATCCCGGAAAACAGGGTTATTTCGGAGATGCATGTACCTCAATATTGGTTTCGTATTTATTCATATATAAAAAAATTTTCATTAGTGAATAGGTGCATGATAAATTTATCAGGGCAAATTTTTTGGAGCTTTTATGCATCGCCGACATATTTTGTAAAAAATGTATTATAATGAGTTCTTTTTAATAACAAAGCTTACTTTGGTAAGAGTTAATTTGAATTGGACTTTATTACAAGCTTGCAATTTTGTTACAAGGGTGGGGTGAATTTGGACATGCCTGGAAATTGCAAAGGCGTTATTAGGAATGCCAATGTGTGTGCACATATGACGTTTTGCAGCTGCAGAGAGTAGTCATGTCCGTTCAAAGGTAGGAATCAAGTAGGAAGGCTGCAGTGAAATTCAATGTGAAAACTCAGCTTTATCTCTCTCTCATGAACTGGATGCACACTCCGCGCCTTTAAGTTTTTGTATAAGCTTACCTGCAAATATATACATGGAAATATATTTTCCATGGGCATCATACAACTACATGAAAGTGTATATTGTTGCTTTCTTTGTCCGAGCTTCTACGCTCTTTTTATGAGCTCATACTGATAATACAGTGAGTGATAGGCTTCGCAGATTATAGCGTTGTAAGACTGATTTTGTCTCTATAGTTTTTAACAGATACACATCTTCTGTTTTTCATTTATCACGTTTATATGACTATATGCAATAGTTTCATTATCCTTTAAAATCAAGTTATTTATGATATTCTCCCTTTTGGAGTTTGCATTCATGCAGTCTGTTTTCTGGGGTCGTACCTTTCGTAATATCACAATTTTTGGATAAGTTAGAATGGAAATACCATTTGAATGATTAAGTCGCTCGATCTTTTTAGATGCCAGTCTTGTATTTCTTGTTGAAAATAAATGGAAGAAATGAATAATCGTTCTGTGCTAAGCTCTGAAACATTTAAGGTGTTCGAAATACGTTGATGCACGATGGTTATTCTACAAATCGAGAGAAAGATTGTGTGATCAGATCAAAAACCCAAAAGACCAACATAATCGCTAGATCAAAGACCTAACCCAAAAACCAGGGTGGGTCTTTGGGTCGTACAAACCCTGAAGCATTTACACGTGAGCAACCCATGATTTTTTCCTTATCGTGTTGAAGTTAGCCTCCATGGATTTAGCATTACAAAAACTTGTCACGTAGGAATGAGCTTTAATTGCATCTTTTATTTGATTCTGCTGCTGACTCCACGTCAATAATGTCTTTAGACTATTCTGTGCTTCCTTTGAGCTTCCTCAAATTTTCTTTAGTCAGTCTGTAATAGCAACATATAATAAGAAAGATTATTTTTAATTTGTCAGGACGAAATTAGTTTGAAACGAACGTTGCGATGGAAATACGTATATTGTTGGAATTCTGAAAAGATTATGTAGCCTGCTTACACATGCATATCTGATTCTGATCGAGCAAAATCAGTGCTGGATGAACGATGCAAATATGAGTAGTACTAAAGGATGATTGAACGACACTTCTAAATGAATATACACGATTTAATGCTCCCGAGTTTTGAATTTCCTTCATATCACTGGCTCTATATGTATCAAACAGCAGATTATCATACTAAATTTAACTCAAAATCATGCGATGGAGCAATTTTAGAAATCAGAAGCGCGTAAAAAATAAAACCGCGCTTAGAGTGTTGCGGATGAAAGCCCTTCATAGCAATCCATTATGCTCAGACAGCTTGTAGACAAATTTCTGCATGTTTACACATGTTGTTAAACGTCTGCAGCAAAAATCGCGTGCTTTTTTTTAGAGACACTTTTTCGGTCCCAGGGTTCACACCTACGAACGAGTACCCGATAGATGTTCGCTTCTTTTGGTCCATTTACACCGGACGCGGCGCGTCCTCACGAGTCTTAATTTTCGTATAGAACCGTGTTGGAGGAGAAAAACAACTCAAATTTTGGCACTGAGAAAAGGCTACCTACACCACAACACGTGATGAATGAACCCATGTGATGCAATCTACTAGCCTACAAATTACTTCATCACTTCAAATAATCCTGGCTACTCAATCTGTATTGCGTATTCACCATTGACCGAATCTTATTCGGTTATCCTTTTCTTCTGCAGTGATTGCCTGATGCAAAGAAATGGGATCCTAATTTGTCTTCTGGAGTCTATGAAAATTGATCTTGGGATTTCAGTCAGAAACAAAGTGTTGCAGCTGGACAATTTCAATAAGCTCGAAGATTGAGCGACATCACACTTGCTGCCTCTTCAAGACAAAATATTTTCCTTTTCAAACTTTCTGTCTTTTCCAAGGGTATCGAGTGGACTGCAAGTCTTCAAATTTTGAAATTAGACGTGTGATGTTGCAGTGACGCTACAAATGGATTCTTTATCTTACATGCACATCAAGTTTGAGTGACTCATCTTTCATTAGCATAAAGCAGTTGAACAATTTCTAAGCGAGTTGATAAGTTTTGCTAATTCTTGAATAAATGATAACTTGTAATTAATCGTCCATAAAGTTTTTGATAACAGTTAAAATTTATATTTGTGATGAATGTTCAGAACCCTTGTCAAAAGCATCTGGTGCGCTATTTAATAGCTGACCAATCACAGAAGCCGCATTATTCGTGGCACGCATGACGCAAAATTGAGTTCATTAGATGTGCTTTTGACACTTTTACTACAAGCTCGTAGATATTATGGGCGTATTGATACAAGTGGCGATATCACTGTCCGAACATGAACGAATTTTTGAATTATTTCTTTAATTAAATACTAAAACCTCATGATATTTCTTCCCAATTTTCGGCACAAATATCATTTTGAACGTAAAGTCTCACTCTCACGGTAAAATAAAAAACTGCGCTAATTTAGGGACACCCTGTACATTGCAATACCGATTCATCACTATATATTATGACTTTCTTTGTTCTAATCTTCTTCTACTCTAGTGCACATTCTGTCCGATCATGAAAATACAACGTCGCATGTCCATTTTTACACTCAGTATAAAATTCTGATTCGAATGTTCGACTTAATGATTCGAATGTTCGAATATAATGTCAACCGACCTTTTTTCTTATTTGTCTTGACCTTTGTATTCATTTCAATTTTACTACTGACATGCTGTCGTCTCTTTAGAACAATTCCCACATGATTCATGGAAGTGATCTCAATAACGTCCTCATCTGATAGTAATGTGTTGTCTGGGGGGGGGAGTGATATACAGCAGTCGAGTTCCCGATTTCCACAATTCCCTTGTGTCACTCTCTTCGTGATAGAAATCTGCGGACGATGTACGGTATGCCTTCCTGTTGAGGAAGATATTCCATCTCGGATTTTGTTGCTTCAGATTAGTCATCAGGGAATTCAACTTAAGTAGCAAACACATGTATGTACATAGTAAAGACATAATTATCTCTATCAGAATATGTCAAATTCCCATCCTTGATGCATAGCCACAGAATAATGAACACTAATTATAGTCAGACTTCACCAAATATTTTTGAGAAGCCTAATTCCTAAATGCATGTCGGGTTTTTCCAACTGTTCACCAGTATGGGAATCTGACGACATTCTGATAGAGGATATTATCTTTTCATAATTTCTGGCTGGTTAGCAGTTTCGAAGTTGCCAATTAATAAGCCTACAACTGATGCTCTATGAATATTTTGAGGAATACATTAGCGGAGTTGTCAGAGTTTAAAATATGAACTCAATTGTGAATATGCCTTCTTAAGATTCAAACTAAAGTCAACTTGTAGGCTATTCTATGTTGAATTCATTTTGCTAGCGTGTGAGAATGTTGCGACACGATGCGTTTCAACGTGTTTAATTTCCTGTCTGATGTTAATCCTGTGATAATCTCAATCCGAATATGCCTACATTCGATGCGTTATTTCTTTCAGTTCTGTTGGAATCTACGACAGACGTCTGAAATAAGGGTTGATAGATATGGGGATAGCGCAAGCCTTGATAATTCGTTCATTTTCAGGTTGTTCATTGCCTCAACTTCGTTGGTTTTAAGTCCTAGTGAGCGTCAAATACACTGGATTTAAAATTAAGTTGCTTGAGGTTGGATCAACACGACATTTCGTCAAATGTATTTATTTGTTAATTGTTATATTTGTTTGTGCAAACCCTTAAAAAAGTATTTTTTGATTTGTTTCAGCGTGGTGATGCGTTTCAAAGGATTGTACCGATAGCCAGTGGATTCCTGTGTCATACTGATTAGAATATAACTGTATGATCCGGTGATTAGTTGGTTATTGGACTGCTCAACATATGCAGCAAGAAAGACTCAAGTGAGTTAAATTTGTAGCATGTTGCAGCTTTCTTATCTCCTTCGTGTTTTGAAGCATTATCCCTGATCTATATACCACCGTTTAGCATGTTTAGTAGCTTACTCTAGTTATCTTAATTTTAACTACCATCACCATGTAAGATGTCAACTAAACTTTCTTTTTAGTCTGGCGATCAAGCAGTTTTTAATCATGCTTTTTAATTCTTTTATGCAGCATTGCTATGAGAGAGAGTCCCGAAACGTTGAATGGCACAAGTTCAGGGGAGGATTTTGCTTTTTGATTTGCCTCTGATTTAAGATCAAGTCGTATTGTACCTAAAGTCAGTCGATTCCCATGTCATATTTGGTGTCTACTATCTGCATGATTTGGGAATTGGATGGTAACTGGATTACTCAACGGGAAGGGAGAATGAAGTCGCAAGTTGGTATTGGTATATCTTAGCAAAATACACGCACATGGGGGAATACTAGGCCTACTAATTATAGCCTACTTGTACACGGATATCCCTGTGGGAACGAATCTGGCGAAAAGCTGGAAGATAATCAGCTACACATTATCATGCAATAGTTCAGTGATAATTTTTAGCATATTCGCTGGCGAAATTCGCCGGCGACAATTCGCGCTCTGCATGCCACCTTTCATTTTTGACTTTCTCTCTTATTTTCTGTAGTAATCCGCCTCTACAGCCGAGGCTCTATTTTCTCCCTCACCTCCTCACCATCACCCACATATGGCTAATCTATCTAAGAAATAAGTGCAAACTATCATTCTTTGATAATGATAAGAACATGGAGAATCCGCTTATATCAATTTTCATAACATCTCTTGACATTCAATAATTTACAACAATGACAAATATTTGAATAATGTAATAGTATTTACTGTGACATTCATGGAAGATAAATACTTTTTTAGTTTAAGCCTTCGTGAATTAAAAAAGATCCCTTTTTATCAGATCAGACTGAGTATTCAATATATTTTCATGCAAAGGTAATATACGAAGATTACTACTTACCACTAATTGGTTGCTACAACATCCACGATTTCGCGGGTTGGCGAAAAATCAGCTCGCATTAGTAAACAAATATCTACCAACTAATTATAGCAACTTTTTCGCCAACTGTCGTTTTGAATTTTACACATGTTTTTGGATAGATGATGACCATTTTCACATGCGGAGATAGTTTTTACAATAGAATAGACTGACAGAAGCGGTCCAGCTGCATGACAGAGCGCTTTGCCTGACGCCACTCGTCATCAAACCATGGGACTGATGGGCGTTTATGGACAGTCTCGAGGTCCTCAAAGGAACAAGTTCTTGCAGGATCCCGTCTATTGTAGTATTATACAACTACAAGGACACCAACTCATCGACATCCAAGACTTCCCAAACCGTAGGATCACAAATGACGAACCAAGATAGTGCATGATGATGAAAATCACTGATACCGAGGTCCTTCCAAGCACGAAATGTATAGGATTCAAATATTGCATTAGGCTGCATAAGACAGAAGCTGCACTTGAGCAACGAATGGTCTGACAAACCAATTTCATGAGTTGTCACTGCAAGGGAGGTCAAATCTGTTGAAATAAATACAAGATCTAAAGTACCTCCCAAAATATGAGTGGCACCATTATTGACTTGATTGTACAAGCCCCAGCACTGAGAAGTGTTTGGCAGCATGTGAATCATTCTGACGCTCGATGTGAATGCTCATGTCACCTGCCACAGCAACCAAGGGCGACCGCACAGAAACACTGTTGGGCCAGCAAATCTCTAACAGTAAGATTCATCCATTGAAATTACCTTGTCACTAAACAACTCACTATCTAACACTGTTCGCTAACACTAACGCTCCAGAACGTTGAAAATCCTAACTTCATCAAGGTCAGATAATTCCTCGAAGAAAGTGGATGTAATACTTCCAGTTCGATAAATCAAAATGATGACATTGGATGTTGATCCGGAAAAAGCACACATACTTATATGTATTCAAACGTAAATGGATTCGCAAAGGTAAAGTAGTCAAATTAACATTGGTGATAGAAATCACAGCAACAACACCACGATTACCACATTTTTAAGGCTTCAAGATTTCTTGCGTGAAGCTGTTTCGATTATAGAATAGGATAAGGTTTCTGCAATATTGTGAGTGACTTCCAATATCGAATTTATCCAATAATTGTGGTAATTACAGCATGACATGGGGGTGATGCGGCTACAAACGTTTTCATTTTCGCGACTCGCATCTCGATGAGAGGTTTACTGTAAAATGAAATGACCAGGATGAATTACACTCCTGTTTTTATTGATAGGGTGTGTGTACACTAGATGACATGCCACGCGTAATTATGGAGCACCCAAAACATCCGTGGTTTAAGACATTCTATTCTTCTACGCGCGCACACACTCGCTGCACTAGGAGTCAGAAATCACTTGATCTGATGCTGTTAAAACATGGGAAATGTTTATGAATACGCGCGGGCGAACGTTTATAGTTTGCGCGTCGTCCACGGTTGCCTGCGTTGCCGCTTGAACTGCGGATGAACCGCTAAGTATGTTCTGTCTTCCATGAGCATGAAATTGAGGTCCTATCACATTCGTCTCTGATACATGCAGACACATGAGACGCAAAGTCTTTATAACAAGACTGCCGACAGATGTTGCAGCAATGTCACGCATAGCCACGAATGTTTTGGGTCATGTGTAATTACGCGCAGTTTACGTGTGAATTACGCGTAATTGAGCGCGGCATGTCGCCTAGTGTAGCAAGTGATCGTGGTGATATAATCTCTAGAGCCTAATCGGTATGGTCTAACAAGAACAGAGATGCTTCAAACATTTTTAAAAGTGGATCTAGACCAATGCGATCGCATCATAGCTGATGTCTTTCATTTTTGGCCTTTGATACTCATCATAAAATTTTGTAGCGAAATTTGTCATCAATAAAATTTTAATTGTATGTAGATAGACAATGTACGCCTATTGTCTTGCAACGTTTTGACATGATGAAGGCCAGGTTAGAAATGCAAACATATTTCGTCACTGTCAAGCCAAGTTCGTGCGACAAAAGACGAAAAATAGAACAATTACATGCACACGTATAAGCACATGTAGAAAAAGTTATCAGCAGTCCTGAAAAGAACTTATTTGTGACTCATGTGAAGTAATATGTGCTCGTTGATAATTGTGTTGTCCAATTGTCATTCAAAGCAAATATTTATCATTGCTTTATTACCTGCTTTCCTCAACGTGCATTTTCAAAATCTTTATCTTGGCTGATAAGTAAGACTATGCACTAATCGCACCTGATGTTCGCACCAGGCCAACGAAAAAAGTGGTATATTTAGAAGCACCAACATGAAAACGGGTGCAACGGAAATAACCGGTACAACGATGTATCGCACATAGCTCTACATAAGCCTTCTTTACTGACGTACATATTGATTATTCCTATTTACGATTGACACAAAACGAATATTGACTGTGCTCTTGTAACACTTGGTTCTTTTCACTAGCCTATACATGAGATTGCTCAGAGATCAGAGTTGACATGCTTTGGGAAAACATATTTCAATTGTAACTTAGTGCTTTATCAAATATATAGCACTTTCCATGGTGCGTAGGTATATGTCTCAGTAATTTCACTCCAGTGTACACCTGGAAAGGAGCTGGCGAAATGAAAGTGCAAAAATCTACATGGGTGACAATGAAATACAGTGAAATCCGGTTATGACGCGATCGTAGGGAGCGTAAAACTTTGCTCGAAATGACCGATGCTTCGTTATATCCAATGTTTTCTAATCAACGAATTCATAAGTCAAAAATGCATAAAGCTGGTTAACCGTCAGTATTAATAAACAAACTGTGAAGTTGAAGCACTCGTAACACCTGCATTTTCGTTGTTTCATTAACTGTGACCTTGTCCACCGGACAATCTGCGAATATGATTCTATTTATCACACCTACCCAATTGTAAAAGTCGTGTTATAGGAAAGGTTAATGTATAGCATTTGATTTGTAAATTCACCATAGACCACTGATGTATAAAGAAGATAATCATGTGTCAAGGTCATAGAATAAGTACATCGATATGTATGTTAGGTAGAGTAGCAACTCCTTATTAAGTAAATCCCCAATGTGGATAGAGCTTCGATTCTATTAAATAAACTCGAGTTGAGACCAAGTATACACTGTCACAGTTTTGAAGAAATTCCCACAGAATTGACTGATCATGATAGAAATGCAGAAGGATTAATAATAAGAACTTTAAATGATAATTCAAAAGCTCATGATTTTATGAAATTTTGAGCGTTTTCTTAAAATGCTGTTATTTATAAATTTGATCATATAAAGTACATCTTTGTAAGACATATGACCACATTTTCATATTTATAAGATAATTTCTGTTTGAATGGTGCTAATTCATAAAAATATTATTCAATATCTGAGGCAAATGAAAACGTTTGTAGCCGCATCACCCCCATGTCATGCTGTAATTACCACAATTATTGGATAAATTCGATATTGGAAGTCACTCACAATATTGCAGAAACCTTATCCTATTCTATAATCGAAACAGCTTCACGCAAGAAATCTTGAAGCCTTAAAAATGTGGTAATCGTGGTGTTGTCGCTGTGATTTCTATCACCAATGTTAATTTGACTACTTTACCTTTGCGAATCCATTTACGTTTGAATACATATAAGTATGTGTGCTTTTTCCGGATCAACATCCAATGTCATCATTTTGATTTATCGAACTGGAAGTATTACATCCACTTTCTTCGAGGAATTATCTGACCTTGATGAAGTTAGGATTTTCAACGTTCTGGAGCGTTAGTGTTAGCGAACAGTGTTAGATAGTGAGTTGTTTAGTGACAAGGTAATTTCAATGGATGAATCTTACTGTTAGAGATTTGCTGGCCTAACAGTGTTTCTGTGCGGTCGCCCTTGGTTGCTGTGGCAGGTGACATGAGCATTCACATCGAGCGTCAGAATGATTCACATGCTGCCAAACACTTCTCAGTGCTGGGGCTTGTACAATCAAGTCAATGGTGCCACTCATATTTTGGGAGGTACTTTAGATCTTGTATTTATTTCAACAGATTTGACCTCCCTTGCAGTGACAACTCATGAAATTGGTTTGTCAGACCATTCGTTGCTCAAGTGCAGCTTCTGTCTTATGCAGCCTAATGCAATATTTGAATCCTATACATTTCGTGCTTGGAAGGACCTCGGTATCAGTGATTTTCATCATCATGCACTATCTTGGTTCGTCATTTGTGATCCTACGGTTTGGGAAGTCTTGGATGTCGATGAGTTGGTGTCCTTGTAGTTGTATAATTCTACAATAGACGGGATCCTGCAAGAACTTGTTCCTTTGAGGACCTCGAGACTGTCCATAAGCGCCCATCAGTCCCATGGTTTGATGACGAGTGGCGTCAGGCAAAGCGCTCTGTCATGCAGGTGGACCGCTTCTGTCAGTCTATTAAGCTCGTTACATGTAGTTCTTGCTTCCTTCCTATGGCTATGACATCATGGAGATAGGAGTTATCAAGGTATCACAAGCTGCTCAGACTTAAAAAGTACTGGCGTCACAAAATTTCGTCAAAGATCACGGACTGTCGGGGCATATGGAAATGCTTTGATACCTTTATGGGAAGGAGCCAAAAGTATCCTCATGTTTCTATCAACGCGGAACACTTTTTTGATTTCTTCTTCACAAAGCTCTCTCAACTCTTCTTTCTACTAAAGCTGCAATGCCACCGAATTTTTAGTCTGCTTCCACCAACTTGTGTTTCTCCGAATTTCATTTACCGGTACTTGACAGAGCATCAGCATCGCCTGCATTAAAAGAAGCTTCCTAATAAACGCTCTACTTCTGATCCATACCGACACATCTGTTGAAAGACTGTGCTTTCTTCATCATACCATTTCTGGTCAACCTGTTGACCTTCTGCATTATTGAGAATTTCTCTGTTTCCGACTGCATGGAAAAAGAGTTTCATTGAGACCTATTCCAAAGTCAGGGTCGACGGATCTACACAACTGCTGGTCGCATCGGTTGATAACAACAGTTCCAGTACTTTCTAAATTATTTGACAAAGCCGTTGTATCCCAATTATGAACTCACATTCATGCCACTGACCTATTACCAAGTTATCAATCAGAGCTTCGACGTGTAATTCAACAGAGACTGCACTTTTGAGTGCGTTATCTGACCTTCTGACCTTGATGGATGATGGCCATGTATCACTTCCATCAACGCTGGATTTGAGAGCGGCTTTCGACAGCGTCGATCATCATATTTCGCTGCATCGTTTAGAGCAGTGCTATTCAACCGGGGTGCCGCGGCACCCTGGGGTGCCGTGAGAAATTTTTAGGGTGCCGTGGAGAGGAGGGATGTCGCAAGGGTGCCGTGAAGAGAAAGAGGTGCCGTGGGAGAGAGGGGTGCCGCAGCTCATGAGATATCGGTGAGGCGTCCCATTCGACCGATCGAGGTAGAAATGTTGACCATCCCAAGTCCATGAGTTATATTTGAATTGAACTCCGATTTCACACAAAGCTATAGGCGCTCCTTGCACAGAGACAGCGAACCCTGTCTCTTTCCATCATAAGCACTCGGCAGCATTTCCAATTTTTACGAGATGAGGTGCTGATCTCAACCACCTACACATGCATATCTATGCCGACTTCGACACAAATGCTGTTGCTTGGGTAAGTCAACTTCCATTGTCTATTTTTTGTATGTGAATGAATGAATCAATGTCATGAATAGATGAATCTGAGGCAAGGCAATGAAGCCACTAAGAGTCATCATTGCAATGTTGCCATTCGGCAAGCGTACAGCGTGTCCTCGTTCGTCGACCGTTGTCTTTCAGTGATCTGTGTTCTATATTTTGCTTCAACATTAGTGTTTGGCCTACAATGGCTTTACATGCGCTTCGAACATTTGCTAATAGTGTCCATTTCAACATGTAGCATGCGATTATGATCTTGATTACTTTAATCATGTAGATTGTAGAGCCTCTCAGAGATTGCGTGTCACTTTATTTGTTCCCCAAACTCTGCTTCAAATTGAATATTGTTGCAGCGTCATTTGTCCTCATGGTCACCAAAGGTTGATGTCATTCACTATACTTGTATTTACAAAAGTCCGAAGCTTCATTAAATTTGAATGTCATAGCTTGATTATCAGTGACAATTGACATGCTTGAGATGACTGAATGCATTTTAAACAAGCCAACTGAAAAGTATCAGGCATTTACCAGACTTGTAGAAATAGCTAATGAACCTATACAATATAAATTCATGTGATGCTGATCACTAGAGCTCCCAGATTCTTCAGTGTGAGAGAGGAGCTAAGAAAGAGTCGAAAGTCATGGGAAAAGCGGAGAGAATTTCATTTTTGGATTATTATCGAGTTTGTAGCACATTCATGTAAATGATCGATTTGCAATAGAAATCCATGGTCAGGCTACTTCATAGGCAGCAAAGTTGTCGGCATATAAAGGGATAATGGTTGCATGCAGTTGGAGATTTGAACTAGGCTATTTGTCAAAAACATATCGCACTCAATTGATTGAGTCATATTAATTAAACATGTTCATCCTCCAATCAATCATTTTGCTGACTTCATCATTCGCATTTTTTCAAATTTTCAATTATTCTCTACACATGCTCCATTTCCAGCCAAGCTAATTGTTGACCATTCTCATTTCGAATGAGACAAGCGCCAGGGATTGGTCCCCCTGACAGGGCAACGGACCCCTGCCCAAATTTTCAATTCTCCTCTAAACACATGCTCCATTTCCAGCCAAGCTAATTGTTGACCATTCTTAATTCTAGCATCCTTCCTGAAATAGTTGATGCATCCTCATTAGGCCTCATTCTGTGACTTGATCGCCGTTGTTCCAAACACGTCATTTTCCATTTTGAGGTATGCAATGTCCCTTCTCAAGTATTTCAAAAAGAAAGCCATAGCAACCGAGGCAGTCGAGGAAGATGTCGAACTTAATGAAATGAATCAAGAGAGTGAATGCCGTGAGGATGCTGCTCCTGCCCCCACTGCTAGCAAAAGCAGCGAAGAGGGCGATGGAGAATCTCAGGAAGAATGCGTCGAACTAGAAAAAAGGGGACGGAAAAGAGTGCAGATGTCTTCGGGATCCAATCCGAAAAAGAGGAGAAAATGGAATAGTGACTATATCAGGTTTGGCTTTTACTTGCACCAGGATGAATCTCGTAATCATTTTCCCTCTGGAAAATGCTTTTTTGTGGAGCTACGCTCCTGAATGCAAGTTTGGTACCTTCTAAATTAGAGAGACATTTGCAAACCCACCATCCGGAGCACAAGAACAAGTCAAAGCAATTCACCTCAGAGAAGTTGAAATCTCTATTTGCCCAACAATCGTCATTGCAAAACATCGTGAAGACTGGAGCTCATGACAAGCCACTGATGATTGCCTCACTAAAAATGACTCATGTTATCCTTCGTGAAAAGCGCTCATACATGGACACGGAGAAAATAGCAAAGCCATGCCTATCAATTGCTGCTGAATATTTCCATGGTGGAAGCAGAGCAGTTGAAAGAGTGACTCCCATTCCCTTGTCGGACACCACCATTCGCAGTCGATGGCTCCTGATTGCTACAGATTTGAAAGCACAACTTGTGGAGAAGCTGAAAGCATCCCCCGTCTTCGGAATTCAGTTGGACGAGACGACCGACATTGGAGGAGAAGCACAGCTGATCGTGTATACCCGGTTCATTGAAGAGTTGAAAATTGTTGACCGTTTCTTGTTTTGTTTAACAGTGGGAATTGAAACCACGGCACAAGCAATTTTTGACCGATTGGACTCTTTCATGTGTGAGGAAGGAATCGAGTGGATTAAGTGTAAGGCCGTCACAAAACCGATGGAGCTGCCGCCATGGTTGGTCGTGTAAATGGTCTAGTAAAGAAGATCCAGACTGTCTCACCTGAGTGTCGCTCAATTCACTGCATCATTCATCGTGAGATGCTGGCAGCGAAGAAGCTAGGTGATGAGGGCAAATCAGATCTGGAACTTGTACTTGATGATGTTGTGAAAATGGTGAACACAGTTTAGGCTAATACGAAGAAAAGCAGACTGTTCGCTCAACTCTGTGAGGAGATGGACTCAGAAGTGACGAAGCAATTGTACCATTGCAACGTAAGATGGCTTTCAAGAGGGAAAGTCCTTGAATGGGTGCTCCTGTTGAGAGAGGAGTTGGCAGTTTTCTTCACAGAGCTTGGTGATTCCAGCGCCGTCAACCTGAATAACTTGAATTGGCTTGGAAAACTGTCATATTTGAGCTCCATCTTCCACTGTCTGAACACCTTGAATCTCAGCCTCAAGGGAAGGGATGCGACATCTTCACGGCTTTGTCAAGAATAAAGGCATTCCATAGGAAAATTTCGTCTTGGATGAAACAAGTAGAGAAAGGACTTCATCGACTTCCCTGAATTCCATCAGTTCATGCTGAGCTCAAAATGGGAACTCACGGATGCTAGCCTCGAGCAGCAAATGTCTGAATCAATACTTCAGCACCTGGATGTCCTTCGCGGCAACATAGAAAAGTATTTTCCGTCCCAAGAACATCAGCATCTGGAGGAGAATCTTTGGATCATTAATCCATTTGTTGCCGAAGAAGAGTTCCTCACTGATCTGCGAGAAGATTTGGAGCAGAGGGTGAACTTCAAAGCTTGCGATTATTATGGACATTTCTGGGTTGGTCTCCTTCGAATCCCGGAATATGAATACGCTGCTGTGAGAGCCCTAAGTCTATTGGTAGCAATGCCGACCTCATACCTCTGCGAGAAAGGCTTCTTCACTCTTGTTTCGATCAAAACAAGTAAAAGAAACTGCTTAAGAGAAACTGCTAAACTGCTGTTGATGCGCGGAGCATTGGAAACAGACATAACCCCACGATTCGGCTGGATGGCCGATAGCATGCAACAGCAACGCTCACATTGATGTTTTGTTTTTGAAGTGCAACTTTTGATTTGTTGAAATTAGCATAGTTTTTCCCAGTGATCTCCAATACAAAGAAGGTGCAGAGAATTTCATAATTGAGTGAATGAATTTTGTGTCACCGTTTCCCTTCTCAAGTTCTCGGCGGTGCTGACTTTGATAGACTAATTAGTTGGACTTCAGCTGTAGCGGTGTAATAGCTTTCACTCCACATGCCCTTCTCCACAAATCTCTCACTTAATCCTGGCGTGGTCAGATCTAAGGAATCACGTCAGGGAGATTTCCATTAGACAAGCTGGAAGCATAGTCTTCTGCAAGGAGGACCCAGAGTAGGATCTCTTGTAGCGACCGAGTTTGACGCACGAACATATATAGAAGAGCTGGACAGGCATTTTGACATAGTATTTGATCACTGTACGTCTAGCATGGTCAAAGATTTACATCATAATTCTAGCATTACTGCTGTTAAATCAAAAATACATGTCCATGCTTAGCAAATTGACAAAGCGAATTCAAACTTAAATTTGATTACCATGACTGGAATTTCTTCCGCTTTCTTGCCCCTGATTTCAAAAAGATGAAAAAAAGTGTTCTTCATTGAATTGCTGTGATATAATAGAGATATACTGATATTGACATAATGCACGAATTGTTCTAATTTCTAGATGCATTTCAACGGCTGAGAAATGAAGTCTAGAGAAGAAGTCAGCAATAAATTGTGATCACAAATCAGTTCTTGGAAAATAATGCGGCCACGTTTTTTAGTGGATGATAGAGGCACAAAACTGCGGTTTGCCACTGGGGTGCCGTGAGTGCATGTATTGATTAGAAGGGGTGCCGTGGCTTGAAAAAGGTTAAATAGGGTTTAGAGCGCTCCCTCGGTCTTGCCGGAATGACTCTGAACTGGCTCAGCTCTTTCGGTAATCGGAGTGTGTATGTGTTTCATTAGACCATTGTTTCCACCTCCCGATCTTGTCTATTCGGCGTTCCCCAGAGATCAATACTCGGCCCATTTCTATTCCTGATATACACTCGGGATATATCATTGATTCTGGATGACCTCGATCTTCGTGTGCATTCATTCGCTGACGACATTTTCATTTGTGGCTCAGATCCTGCTTCCTGTGCTGATAGTCTAAGTGAGAGGGTATCCTCTTGTGTTGATGAGCTCAACTCTTGGCTTCTATCGAACCGCTTTGCTCTTAATCTGCTGAAATCAAAAGCTATGTGGTGTGATTCCTCCAAGCGTCGTAACAGTGTTCCATCTGATTCTGTGGGAGTAGGCATGAATCTCATCTCATGTATCAAATCTCCGATGTCTGGGTGCCATCATCGATTCCGAGCTCAGCATGAGGTTAGCTATTGCTCGCACTGTTTCAATTCGATCTATGCTTGGCTATCTGACTCTTGCTTCTACAAAGACTCTGATCTGCTCACTTTTTCTTTCCAGAACAGATTATTGCATTTCACATTAGTGTGGTTCACCATCATTCACATTGACTCGCCTGAAAATGGTCATCAATACTGCTGCTCGGATCGTCTACAATGTTCGTTCGAATTGCCACGTTTATCCACTGCTTTGTAAATATGGCTGGCCTCCGATCCAGGGAAGGATAGAGAGAAGACTCAGTATCCTAACTTTCCTCTGCCTTCAAGGAAGTGCGCCGCATTTCTTGTCTGCCGCAGTTACGGAAGTGTCATCCATTGAAAGCCGAAGAAGACTTCGCTTCGCAAAATCAAAGATGCTACAAGTCCCTATCTCTTGCAGACACAATCTAGGAGGCGGATCATTCCCGATATGGCTTCTCAATTGTGGAATTCCTTGCCACCCGAGATACGACGTCCCGAGAAAAAATAACCGAACAAACTTATTAAGTCGACCCAGTAATTCAGACATCAAAACCTGCTAAGTACCCAATAGGTTTATTCTGAATAGATTGGTCTCCCATCAGGTTTATTCCAGTTTAGCTGGTTTTCCTACTAGGTTTGTTAGGTTTAATCCAGTATCCCATTAGGTTTATTCTAGTTTTGCTGGTTTCCTACTAGGTTTGTTAGGTCTTATCTAGTATCCCAGTAGGTTTATTCCAATTTCGCTGGTTTCCTACTAGGTTTGTTAGGTTTAATCCAGTATCCCATTAGGTTTGTTCCAGTCTCACCGGTTTTCCTACTAGGTTTGTTAGGTTTAATCCAGTTTCCTACTAATTTGGCTCGGTTTTATACAGATTCCCACTAGGCTATGTATTTGTAGTTAAGCTTACCCAACACCTTGCACAGCCATTACAAAACATCACTGTACCTTCTATAAATATTCAGATAAGATTACATCAATTTATATGAAAAGCCACACATCCAAACGAAAGGCGGAATTAAAAAATTAGATTTCTTTCGTAGGAGAGCCGAACACCGAGAGCAATAACAATAAATTGATTTCTTGAAAAGATGCGATATGAAACAGAAGAAACGTTTTAAACATGAGTCAATATATTGGCTAGTTTGAGGTTTAAATTTGATGAATCGTTCCAAAAATTACGCGTTTACATGACATTTACCATTCGAAGTTACGTCCAATGTTGAAATGAATTGCTTCAAAATTTTCAAGCAAAAAACAGCAAACATGAGAAACAAAAATTATAGTAGTCAACCTTTCAGGAAATTACTCATGTTCATAATTGTTCATCACTTTAACACCAAAATATGAATCTATTTCCTTCATGATAATAGCGTGATGGGAAAATTCAACTGGCGAGATCTCGCGGATTCATCCCTTCTTCAAGAAAAAATACGGACAGTTATTTGACATCTTAGTCATAATATGTGGTGGCAAATTCAAATTACTTGACAATGAAAAAATTGGAAACATGTCATCATATACTCTGCACTGCACAGTGAATGTTTCATTGTTTATTACATTCAAAGCCTTTATCTTCGCAAATTTACGAAGATCATTCAAAAACACGTAGCATGACTTGCATTTCAAAAATTTGTCATATTTACTAGTATGAAACACAAGGTCACCCACTTTAAATCTTTTGAATGGTGGCGATTTTCCAATTGCATGTGGAACTGATTCACAGGATTTGGATGATGAAGCACTAATTTGGAAGTTCAAATAGCGATTTATCATTTGCTCAGCACACCCGCGCGTTCCGGTAATACTCTGCTTCAGTTGTCGGTTTAAATTTTCGAATGACATTGCTGAGACATTCTGCAAGGGACCAAATCGACGGACTTGTTCAGGAAGGTGGGATAGGCAGTGTAGGGTTACAGTTCTCACGGAGTCACCTAATAGACTCACCAGATAAGATTGAAATGTCTTAATATAAAGTTCGGTGTCAACAATATCGCACTCATTTATATACTCAGACGATAGTAAATACACAGGCGTCGAGAGAAGACAGTAGACGAATAATATATCGTTAGGTTGTTCTTGGGACAAACGCCAGCAATACATAAAAACTAAGGGCGCGTAATATAAGAGGAATACTCGATGCTCTTGCGCTTTCCACAACGCAAATTCAGTTAAGATATTTCGGGCTTTCTTCTAAAATAATGAGGAACTCCCACTTTTTCGATGACTGAGGACAAAACCAAGCAATCCACAAGTTCGTTCTTGAGAATAATTGAAAGCAATGCCTTATTTACACTGAGATAGAGAAGGTGCATGGGATCAAACAACATACCACTAGGCATCTTCAATATTTCAGAAAGTTTAGTAGGCCCTTTTACTCCAAATGCCGGAGAATTCGTAGAAACAGCCTGATTTAAATGCTGGTGGTACATCTCAGTCGTTCTTGTCGGAAAAGTCTCCGTCACATTGAATATAACTTTTCTGTATTGATAATCGTAATCACCCATCACAAGGCAGAAAGGACATCCATACCTGAAAAGTTGATATCATAGCATAAAAATAACAAAGTTAATTGACCATTCTAGGTCAGGAGCAGTGCTCTCACACAAAACAGGCCCTAAGATGGGGATCGAGAGTATAAATTTGGACCGAATTAACAAACGCCAACATGTACTCAAATAGGCTAATATAAAGAAATAATTGACTGATAATCAGGGACGCCGGCAAGGGTGTTGCAGATACAACACCTGCCCTGAACCAGGTGTTGCATGTGTGCCCTCTTCATGAATTACCATTAGATAATTTCAATGAATTTTGTGGCTTTGCAAAATTGTTTTGTAACGATTTTATGTATTGAATAACGCTTTGAGCGTGTCCGTTAAAAATTGTCATCTTTTAACTGCAATTGTTAGTATAAAGCATATTTTTGTTTTCACACAGGCATACCATGATGTAGTAATTGACCAATTAAAACTATCATAGATAATAATCAGATTTTCAATGTGTTGACACAATGTGATCAATAACTTGATGAACACAAATGTCTTCGTTTTCCTTTCATTCAAGTGCCCGGTGCCAAAGTCAATCAAAATTATGTAACTTATATCGAGAACAACCTCGACCTCGATTAAAATCTAATCGAAGTCACATCACTGATTTTTACCCATTTTACCAAGTGTGCTCGTCAAAAGGGGGAAACTCGTACAGGAAGCTACACTTGGTCTAAATTTTGAATAGTGTCTGATATCACTGTGCTAAATTTTCGGAAGAGCTTGATATAGAATCAAGTATGTTGAGTATGTACTCGTACCATGCGCCCAAAAAGTCTTCCATACTTCATTGCTCATTTATATAGAAATTATGCATCATTGAAGAGTTGGGATGATAATTAAGTGATTATACACTGACAGTGACATGGATAACAATGAGATTTCTTTCATTAACTCAATTTAAATTTCTGTCACTTTTGAATTTGTTTTTATGCTACAAATTTATATATAATTGCAACTTATAGGCCCTATGTTTTACCATCATTCAGTTACGCCTACTTGTGTTTTGCTTTATGGTATGATGTTTGACAAAAAGCCATTGTTTACATCTCTTTCAATTAACACCAAATCGACATAAAAGAATTGAACAGAAACATTTAAGATTGCTTCAGAATTCAGTAAATTTTTTAAACCTCAATGAATATGTATCACTTCAATTGATCAACTTCAATTAATCAATTGATGATCTTGATTATTTTTGAAATTGCCTCTAGCTTTCACAGGAATAAAATAAATTAAGAGATTTTTGAATCAACGTTTCGAGATTCTTTAACGAGAGAGACAAAAAATCACTAACACATTACAGTCAAACAATACATGTACATGAAAAACCGAATAAAGGCCTACACTAGGATTGCATGAAATATTTCACTCAATTAAGTTTTAACCGAAGAGCAAATGAAAAGTTTTATCAAGTTATTTCATAATAAAAAAAGTCACATAAGCAATAAAGAATGCCGGCATGCATCTCTAGCTTGCATGTTATGACAGAAATACTACAAAATACTTCATAATTGCAATTGAAGAGAAATGAGACAACATTATGAAAACACTATTCAATTGTAGATTACTTTCATTTAAAATATGGTTGATTGCGGGTCTCATGCATCATCACTTCCTTCGCACACTTGAAGCCGACTTTATGTATGCCTACATCGATGTAAAATTATCGAATGATCCAGAAGAAAGGGTGGACAAAGGCTAATATTATACATGAAATTCAAGTTACAAAAATTAAGACGGCTAGCCGAAAGCCTTTTCTTACTTACTTATTAGCTCTAGATTTTCCTAGTCCGGAAACAGTCGCCTGATGAACTCGATGGTCAAGCACATGTAGATGCTGGTTCGAAGATATTCTCACACGAATTGGTCAACCTGAAATAGCAACATAACATATGTGATATGATCGATTATTCGACATTATTCTATGTAAAAATATGTAAAACAATTTTTCTTGGCATTGTGCTAAAAACAAGCGGGTCACTCCTTCTCTATATTTGCCTTCATAAAGTTATGTACAATAAAATTTGAGTAGATAAAAACCACGGCGCTTCGTGTCACAGACACATCAAAAAGTGGGAGGAAAGTGTGACACGAAGCGCCGTGGTTTTTACCTACTCAAATTTTATTGTACATAACTTTATGAAGGCAAATATAGAGAAAGAGTGACGCTTGTTTTTAGCACAATGCCAAGAAAATTGAATTGCCTCTTGTTCCTAATTTAAACACTAATTTTTATGTTTTAAAATTGTACAAAGTACAAAGTGCAATGTACAAAGTGTGCATGTATATTCCGTATAAATAATCGTGATAAGCTTAATTTCTGGATTATTAACTATTCAATGTCTGAGACGACGCTTTGGCTTTAGCGAAGCATTTTCTTTATAGCACGCAAAAGGCTCCTTATATGTGGAAAAGTTGAATTATTCAGTTTTCTTCCGGATAAATCTTATATATCTATATAAATCTTATATAATCTATATTTTGGCGGACTTCAACACATCATAACAAATAGAAGACGCTAGACAATTAGGTCTACATAGCAATTTCAAAATATCTTAAAAAGATGTCTAGCTCTAGACTTGAACACGCATGCAGCCTGTTCACATCTAAAACACTGTCAGCGTGTCTAATGACATAATGGTAATAATTATATTTTTTCGAATAATTACAGGTATAAATAATTAATATTATTTGCGATATCATGTATAAATACCACATAGCACAACTGAAATATTTACCAACAACTAATGATTTGAATCCAAGTTAAGTGAACGTAAAACTATTCCGGGATGTCGCTTAAAAATTTCAAGTATTCTTCAAATTCACTTCAATCCTTATATTTGTAATTGGAATCTTCCATCTTCACCTCTATTGTGTCAAATTGCATTTGCTGTCAACTCATTCTTCTCGAATCCGCTGTTGTGCAATACGGCTAACATTAATTGTCGATTATTAATTTAGTGACGTTTAGAGTGATGTTTCACGTGACAATTTGCAGTTGGAGGTACATGGGCACTGAGGTTGAAACTCCGTTGTATATGACGTTGCCATGGTTGATTTATTCAGAAGCACATAAAAGTTACTTATGGCTGATTATGTCACGCCACGCAACAAATCGTCCTTTCATGCTTCGACTTCATTATATTATCGAAATATGAGTGGTGTTGGTAAAGTAGAAGTAATTTCCATTAGTCAAATTAACTGTGGAATATTCAATTACTTCTGCAGCAATGCTTAATTTTGAATTTGCCGTTTCTACACACCAGAGTCATTCAAAATCCCGATGGAACGACGTGAAATTGACTAAATGATGCAATGAGCAAGCATACGTGTTGTCAGCGCTAAACAGTTTTTATATAAAGATGAAAAATGACCCTATGTGTCACCATAGCGATGATTTTCAATGGTTTGGATGAAAAGGTGCATATGCATATCCAAGCAGTGAGAAGTGATACTTGTATAATTTGCTTTGTTAGAAAATGATTTGGAAAATAAATTCCATAATGCCCATTAGTGATTCGTGATGCATGAAGCAAGTAAACATCAGACCAAATAAAATTACCACGCAAAAATATTTGCAGATGGTAGGAGTAGAGCCAGCGCCAAAATTAACTGCATTTGGCTTGGTTTAGTTATCAATTAATTATGACTGCAGCCAGAGCCATTTTATTAATTGCAATCGTTAGAAGTAACTTAGTAAGGGAGCTACTGACACTTTCTTCCTAAAGTCCCGCACAAAGGGCTTAATAGCATGGATTTGTAGATCTTCGAACGCTGAATGCAAAAATTAATTTATTAAGTGTCACAGCCAGTCGCTTTCGGTTACAGGTAAGGTTAAAGGATTCCCATTGTAATCCAATGGTAAAATTCAAGAAATATGTATGGATTGTGAAACACTTTACAAGTTTCGTACATTTCTTTTGCAGAAAAGAAACTATTTATCAGAATGCCATGAAATTTGAAACATGATTGAGTTCAGAGCATCAACTTTGATATAAAAGTTGAAGTGAGTCACATGATTCAGTATTTGATGTTTGGGAGCCTCTACAAAATGAATAAATCGACAAAATTGAGTCAAAACATGAAATTTACACTCAAGAAATTTTGCTAAATACACTCCAGAATTCGAATTTTGTTTTCAGCGTTTCAAGATCTACAAATCCAAGCTATTAAGCCCTTTGTGCACGAATTTAGGAAGAAAGTGTCAGTAGCTCCCGTCCTTAAGTGAGCAATCAATTTACGGCAATTATTTGGGGATAGCTGTTTATTCATTGTTATTGCAAATAGAAGTAATCAATAAATTACAAATCTTTTATTGTGACAATCAATTAATTAGGCTTTGTCGTGTTACTTAGTAATGATTATTCTTTACATACGTCTGAGAAGTTGCGCCTATTTCATTTTTCATAGCAACGCAGTTTTGAATGCATTGTGCATGCTTAGATTCACAGTTTGGTTCCCCTGACTTCACAATCAGGTTGTAGACAAAATAAAGATTCGAATTTTCATTGAAAAACTGCAGTGTTATAAAAATGAAGCAATCTCGAATATTTGTGATCAGCGGAACAAATTGGGTAGGTAGGGACAAAAGAAAATGATTTACTGCGCCTGTATCAGCGAGATTGAGAAATTGGTTCAGCTGAGTGGTGCCACTAACTTTACACATATTCTTCATATGACTTTGCAAATATTGCATTCTTGACTTACATATAATACAGAGTCTACGCAATTCAGCGCATGAATATTTTTTCATACATTTGGCTTAACCAAGGGCCCTTCTTTCGCACAAAATTAAGTAATAAATGTAAAGAATCACAAACAAGAAGGTGCAACTGCTTCCTAAATTTTCATTCTGAGACTTGATCACGGGCAGTACAAATTAATTTGTATTGCCCGTAATCAACCTCATCGCGAATAATTGGGAGACAATCATGCACGTTTATTTTTTGATTCTCTATATTCATTACGCAGAAAGAAGCCAAATAAGCCTAATAAGCAAAATATTTAGATAAATACTTATTTAAATTCACCATGGCTGCAAATAATTAGACTAAATCAACGCATGAAGCTACGCGTACTTTTCATAGAACAGAACAGTGATTGCCTGAGTTGAGTATACATTACACAACATCTATACACGTTCATCAACATTGTGAAAAATATACGCTTGAATTACGGCACTCATGATGTAGCAGTGCAAAATGCGATACAGGAGAAAGGAGAAACGTTTTCATTTATTGACACAAAGTGTGATTCATGTTATTAATTCTGTGTTAACCTACATCAAATGAAAAGGAAAATAGATTTCTACAAATCTTTATTCACATAAAAATCATCCTACAAAACGGGATCTCGCCCAGCGCACAGCTTTCCATGTAACACCATGTGATACTTCCCCAGAACAACATTTCCGCTTCAGACAATACATGAGAAAGATAAGAATAATGGCTAGAATAAATGAAGAAAGCCACACAGGAACGATATGGGCGTGTCCTATACCAAAGTAGATCCATTCTATCAGGAGTTTTGAGTCCCATGTGTACCACTCGCCGCCCTTCACGGGTGTGAAAATGCGGCCTTGAGCCTGCTGATAAGTCATCAGCAAGATGTGACGATTTTTAAGGCTGTACCTTTTATACGCCCCGGTTAAAAAGCACGGACCTCCGACGCACATCATGTAGAGATATGGCAGTACATATCGTCGATCTGAATTGTACAGAGACCGAAGACAATGTTTGAAAAAAGGATGTCGCGGCGGAGAGATCATTATCTCTGGATTGACACCTGCTGGTTGACCTTTCACTAAAACAACCCGACGATCAGGTTTTGACCCAAGAATTTTATCAGTCATCAAGTAATCAACGGGATCAGGGGATACACTGCAAACGTCCATGTCAGCAAATATTCCACCAAAAGTAAAAAGTAAAAAATATTTCGTAGTATCAACGCGATTCATTGTGTATTTATATCCATGCCACCGCTGAAGGAAATAAGGATGACGCTCTCGAAGAAACGCTACGATTGAAGTTTCATTCCAAAGTCGGTAGTGATATCCATGAAGGTTTTTCCAAGACTTGGCACAGCGGACATACCTAGCTGGTGGCTTCCTGTTCCCCATCCAAATTTGATGGATGATTTTGGGAATAGAAGCTGGTCTTTCCGAGGAATCTGCGACGTCAATAGCTGCATGATAAGCTTCCTGCTCAGGATTTTCACTAAAGGACGATGTGAGGTAAAATAAAGTTGGAAGATATAGAAGAAGCGATACCGCGAGCACTAAGACGCAAAGACGTCGAAGAAGTATTTTAGGGTGCGTCTTTCCCAAACCAGTGATAGCCATTGCACATAGAGCTGAAATGAAAAAAAGAAAATTATTAGACTTGAATGTTTATCCTCTAACAGAGGTCGTAATCATTTCATCTACAAAGGCCGCAGTCAACCATCGCTTCATTGTACGCACTTAAATGCAATTTTGCATCTGTATCCAATAAGATTACGTAAGACTTGCATAGTAGGGGGTGGACAGTCCTACTTAGAGGTCTGACTATTCAAACATTCGGAACTGCAGAATCAGAGCGCATAACAATAATCAGACTTAAAAATTTGATTAGAATTCTGTAGAATTAAAGATTTAATAGATGAAATTTGGTTTTACATCATTTAGGTATTTTTTTGTAGAACTTTATACATCCCCATCACACTCAGACTTGGAACTGAGTTCGAATTTTCAGAACCAGGACCAGGCCTGATAATTTAGGCCCATTTCGCTCGTAATCTACATATTTGGCGATAGGCCTACATGTACATAAAGTGTGTTATGAATAATTTGCACATATCCATGGCTTCTGCAAACTTAATGAATTTGAATTAAATTTTCATCATAAACTAAGACTTGTCTGCACTATGATTTTTTTGATTCTGATATACATATACATACATATATATATATATATATTTATATATGAGTAAAGAAAATGCACATTCAATTTAAAAGTCTATTTAATTTCAAATTATAAGAGCTTGTTTAACAGTAAGACGTATCCTGTCAATGTTATCGGGGGATCTTTTTAAATTAAGTTGCCATCAACTATAATTTTGAAACTCCTTAATTTGCTGCATACGAAAGGATACAGAAGAAAATATTTGAGTTCTGTAATTTGCGCTTATATGGTTGCATAATACCATTGCTGTGCATTTATTGTCCACTTGTACTTGTCCACTTGTTGCTTTATACCACTTGTACATTTACATGCAGTTCGTTCTTTAACTAATCCAGGGCTGCGCAACCTTTAAAATTTTTCGGCCGCCATTTCGAAGGCCGAAAGAATCAAGGCCGCACTTAACATGTGTGCAAACAGATAGGTCAATAGCCAATGCTTTTTTATATTCCACCACTCAAATTAGCTTTCCCTGATGAATGACGCAGTGAAAATCGCATAAAGACCTATTTCGTAAAGAATGAGTTAGCAAGTTAACCCATATACGACCGACGGTCATTTTTCATCCGATAAGATTTTAAGCTTTAGGTGTTATTAGCACTTGCATCATTCGTTAAAGCGCGTGAACAATTCGAGCAAGCTTCAATTGTCCATTTTGTTTCTTTTAGCTGATGACTTTGGCTATGAATGTAACTTCCCTAAAATATTCTATTCATGAGTTATCGAACTGCTTGAACGCCTTCATCGCGCCTGCGGACGAGCATTTTTCCAAGCAGCATGGGCATAACGGTGTTTGACTGTTACAAGGTGACTAGTATGCCACCATAGTGACGATTGTTTTTCGATTGCCTTGAACTCCAGAAATATTTGCAATATACATGTACAATATTCTTTTTCATTTGCTTCTCATTGTTACGGCCGCAGGCTGCGCACCCCTGAACTAATCCTATGCTGCTAAGAAGAGAAAGGTTCATTCACTTAATTCACTTTATTGTCTCTTTTTATGGGTTTTTGAAGATGGTGTGAAATGAATCTGCTTCTTTAAAGCGACGCGCATTTATTTATTCATTCAACGGTGAGTTATAGTCCGGGAGCTAGCGTGAAGTTGTGCAGGGAACGAGGTAGTACATAAAACTTTCACATAGCATAGTACACCTCTAACCTACTGCAAAACTTCGCGTCTGCCGGATCAGATCATTTGCTTTTCAGAAATAGAGAGGATAACACAATCCTATGTATTTCCAGTGGTAAAATTGTGACATTTAAGGTGTTGACTCCATTTTTTCGAATTTTTGCTCATAAAAGTTACACAAATTGGTATTTTGTTGAACTGGTTATTATAGAAATCATCTACAGATCATGATCTTTCAAATGAGTTATCATTCAGTGACAGAGGATGAAGTAAAGTGTACAAACAGACACTTTTCGTTGGTGTAACTGCAAATTTTAACATAGAAATGTCAGGAAAATTGTTGATATACTTTAACGAAAAGTGTCTGTTTGTACACTTTACTTCATCCTCTGTCACTGAATGATAACTCATTTGAAAGATCATGATCTGTAGATGATTTTTATAATAACCAGTTCAACAAAATACCAATTTGTGTAACTTTTATGAGCAAAAATTCGAAAAAATGGAGTCAACACCTTAAATGTCACAATTTTACAATTGGAAATACATAGGATTCTGTTATCCTCTCTATTTCTGAAAAGCAAATGATCTGATCCGGCAGACGCGAAGTTTTGCAGTAGGTTAGAGGTGTACTATGCTATGTGAAAGTTTTATGTACTACCTCGTTCCCTGCACAACTTCACGCTAGCTCCCGGACTATTAGTATTCTCTGTTTCTTCATCTCACTTCTCATTTCATATACGAACAAGCAAAAATTTTGTTGAAAATGTGGCTTTGGAAAGTGAGGTCTGGAAAGTACGTGATTAAGTTCTTTACCCTCATTTAGCGATTTTCATAAAGCTGTCGGTCAACATGCGGTCGCTGGAGAGGGGTGGAAATTCAATATAGCGCGTCTGAACTCGGTCGTTGTAGAGGAGTGGTCGCTGCTGTGCAGTTAATACATTGAAAAATTGTCCGGAGTATAAGAAAGTGGTCGTTGCAAGGGAGTAGTCACTGTAGGGGTGGTCGTTAACGGGAGGACCACTGTACTTTTCCAGCATATGCAAAGTATTCGCTGACAGACAGTTAATCAATTGTTTGAAAGCGTTTTAAAACTGCACATTCACCAAACCATTGGCAGACAGCAAGAAAACTGACTCACGGGTCGGAATCTTCTCAATAGAGTATCAGGGTGCCTATCAACAAATATATATCAGACCGGCACTGATCAATTAGTGGGGTCATAATTTTTGTTCAAATGCACTGCCTAAAGCAAAAACATGTTTTAAATTATTAAAAACCATGCTTTATGCCACTGTTCTAAAACCATGATGCAAAATCTGGTTATGAATAATTTTAAAACCTTGCTTTAAATAACCAGTCGTGCTAGCTGCACATGTATATGTAATTAGAAGGTGACGTCACAGCAGATGATGAAAACATGGACATCAGCACAATAAGGTGTAGAAGTCTTAAGTCGAGCAAGCATTAATACAAGCATGTTTAATACAATAATCGCCTTTGTTGATGGCAACTCAGAATTCTGGTTAATTATGAAAATAGGAAATTACATCGAAAATAAAACATCAAAATTACTAATAAAACCGCTTTTATAGAACCTTTTACATGGAATCGACTTGGCACTTCTGAGTCCGAGTCGGTAACTTTTCCATGACCTTGCTTGCGGACGTGGCAATTTTTGCGACTACGACTACGGTTGTGGCAACGTTTGTGACTTCAACTGCGGTTGTGGCAACTTTTGTGACTTCAACTGCGGGCGTGGCAACTTTTGTGACTTCAACTGCGGGCGTGGCAACTTTTGCTACTTCGACTGCGGGCGTGGCATCTCTCACGACTTCGGCTGCAGGCGTGGCATCTCTACGGACTTTGACTAGGGGCGTGGCATCTCTCACGACTTTGACTAGGGGCGTGGCAACTTTAAGACTTTGACTACGGGCGTGGCAACTTCAACAACTTTGACTCCCGGAAGTGGCAACTTTTACAACTTCGACCCCGGGCGTAGCAATTTTTTCTAATTTTCATCGTCCAGGATGACTAAAATTTCACAATTTCACAGTTCAAACCCCCTTTATGCACAATTAGCGAGTTGAACTTACTATAATGAAAGGCTGGATGATGTGGCAGATTGGAAATCGCAGTGATCAAAATGGCAAATTCCGAAAGTTTTGCAAATCATTCATATTGAATCTTGAAAATTAGCATGTCTATTTGAGAATTCCTTAAATAGGGTGTAGGATAAAGGGAAGAAGTGACATGTGATTTGATGAGAAAACAACAATAGGGAGCTGTACCATCCTTTAAACTATCTCTGCTTATTCACGCCAAAATTGGGAATTCTCAGCGGAGATATTTAGAGAGATATGATGAAGATCAATTTTAATGAGAATGTAAATTGGCGAAGAACACGCGATGATATAGCATCCACAATATACAAAAGTCAGAACATTGGCACAACGTCAACAGTGCTGTTAAATTAGCATAGAGTATTTCCATTATTTTATTCCTAAGATTTTCCAGCACGAATGACAATATAGCACACAAATAACTTAATAGCAGAAACTTAGTAACTTAGCTATAATAACACGCAATAACAGCTATCCTACAAACTGCTTGAGATTAGGAGAACGCAGATGTGATAAAATTATAAATGTTGAATATTGGCATGTATTCGGCAACATTCTATCAATTATTTTGCAGAACTTGCTCTATATGCTGACCAACATGTAATGACGCAACAACAAATGGAACGAACAAATGCGGCAAATCCAGTTCAACAACTACGATTGCTATTTCATGTCGGCGATTAAAAGGTCAATAACATAATTTTTGAGTTCAACAACGTCAATATCAATCGATGTTATCCTCGTTTAGAATTTTTAGAATTTATTATTATTATTATTATGTTATCGATTAACCGTATTATAAGCCGAACGGTTGTATTAAGTCTATTGTCCAGAAAATGTCTCTATATGTGGAATAAGCAGTTGTTGTTTTGATTTTGCCATTCTCATTTAGGAAGGTGCTTTTGTTGGCTTGTGAAATCTGTACTAAGATCCATTCACACCGGACGCGGCGCGGGGTGTCCTCACGCGTCCAGAAATTTCGTTCAGAGTCTATAAACCACCCTTTGAATAAACCAATGGCGCTGTTCACACCGGACGCGGCGCCTGTTCCGTGCGTCTCCGTGTGAACAGCCCCATTGGTTTATTAAGGTTATTAAATAACATTCTGATGCGCGAGGACCCTCACGCAACGTCCGGTATGAATGGACCTTTAGACTTCACAAATGTCTATTTCCATTGTCCATGGATCTAGAGATGCTATCTACTGATCGGAGAAAATTAACAAAATTTAATACGTTCTCTTTTCCTCACTCTCAGGGAGACAAACGAAAAGGTCAAGCAATTTCCTAGTGTCAGTTTATCCATAGATCATTCGAAGATTTCGATGCAAATTTTCGTGCAAAAACAACGGTGTCTCTTAGCTCAGGTTTGTGAATGCGCAACCTAGTAAGCAATCAAGTAAAGTCATAACTGCACCCCATCCTCCATATTCACCCGATCTTGCACCTCTTGACTTTTGGGTGCTTCTACGGTTAAAGGAGGACCTCTCAGGAACGTCTTTTGAGCGCCCTCAGGACCTTGGAAGGGCCATAAATCAGAGATTGAAGAAATATGGTGAAGAATGGTATGCAACTTGTTTCGTGAATTGGTGTGAACGACTACAGAAGTGTGTGGAGCTACAAGGAGATTATGTTGAAGGACTCAGATAGTTATTTCTTTTCCTTATTTTGAAATATAATTTTGAATGGAATAAATGCATTATTTTTGGGACAGCACTCGTATATTGAACACCTACATCAATTTCTATTTTTAGAGCCCAAAAATTAAAATTAAATAAGTAAATCAATTGCACATGGTTACTACTATTAATAAGATAATAAGAGCAGCAGGCATGAATGAAGAGCATTGTTTTCAATCATTAGCTTGATTTATATTACAATGAACTTCTGAGCTGCTCTCTACTTTGTTAAGAATAATAAGTAAGTAAGTAAGGCGTTTATTCACAAGAGATTGGAAATCATACATATCCTTTGAAATACAAAGATAATAAATACCACTTATATGCAAGAGACAGTTATTCGAAATTTACAAGTAAACATCCATACGGAATGAATGTGCGTTGTCGTCTTTCAGTTCTGCAGTGAGGTAAACACAAATGACCACTGTATCTCAGTCTCTCAGGAATCAAGTCATGAAGAGGATGATTAACATTTCGCTCACATTTTCTGAAGTAACCGATATTAGCTTTCTCAAAAACATGCTCAATACTTTCAAAATCGGTACATTGACAACGAAATCCACAAATTAAAGTGTGTACTCGGTTTTGTAAGCGTTCTAACATAAGTATGTGCCTTGAATAAAGTTTACCGTAAATTGGACATATGTAAATAAACAACGACAAAATTAGAGATTTATATACAATTTTCAAATCGTCAACACAAAGTGTCTTCTTAAGTACTCTTAAAATATACAGAGTATAACTTAATCAAAACGTTGATCGGATGCAGTCGTCTTAATGATCGCAACGAGTTGATTACAGCAAGCACAGCAAAATTAAAGTTCACTAAAGTATATAAATATTATCGATTAGAAGTAGAAGCTATCTTTAACTTGTATCACGTTGAATGGAATGTGCGATTATTTCAATAATGCTAATTGGTATTTCTCGTTCATCATCATACGCATCCGCAGATAAAATCTTCTAGCATTTCCCTTATGGAATAGATTCGACTAATTTTAAATTTAAACCACTCTACCTAGACTTCCGTGGTTTTACATTTTGGTGTGTTCTTATACTTTCATTGAATTTAACGAATCATTGAATTTAACGAACTGAAATGTCAAATTCATCACCTATTTCATAATAACTATTCTCATATTTTTGAAATTTGCTTGAAACCCATCAATTTTCATTGTTTACAGTATTTCGTAAATGTGAGTTTATTAATCATGACCATCACCGAAGCGATATGCACGCTAGGCCTATACCGAAACTTCAGTTGCAGAAAATTCAGTGGGTTTCGGTATAGTACCGTCACTCACCAACTCGGCTTAGAATTCTGTCGATGGAAAACTGAATCAGTTCAATTGTCTGCCGTCAGAATGTTTTCTAATGAGCACTCCATATAATCAGATTTGTTTTCTACTATCCCTGCCATTGTTAATATTAATTACGGGTACGCTCGCCCTTGTGGCGTTTGCGCACGAATGTGTGGGGGGGGGCATTGGTAGGCCTAATCATCAAATACAAGGAGATTCTTCTGGAATTAAACGCAAATTCCGCTGCAGTTATATTCAAATTCCGCTCTACATTGCTAAATTGCCATCATAGAATTTCCAGAAATGCTTTATATTCTTTATGTATTTATATCATTTGATATTACACAATCACAATGTGCATTATTAGATGGTCTAAAGCAGGCTGAATGAGGCCTGATAAAAGACATATTAATTGGCAATGCATCTTAGTTTAATCAGTAAGATTGCTACTTCATATCTATCGCAAATTTATATTATTCCCTAAATCATGAAGTGACATTAATAGAAAATCTTGCGAAATACTTGCGAATCTTCCAAAAATCTTACAATCGTAAGATATGATGTCATTTCTTGGGCCTGTCGTTCACAAGATTATTAGCAACCCCACAACATATCTTTATTGAAAGTTGTCGTCTGTAATTGCGCAGGAAAGTCAATCAATAGCTTCAAGCACCAGTATTCAGACACGCTCCTCCTTGTGTGCAACAGATGTGACTTTGGTTAATTATATCAAACACATAGATTAACATAATTTGGTTTATTCATATCAAACAACATGTACCTAGCCATGAGCTCCTACATGCCCTAGCTAATCCAGACTGGAAAACATAGGCCTATGCCTGCTTGCATGATGTTGCATGCATCGATGCCGATGAATTATGCCCCTTGTCTGATGCTGCGCTTGAGCTAGATGCTAATTAAGTTTCAAATCAGTACATGAAAATTTCTGTTTGAAATTATTTATTCGATGAATCTGGAAATTGGCTACTTGAATTATCATTGGATAATTGATATACGCAGTTTTAGCCTTGCACTTATCCATCAACGGTGCGAATGATTTAATCATCCTCAAAAGCCTGCCATGCAGACGTGTGAATTGTCATGTTTACGATGATTTGGCTATAAATATTCTTGGGGAATTCCGAATGGAATTCCCGAATCACATGTTCTAAATTTAGTAGTCCTAAACGGCGCTCCAGGAGACTTTCTCTCATTTCTGATGCTTTTCTAGTCACACTAAGTATTGATATCATCTCATTCACATCATCTCCTAAGTTTGATTTCACTCTAATTTATCTTGATCTTGCAATAATTTTAGCTGCATTACTGACTAAGTGTTGTCTCAAGAGAACGATTAGCGCATGATTCATGAAGGCGAGCCCAACAACGTCCTCAACTGATAACGTGCTGTCCTAGCGTATGTCAGCAGTTGAGTTCCCGATTTCCACAGTGCATTTGTGCCTCTCTCTCTCCGCCTTCGTGATGGAAAGTGCCGCCGTGTATTCCTGTTGAGGACAGTATTCCATCTTGGATATTATTATTCCAGAGAAGTCGTCACCGAATTCAGACGTGAGTAACAAATACATCTTTGTAATGTAAAAACAAATTCTAAGCCATCCATTCGAAGACTTTCCTCAAGTTGCTTAATAAGCGGAAAATAAATCATTTATAATTATACTCGTGATCGCTTATAAGTCAAAAACGAGAGCATACAAAGTTTGAACAACTAGTTGGATAAAGACAATTAGGCGCTAGCTAGTAAACTGCGAACCAGCCAGAAATGGAGAGAGAAATTCTATGTGGTCAAATTCTATATTTGATAGTAATGGTCAAAAGACCGTTCCAGGACAGGACACCCATAAAAATAAAAAAAATTGGTATCTTTAAAAACGACATAAATTCATGAATTTAGTCCCTTTTTCAGGTTTTTAAGACCTGAATTCATGAATTTAGTCCATTCAAAAAGTACCATTTTTTCAAAAAATGGTATTTTTAAAAACAACATAAATTCATGAATTTGAACCCTTTTTCAGGTTATGAAGACCTAAATTCATAAATTTGGGTGTTTTTAAAAATACCCAGTTTTTCAAATTTTTCAAAATCTCAAATTTGAGAATTGCAATTTTCACCCTTAAAATCATGACCGTTCCAGGACACCGAAAATCATAAAAGTTGAGAATTTCAAAATTTGAGAATTACAATTTTCTTGCTTAAATCATGACCGTTCCAGGACACCGAAAATCATAAAAGTTAAGAATCTCAAATTTGAGAATTACAATTTTCATTGCTTAAATCATGACCGTTCTAGGACACCGAAAATCATAAAAGTTGAGAATTTCAAATTCATGAATTTTATCCATCTTTCAGGTTTTTAAAATATATCATGTGACTAAAAATATTTCTTTAAAAATGGATGAAACAAAAGTGGAAGGAACTTCAGAAATGGATGAAACAAAAATGGAAGGAACTTCAGAAATGGAAGGAACTTCAGAAATGGAAGAAACAAAAGTGGAAGGAACCGCAAGAATATATCCTTCGTTATCTCAATTAAAAATAAGTGAATTAAATATAGAAAAACACAAGGATAGAGTAAGGTATATGAAAGATAAGGAATCTCAATTATTATTAAGATTAGAGCATTATAAAAAATTAAGAAAGAGATGGACTAAAGTTAAGAATGTAACACAAGGAATTGGCATATTCTTAACAATACGTTTAGGTGCTTTAACAATTGTTATATCTTCAGGTGTTTTAGTAATTCCAGTAGTTGCTACAGCTTTAACAGGTACGGGTGTTTTTACAACTTCACTTGTTACAATGTTAGATAAATCTTTGATAACTAAGAAACGAAAATCATTAAAAACTAAGCATTTACATATTAAAGAAGTCTATGATAAACTACATTACTACTTTCAAAGAGTATGTGATGATAATGTTATTACGTTAGATGAGATTGAAAAATTTGATCAAATAGCTAATGAAGTAAATAAAATATCATTTAAATTACAGTCAGAAAAAGTTGGTGATAAGAATAAACAGGGTGGCAAAATTTCTAGTGATGGTAAAATATCTAATGAAGAAAATGATAAAATTTTTTTAGAAGAGCTAAAAACTTTAAGCGAAAATTTAAGCAAAACTTTATTAAACAAAACTTTATTAAACAAAACTTAAAACAGGAAAACTTTAAACGAGAAACCTTTGAACGAAAAGATATCAGACAACAAAGCAATAAAAAAATAATTTGTTCAGTAAAATGTTTTTGCTGTATTCCAATGTTACCGCAAAATTCAAATATTATATTTTAAAAAAAATATTATACCCCTATGTTGTATATTTTTTATCACTCGGTAAACAAATCTTCGATCGACTTTCAGTCAGAGAACAATTGTTCGATAACTCTATCATGAATTTTTTTATCAATATTAATTGTAATGAATCCATAATCTTTTGTCCAAGCATTATTACACGATTGTTTAAATTCATCTTTATCTCTTATACATAAATCTCTTAGCAAATCACTTAAGTTTCTTGCATTTATTTCAAATAGTATAAATATATTTGCATTCTTTCTAATAACACTTCCGTCTAATGAATACATACTTTGTGTTAAATAAAAAACACTACAGTTATTATGTCTACCTCTTGTAAAATAATTTCTCTGAACTGACTGATTTCTATCATTAACACAATCATCAAAAATTACACAATGTTTCATTGTTTTATCTAGTTTACTAGGATCTTGCATATTACCACTATCATCTATTAGTTGTATTTTTATATGCTTATTTTTATTGGTTTCTACTAACTGATTATTTGTTGTTGCTTCCTCACACCATGAACTTATTTCTTCTTCATATTCAGATTTTTCGTATTCTTCGAATAGGGAAGCAATTGCTGTTTTTTTAAGATTATTTTCAAATCCATATTTTAAAAATTGATAGACAGGTTGTTCTGCTGTTGTTGTATAAATTATAAGATTGTTATAATCCAAAAAATTTGGAGTTGTTAAAATTTTAAATAATAGATATGTTTTTCCACAACCCGATCTTCCACAAATAACTGACAAAACTTTATTAGATAAATTTGGATGATGATTAAATTTAAGTTTTTTTTATTTAATTCACTCATTTTTTAATAAAAATTTTTTATTTTAATTTTTTAATTTTTTGTTTTTAAAGAAGAAGAAGAAGAAGAAAATTAAACTTTTCTAGCTTCGCGTGGGAGTTTATACCTCTCGAACCAAAAGATCTATCATAATCTCTTCACCTCCAAAATTTATTTCTTGTCCTTTCTCATCAGTGATTCTAATGTTAATGTTGTTAATAGTTTTTCTTGTAATAGGGAAATATATTAATGTTTGTGGAATTACATTTAATCTATAACCAATGGGCACAGTAAAAGCTGGAAAACTGAATATTAAATTTGATAATTTACCATTTATATAACCTCCTTCAATAATGTCACAATGTACAACAATTGAATTTATTTCAGTTATTTTTGGAATCTTCTCACTTAAATGATAACCTTGACTATAAGTTTGTTTATTAAATCCTAATAGCTTTGACAATGATCTATCATGATTAAAATCAACTTGATGATTTTCGTCTAAAGTAAGAGAAAATTTATTAACTGCCGGTTCAACTGCAAAATGTAATTGTTTCTTATCTTTAAATGGTATCCCTAAATGTCTCTTAATTTCATTTGATATTGATTCAACTTCGTAAGAACCAGGAAGAAAAGTTAGTATTTTCCATGTTTTGCCTTTATCAGTAGAATATCTAAATTGATCATTCACATCTTTGATAACGTTTTGAATAGTGTTAAATGTAGAGAAACTAGTCAATGCAATTTGATAATTTTTATTTTGTTCCAAATGTAGAATGGGTTCTAAATTACAAGTGTGTGATGAAGTAGTTGTTATAATTTTTAACGTCGTACTAAATTTTGATGAACCCAAAATCTCTGTCAAATTTTCTAAATGATTATTAATTTTGTCTAAATCTGCTGAACACATTTTTAAACTAAAAAATTAAATAAATATTATAGATAAAAATCATAAATAAAAATCATAGATAAAAATCATAAATAAAAATCATAAATAAAAATCATAGATAAAAATTAGAAACAACATATTTCAGCTACACTTTTATAATCTTCTTCATTTAGAATCTTCTTTTCTAACAGTCTTTTCAATATAGCATGAATTTCATTGAAACTAGAATTATGTCCTTCTTTTATTGCAGATATTAAAATATTTAATCTATTTAGTAATTCTTGTGGATCATCTGGTAAAAATATGGTTGTTTCTGTTTTCTGTTTTTCAGATAAACCTTTTCCTACTTTAACTCCCGTTGATAATAAATTTTCTAATTGTTTATAACGTCTAAGAGTTTTTACTACACCTACTCTATCTAATATAGTTTTATATTTTATGAGATCTTCTACAGCATAATTTTTTAAATCTGCTCCTCTTAAAAGATCAACAAAATTTCTATCTAAACTAATAGGTTTTTTATCTGGAGTAAAAATTAATCCCCGTAAAGGTTGTGGAAATATTTCTTTACCACCAAGATAAAATCTTGCAAATAATTTTTTATCTAAAAAGAAAGTAGAATGTTCGAATAACATAGATTTTGGTAATTTTTTATCTATGTTTGCCTCTAACAAACCATAGTCATCTAATAGTGTTTTAAGTATAGGATCCGCTATATCAACACGTTTTTCATTAAGTTCTTTTTCAAGAGTTTTAAATGGTTCGACAGTTTTTTCATAATCAGTTTTTACTTCTTCAGTTAATTTTAATTGTTCAAACATATCAGATTGAATACCAGCTTTTGTCATTCTATGTTGAAGATGATTTTCTTTCATAATATTTCTTTGTTTTATTAATTCGTCTAATTGTTTTATTCTTTTAAAATTATCAGCTCTAACTTTATCCATTTTTATATGTTAATTTTATATTATTATTTTATATTATTATTTTATGTTATATTATTTTATGTTATATTATTTTATGTTATATTATTTTATAATATTTTATATTGTTATATTGTTATATTTAGAAAATAGAAATTAGAAAATTAAAAAGGTAAAGTAGTTATTCCATCAGGTAAAATTTTTCTTTTATCATCAAATGGATCTAATGCTAATTTATGTTCTTCTTTTAAATACATTTTATGTTTCTTTGAATTAAGTCTATAATTATATGCTGTTTTTATTTCATTATTAAATAATGCATTTTTATAATCTTGAAATGTTATTTGATTAGCCACTGATGCCTTTGAAATTCCTTTTAATGTTTTATGTGTTTTAATATTATTAGTTGTATCATAACAGTAACATTTAGATTTTAAAAATATAGCTTCTGTTATGAAATCTTCATTTCCTTCTAATTCATCTTTTACTTTACATAAATCAGAAGGATGAATAATATCTTTTATTTTATTAATTTCTTTATCAAGTGAAGAACCATATGGTACTGTTAATTCTAAGAAAATAGAATCGGTATCTGTAAAGTGTAATTTATAGTTTTTGCCATAAGCAGGTGCTAAATAATCATATATAAAACTATACATAAATAGTTTAGCTAATTCTAATATAGTGAAACCAATGAAATTAAACTTATCATGTTTTACAATGCTTCTTCTTAGATGAACAGCACAAAGTTCATCACTGAATCTAGTAGTTCTTTTATATGTAGGTTTCCTTGTTAAATTTTGAAATCTATCTCTATCATAAACTATTTCAATATTTTGTCTATTACGCACATTTTCTAAAGTCTTACCATAAAATGCATTATTCATTAATTTGAAGAAAACGTTTCCAAAATCATCTTTATTTCTTTTAGCTATTTTACGTTTTTCAATATTGAACTCTATATAATTTTTTAACCATTTAGATTTTCTATACTCTAGTTTTCGATGTATTTTGGTGAGAATCATACCATGATCTAAATACCAATCTAGCATTCTTCCTTCAACAACATACTTTCCTTTATTACCTTGTGTTAACATAAGTTTTTTTGTTGGTCTGTATTTTTTCGGAATTATAGATTTTTGATAATCTGAAAAATCTTCTATATTGGAAATTTTATTTTCTGGACAGAAAGGATAATATTTTGTTGCGTCTTTTATATAATCAGGGTATACTAAATCAACTTCATATACATAACCAAAATTATTTTCACCATCATATGTTCTTTGATAATCTAGATTATTACACCATGTCATTTCACCTGTTGGTAATTCTTGTATCATGCAAGAAGAATATAAGCTATTAAAATCATAATATAATAAATAGTTTTCTCTCATGATTTCATCAACTGCTGCTTGACTATCTTCATTTGATATAAGTCCTTCTATATTTTGATTAAACAATTTTATAAACTGATCGCTTTCTTCTGGAGATAAAGGTTTCATTATTCCATATTCTTGTGAATTTACTTTCTTATTATAACATTTAACATATCTATTACCTAAAACTGATGAAACACCACCTCTAATTCCAGATTCAAAAAATAATAATTTATCATATGTATTTTCTTTATAATGTTTAAGTTTAACATTTGTATGTTTTAATCCTGCTAACCATGTTAAACCTGGTGTAGAATAACAATAACATGGATCTATTCCGTAATATTCTAAACACATATCACGAAAGTTTTCGAAAAGATCAGCTAGTATTAATACATCTATCTGAAGATATTTCATTGTATAATCATACATTGTTTTACAATTTAACTCTCTCCAATTCTTTTCAGCTTCTGCATAGTCTTCGTCAGATAATTGTGATTGTTTTAATGTTGATTTAAATTTATTTATTGGAGGAAGTTGTTCTTCTTCCATAATTTTATTCACAGAATTAAAATCTCCAGTTATGTACTCATACGGAAATATTCCTTTTAAAGGTTTTAAATTATATTCATTTAATATTTTACATTGTTCAGATTTCAAAGTTTTTCCCATAACATCTAATGAATAAGGAGTAAAAAATCTAAATGCATCTAAAATTCTAATACAACCTAATTGCATTGAAAAATATTCTTCTTCTGTTTTACATAGTACATTTATTTTTTGTTGTTGTAATTTTTCAGATGAAAATAAATCTTTCATTACTAGATGGAAATCATATTTAGAACCATTGTAGAAATATAAAGGAACAAAGTTATATTTAAATTTATTAGCATTAAGATTACAAGAATTATGTGCTGCACCTCTATATAATCCATTTAGATGATCATGATCTTTTACCTTATCAAGATATCTACCTTTGCCAGTTTTATATTTATTTGTAAAACCTTTTCCACAGTAATAACAATTTATTTCATCATCAAATTCTTTTCTTTTTTCATCCGTTAATGGTATCATTGGTTTATTTGTTTCAAGCAATTGCGAAAAACGTTCTTGTAATTCTTCTACTTTCTTTGTAAACATTTCTGAACTATCTTCACCATAGTATTGAAAATATTCTGATTTAAATAAATTAGGATAATTTGAGTGAATGTACATTCCCCAACATAATGGTTTTTGTTCAAATAAATATTTTTCTTTACTTTTTCAAGGTGCACTTTTTTCAGAATTATAATTTTCAGAATCAGGTGAAGCCCTGGAACTTTCCGTTTGATTTTGTGTCATATTAACATTATATGCTTCAAAATCACAATAAATAGTAAAGGGTACTTTATTTTTAAAATACCATTTATTATATTCTAAATAATCATCTTTAGGAAAAGTATTTTGAACTGCTTCGTTTTGTTGACAATTCTCCAAATGTCTATTCATTTCTTCTAAAGTTCTAAAACTTGTCATACATTGAAGACAAGGAAAATTTTTATTATCTGAAGTTTTTGTAAATATAGAAACATCTTTACACAATATAAAATGACCCTGATAATATAATATATTCGCTTGTGCTGGTTGTTTTGACTGTTCTAGTTTTTCAAATTCATCTTTATATATTTCATGTGTTTCATCAATTTCTTTTGTAATATTAAATGTATTTTGATAATAATTTTGATTTAATATTTGTAGCTGATAAATATATTCTTTATCATATTGTTCTTTATATTGTTGTAGACATTTTTTTAAACATTCATTTAATTCTTTATTTTCTTCATTATTTAATTCTTTATTATTTAATTTTTTATTATTTTCTTCATTTAATTTTTGAATTGTTTCTATCTTATTTTGATATTTATGGTGATATTCTTGTAGTAACATTTGTGTTTGTTGTTGATAATCTATTTTACATTTTTGTAAACTTTTATTTAAATTTTCCAATTTTTGTTGATATTCTGAAGATAAAGATGAATATTTGTAATTATAATCATCAGTACGTCCTTTATAATTATTATGATTAATCATTATTGGTGATAGTGTTTTAACAAGTTCAAATTTTTCAGTACATATTATATTTCCTTGGTAAAAAATATTATGATGCATGTAATTTCCTCTATCATTATATACTATTTCTGATTGGCATAAATTTTTATTATTCAAATAAAATTTTTTTGAATCTGAGTAAAGTGGAGTAATTTTACCAATAGAAACATAATTCACATTTAATTCAAAAACATTTACTTCAATTAAATTTTTATTCTTTTTATGAAACTTTATTAACCTATTATAATCATATGGAAATTCATGTAAACCATCCGAAAGATCAAATTCCTTTATATATTCTTCTTTTTTGTAATGACTTAGTCTTTCTTTATGATATTTTGCAGGATGTAAATGTGCTATAATACTCCACAGAAAACAATAATCATCTTCATTTTTTATGTTGATTAATTGAGGTGAACTGAAAGGTAAAGGAACATAACTACCACCAGTATTATTTTTATATTTATCAATTACTATTTTCTTAGATAGTATTTTAACAAATCTCCAACCAGATTCACGTAACTGGGCTTCAATTATACAATTTTCTAATTTAAGTATCATCGATTGAAATATGGGTTGTATATTATTTACATTATGAATTTCTTGTGACTTTGTAAAATGTCCTTGTATTATTTCTTAAGGAATTCCATCAGATCCATTTTTTGTATAAAGTACTTCTACATTCATATAACATTTGAAAGATTTCTTAAATATATTAGAAAAGTTGGTTAGAATATCAGAAAAAGTTTTATCGGTTTCATTATATTCAACCGATTCATTAAATAAATATTTTATATCTGTTACGGCTTCATCAAATTCATCTATTTCGTTAAATTCATCTATTTCGTTAAATTCATCAGTATCGCTAAATAAATATCTTCCATCTGATACATGTTCATCTTCACTATTAAAAACTTTTTTATATTCCGAATGTGAATAATCATCAAACATTTTTTTAACTTTTATATCAGTAGGCAATGTTTCTAGATAGTTTTTATAACTATTTAATTTTAATATATTTCCTTCATCAACTCGTTCTACATTTTGTAAATGCATTTTACTTTGTAGATGAGATTGATAACTTCTTTTTGTTTGTAATTTTTTTTCACATCAGACACAATAAAATTTTTTCATTTTTTATTTTTTAAAGAAAAAATTTGTGTTTTAGTTTTTTTTAAAAAAAATTTTTGTTTTAATTTTTAGAGAAAAAAAATTCTAAAATATATATAATGGAAAATATTATAAATATATATATCTGCAATCGGGCGAAGCCCTAGAACCTTCGGTTCGATTATGATAAATTTGTTTAATTATGATAAATTTGTTTAATTATGATAAATTTGTTTAATTATTAAGTATTTCACTAACACCATTTATTAATGGTTTTATATCATTAAAAGTTTTTTTTGGCTTCAACAAATGTAGATTTGGCATCAGAAAATGTAGATTTAACATCAGATATTATTGGTGTTGCTTTTCTTAAAGCGTTTCTAACATCATTTATTGCAATTTTTAAATAGTTTAATGTTTCATTATCTTGTAATCTTTTTGGTATTGGTATACCAAATTTTGCATTTAAATAATGATCAAAATAAAAATAAAATGTATCAGGAATAATTTTTAGTGGTACTTTTGCTTCGGATTCTAAAAAGATAATTATTTGTTCTATAACTTGATTTGATAAATGTTTTGTATTTGCATACATTCTAATATCAAAATCTTGAGAGTTATTATAGATTTCATGTTCGGTATCTACTAATATATTGAAATCTTTATCATATACTTGCATATGTCCACTTATGGTGTCAACACGTATTATTCCATATTTATGTTGTGTATAATATGATAAAGGCATATTCATTTTATAATTTTTATTAATATCATTAAAGAATGCTGCATTATTTTGTGTAGTTGTAAAAAATGTTTGAATGTTTTCTCTAATCTTATTATCTACATCACAAGCTTTATGAGCTAATACAACTATTTCAATATTTTGATGTCTTCCTTTTGTAAATATTTCTGACATATTTTTTTGTTTTGATAAACTTGCAACATCATCTAAAATTAATAAAGATTTATTTTCAGGTGTACCTGCAAAACTTTCCATATCTTGTAACTCATCTAATTGTTTATCATTATAGACGTTTGTAAAAGTTGGCCATTCAGAAGTATGCATACAAAAAATATGTACTTTTGTTTCATCCTTATAATGTTCGTTTATATATTTTTTAATAAACGTAGTCTTACCACTTCCAGTTTTACCGTAAACAATGAAATGTAAATTTTCTTGATGCATTTTACCTTGTTTATTGTTAGTTTTATCCTTAATCTTATCCTCCTCAGTCTTCCATCCTTTAAAAGTTTTTTTTTCTTGGTTATAAAAAATTATTCTCTTTTGTTCCTCTGTTAGAAAGTAACCCCATTGATTTCCAATACATATAACAAGATGATAAATAAAAAATATTAAAATACATGCTAACAATATTTTTATACAATGAAATTTTAAAAAATTCCAAAGACGTGTAAGATCTGATTGTGGTATTTTTTTATTAAGAGATGAATTAGGGGGTAGTGTTTCTAAATATCTTTTATTATATATTTTTTTATCTATATTATTATATGTATTTTTATCTATATTTTTATCTATATTATTATATATATTATTACCTATAGTATTATATCTAGGATTATATCTAGGATTATCTACAATATTATTAATATCATTTAGATTAGGATCTTGAGGAGTTAGTGTATCTTGAAACTCAGTGTTATTTATATAATTATTTATCATTTCATTTATTGCATTAAGAGATTTATGACGACTTAGATTACTTTTATTACTTTTATCACTTTTATTACTTTTAATTATAACCGGTGAATATAAATCTTCCAAATTTTCGCTTTTATTCATTTATTATTTTTTAAATAAAAAATTTAGGAGTTATTATTTGTTGATTCCGGACTAGCATTCTTACACTCTAATGAGTGTTTTTAACCTCTGTAGAACCTCCGGAATGTGTCGGAATTTTTGTTCCTATACTCAAAAGAAGTATTTTTATACCTCTCCTCTCTTCCGGAATGCTTAAGAATATTTTAATAAAATAATATTTTATTCTTTATAAAAAAATAATATTTTACTATATATAAGATTATTTTAGTAGAAATACAACTATTTTAGTAGAAATACAACTATTTTAGTAGAAATACAACTATTTTAATATATAAGACTATTTTAATATATAAGACTATTTTAATAGAAATACTAATAAAAAGTATTTATACGTTGATGAAGATTTGGAATATTTTGATTTGGAATATTTTGATTTGGAATATTTTGATTTAAATCTTCATTAAGTTTTGGACATAGTGTTACATGTCTTGGAAAATTTTTCTTTAATATAATTTTTTGACAACCTCTACATTTTACTTTTTCCTTTAAACAATCCTTACACTTATATTTACTATCATAAAACTCTGTCTTAGGTTTAGTATTTTGACAACTTGTACATTGTCTTGTAGAACTTATACAAGAATTATAATGATTAGTAATTCCTTGAATTGTAAAATATTTATTACAATTACGACATAACTGATCTTTCATTTTATCTTTTTTTTCTTTTTTAACCTCTTCTGTTTGTTCACATATTTTTAAATGACGTGCAAAATTTTTGGACGTTATATTTTTATTACAACCAGAACATTTTTTCGTATCCCCTTTCACAGATTTATTATTTGGATTTACTTGATTATTTTGAGTAAGGGGATTATTTGGATTTACATGATTATTTTGAGTAAGGGGATTATTTGGATTTACATGATTATTTTGAGTAAAAGGATTATTTTTTGTATCTAAATGATTATTTTGAGTAAAAGGATTATTATTATTTTGCCTAGGTGTATTTTTTCTAGGTGTATTTTTTCTAGCGGTATAAAGATTTTGCCCCTGATCTGAAATAAATAAATGTTTTAATTTTTGCAATGGTTGTTCCAGTTGATTATTATTAGGTTGATTATTGTTAGATTGATTATTATAAAAGTTACTTCGATTAATTTTCCCACATGATGTATTTTTCATATGAGTAAACAACATAGTTGGGTTTAAAAAATCTACTCCACAAACTTGACAAATTTGAGTCATTTCCATTTTTATTTTTATTAGAAAAAAATTTCCTTTTTTATTGTTAAAAAATGATGTTACCAAATGTTGGTGGAGGTGCATATATCCCGAATAATCGTGAATTAGAAATAGAGATAGAAAATTATATTATGAAAACTGGAGACGTTTTATCTGGTCCATTGCATCTTTCTATTCTTCCGCAACAAAATACAGAGTTAACAAATAAACAATATGTTGATACACAAATCAATGACTTAAAGGAAAAATATATAAACGATGTTATGGTTCCACTGATGAACGAATTAAAGTTGCTTAAACTTAATGACAAATCATTAAACGAAAAATTATTAAAACTTGATAAAAAGGATAGAGAGCTAGAAGCAGATATAGCAAAACTTTTTAAAAAGATTTCAGAACAATCAAAAATTTTAATATTACTTTCTTTAAATTTAAAATCTGCTGTAATTAAAAATAAACATAAGATACAACTATTGAAAGAACAATTAGAAGATGAAATAGAAAAACTACCTAGAAAAATTTTTAAGAATTTAAATAAGTTACAAACTACATTCCAAAAAAGTGTTGATGAATTGAGTTCTAAAATTACTCAGCAAATGAAAAAGATGAATAGAATAATAAATGAAGTAAACTCACTTAATCAAAAAGTTGATAAAATGAAAACTCTTAAAATCAATTTAGAAAATGAATTAAAGAAAAATTTACAAGAAAACTCTAAAGAAAATAAAGAACAGTTAGATTCTGTTAAAAGACAATTAGATGTTCTTAAAATTAAGTTAAATGCTCTTAAAACGGCATTGAAGATTAATCAGCAGAAAATGCAAGTTAATAGAAAAGAAATTAAAGTACATCACACGCTACTTGACGCAATAGATAAAGTGCAACAGTCAATTAATAAAGTTATCTCGAAGTTGTTGTCCATTCACAAACGTAAATCTTAAACGAGTATTGTAAATATTAACTTAAATATTTTTTACCTACAAAAAATAAGAATCATAAAAAATATAAATATAATTTAAAAAATATAAAAATATAAGTATAATTTTAAAAATATAAAAGTATAAATATAATTTTTAAAAAAAATTTAAAAATATAAAAGTATATAATTTTAAAAATGGATAAAATTAGAGCTAATAATTTTAAAAGAATTAAACAATTAGAAGAGTTAATAAAAGAAAGAAATATTATGAAAGAAAATCATAGAATAAAAAGAATGATTGATGCAGGTTTGGTTCCTGATAAAGTTAAACCAAAAACGCAATCTGTAAAAGTTAAGAACAAAAAATAAACATTTTTTATAATGGACATCGGAGATGTCTTCCAGGGCTTCGCCCGTATTTATGTTTTTCCTAAAAGTCAAATTTATTACTAAAAAATGCCTATAATTTATAAACACAATCTTAAACATTTTGCTTCAAATCAAAAAATTGCTCATGAACCACGTATGAATCCTGTTTATCATTATGATAATAGAGAAACCGTTCAAAAAGAAGGGGATGGCATCTTTTCTGGTATTGGTAGTATTGTTAACTTGATAAAAAATAATAAAGATTTGATTACATCTGCTGCAAAAGGAGCAGCTGCTATAGGTGGTACAGCTAGTGCAATATCAAATGCTGTTAAATCACAAAACGAATTAAAACAACTAGAAGCTATTCGTAAACTTAGGAATGATTCTGAAGAACTAAAAAAATTAAAAAAACTTTCAGAGGAAACAAAAAATAAAATTGCTAACATAGCTGTTGATGGTGATAGTAAACATAATGAAAATAAAAATAATGAAAAAACAATTGAAGAAATAAGAGGTAATGGCGTGAGCAGCAACCTTCGGTCTAACCAGCAAAGCTGTAGCGGAGCTGGTCTAGCAAAATTCTAAAAATTATATTTTAGTAAAAATTTTTTTTCTATCTGTGAGAAAAACAAAAAGTCAAATTATTTTTTATAAAAATGTCTTCGCTTATCGAAAATAAATTTAGATTAGACGATCCTCCGTTCGTCAGTTATAATCAAAAAAAGAATGACTATATAAGAATTGCTATGAATCCCGGATCTTCCAGTAGAGTAAATACTGGAGGAGATTTAATCTTTGAAGTTGATAATCAGCAGAGTTATTTATATTTACCTGATTCATTTTTACACTGTGAATATTCTCTATATTCTGATGCTAATTTTACAACACCATTACCAGATACCGATAATATTACACTAGAGAATAATTTCTTTTCAAGATTATTTACACAAATGCGTTTAGATGTTGCAACTCAAAATATAGAAACAATAAGTGATTCTCCAGGTGTAATTGATACAATGCTTAGATTTGTAATAATTGGTGAAAATAATAAAAAGCATGAAATCGAAGGTTGGTTTCCTGATACTAATGATGGCATAATTATTGAGGATTTAACTCACGCTGGAACAGATGCCGCAGGAATTGCGAAAGATGTAGAAAATATTGCAAAACATTTAAATAAAACAAACAATACTGCATATAAAGAAAGACGTGAATTTAACAAGAAAAGTAAGCAAACAGTAAATTGGTCATTGTCTCCATTATTCGGATATTTAGATTATGTTAAAATATCATATCAGTTAAAATTTAAATTAATAATTCATCGTACAGCAAATAATGAATTAATCTTTTTTGGTAAGACTGGGAAAAAAGCATATTTAAAAATTGATAGACTTGAATGGTGGATTAAGCATATTACTCCTAGTTTAGAGATTGAAACAGCTATTGCAAAAAGATTAAATACTAACAAACCAATTCCAGTTAATTTTCTAAAGAGAACTGCTAGTTCAGTAACTTTTTCCGAACAAAGATTTAACTGGCATTTTACTAGAACTGCGAATACTCCAAGATATTTATTACTAACATTTCAAAGAAATAATTCTCCAAGTTTTGATAAGAACAATAATATTTTTCATATTAATACAATTCGAAGTTTACAAGTTTCATTAAATCAAACTCGATATCCAATTGATCCATTAAGATTCGATGATACCAATAATCAATTTATGGAAGGATATGATTCTTATCGAAATCTTTGTATAGAATTTGGAGTTGAACCACAATTAACTCCTGGAGATTGGAGACATTTATATCCAATTTTCTGTTTCGATTTAAGTGCACAATCTGAAGATATTATTAAAAATGGTTGTGATGTAACAATTAATATTGAAAAGAGAGATTCCACAACTTCATTGATGGCTTATGGTTTATTGCTAGAAGATGTAAAATATTCTATTGAAATTCTTAATGGGAAGATGACTAGAATAAATTAATTAAAATTTTTTCATAACTAGAATACAGTCTGCGACATTTTATTAGGACCACCCATATTTTTTTAGTTTTCTACACCTAGCTACTTGTTGATGTCATATTATCTTTCACTCTTGTCAATACATTAAATAGGCATGTATGCCAACAATATACCACAACATAGACATCTACTGATTAGTAACACAGACACCAGACACTCAAACATAAAAATTGACCGCGACATATTATTAGGACCACCTTCGACATTTACATAAAAAGTTTTCCTTTGGACATGACAACGCTGCGTTTTTGTTTTGTAATTAGCAACCCAAACATCTTATGTAAATCTTATGCAGCCGATGCTTCATGATAGCGCATTAATGTTCTGAATGGTTTACATCGGAGATGGTCCTTCCAACAAAGTGGCGCTGATGTCATCAAAACGTCGCTTCACAATACTGACAGTGTGGCAGGGAGCTCCCTCTTGCATAAGCAGTCCGTTGTTTTCCGGAAACCAGCAGTCACGAACTATGGAATCACCCTTCTCTGAAGCACTTGTAAGGATGAAGTCGAATCGAGTTAATAGAGCACTCACAAACATGAAGCCTACCAGTTTCCTCGCAAGAAAACAGGCCTACAGCATGACCTTTGCTTGGTGTTTGACGGGCTGAAACGCAGGAGCAAGTGATCCACGTGACTGCCACATTCGCTGACGAGTAGTCTGGTGACACTCAAGGCTCGGCTCTACGCAGAATGCCACCATTCACCAGTCATAGACGCTCCAATTGACATGGCGAGTGGCAAAATTAAGCCTATTAGATCTTCATGCATGGGGTCAGTTACGACACTTTCCTTGACCGCAATCCCGCTGGCAATCATTTTATGCATCCCTCGTTGAACAGTGTGTGCCGCTTCGTTGATGTAACGCTTCTACCATGGTCTTCGTAGCTGGGACGACGTTATTAGCCGCCCTTTTCAGACAGTAGGCCTGCGCTCTTGGAATCGGCCATCTTGTGTCGTAGATTTTCATCATGCTCCACAACGTCATCGTCGGTTTGCTGCATAAGGATTTCCAGAAGTCATATTCCGTTGAACAAGTAGTGCCGACTACTTTGAAACATAACAACGAGTAGCGATTTCACGCTGAAAAAACTCTTCGCGAGACAAAGCTTCCATCTACGAGCCACTTATGCTTGTTGTTAGATCCGTTTTTACTCATGAGTAAGATTTAGACTTTCCACGTTAGACCTAAACATAAATCGTATTGGTAGATATCCATGTTATCTCAATAGTTCAGATATCTGGTCTCGATGATGCAAAGCAAATCAGGGATCGATTTGATAATGAATATTAATATCTTTATTGTTGACAGACAACAGTGTGCGTGCGCAGGCGACGACACACACCACACATTAATGATAGTTTCTCACATGCGGCTTTCTCACAGCAAGCCGACAATGCACAAATAAGGCAACTAGAACACACAATTTGTATTGCTAAGAAATCGACATATAAGTGAATAACTGATAATAGATCCTTATCTAGCGTTGTCATATCTAAAAGAAAGCTTCTTATCTAAATGTCGAAGGTGGTCCTAATAATATGTCGCGGTCAATTTTTATGTTTGAGTGTCTGGTGTCTGTGTTACTAATCAGTAGATGGCTATGTTGTGGTATATTGTTGGCATACATGCCTATTTAATGTATTGACAAGGGTGAAAGATAATATGACATCAACAAGTAGCTAGGTGTAAAAAACTAAAAAAATATGGGTGGTCCTAATAAAATGTCGCAGACTGTAGATTAAAAATTCTTAACTTAAAATTTTTCATAACTAGAATAGATTAAAAATTCTTAACTTAAAAATTTTTCATAACTAGAATAACTTAAAATTTTTGGTAACTAGAATAGATTAAAAATTTTGATAACTTAAAATTTTTCATAACTAGAATAGATTTAAATTTTTGATAACTTAAAATTTTTTTATTAAAAATGTCGCAAACGAAAAGTAATATTAATAATAAAACTGTTGAATTAAAATTACGTAATATTGTTGACAAAAATACCCCTAAAACTATTACGATTAACAAAAAAAAGTATTACATAAGTAAACCAATGATAGAGAATATTCAATTACAAGAAGAAAAGAATGGCGGGATTCTCCCATTAATTCCTCTAATAATAGGTGGCATAGCAGCAGCAGGAAGTGTTGCAGGTGGGACAGCTGGTATTGTCCAAGCAGTAAATAAAAATAAATCAGAGAGGGCAGCATTAGAAGAACTAAAACGACATAATAGAGAGTTAGAGAAAGTTGCTAGGGGTGAAGGGACATCGGTTCATGGGTCAACGGAGATGTCTTCCAGGGCTTCGCCCGAAGGAAAAGGAGTAGTAGATAATTTTATTAGTAAATTAAAATTAGTTGATGAAGGAAAACGAGTTCTTAAAAATATTCTCCACAATGTTGATGATTTAATTGAAATTAAAGAAACTAAAGATGGTTCTGGAATATATCTAAGTCCTAGTATGATAAGGTAATAACCTCAGGACCTTTGGTCCATACGGTAAAACAATTATTTTATCTTTTTAATTTTTTTTATCTTTTAAAATGAATACTAAAAATTCCGAAAATTTAATTAAATTAAAAATTTCTGATTTAGATTTATTGAATTATCTATTAAACAAAAATAAAAACTCAAACTGTCAGCATATTGGAGGTGACGACAATAAACAAAGTTTGGCTACTACCTACGGTGGTGATATACAAAAAACATTAGAAAACTTTCCTGGATTTATTTGGAGTAAATATTCGAAAGAAAAACATCTTCCTGGTCATTCATATACCGGTCCAGGAACTCGATTAGATATAAGACTAGATGAGAATAATAATCCGAAACCAGGTGAAGAACCGATAAATAGAGTAGATGCCGCCGCTTACAGGCATGATTTAGCTTATCGAAATCATGATCTAAGTTCTCGACATGCAGCTGATAAGAAGATGATTCAAGAATTAGATAGTATTCAGAATCCTACATTTAGAGAAAGAATTGAAAGAATGTTTGTTAAGAAAGCTTTACAAGCTAAAATATTATTCAGACAGGGTTTAAATGAAACGACAGCTAAGCTGTCTGAGAGCAACGCTCGAACTAATAACTCTGAGAGCAACGCTCGAACTAATAACTCTGAGAGCAACGCTCGAACCTACGCGTCCGAAATCCACAAGGAATACAGAAAGCCAAAATATCTATTGAAAGTAAAAGTATTTAATAAAGATGATATTTGGAGTGCTGATCTTATTCATATGCCGAATGAAAGGGACTACAAATACGCATTGACCGTTATAGATTTATATACACGATACGCTTGGGTAAAACCTTTAAAAAATAAAAGTGGTCTGTCAGTTAAATATGCGTTTGAAGAAATCTTTAAAGAAAGTAAGAGAAAGCCAAAAAAATTGTTTGTTGATAAAGGATCGGAATTTTATAACCGAAACGTTCAACCATTATTTGAAACTGTTTATTCAACTGAAAATGCAGGGAAGGCCGTAGTGATAGAAAGATTCAATCGGACGTTAAAAAATAAATTATTCAAGAAATTTACTGAGCAAAGAAATCAGAAATGGTTAAAAATATTACCAGGAATTGTAGATGAGTACAATAATAAAGTTCATTCTGGTATTGAAGAAACTCCAAAGAATGCTTCTGACGACCCTGATCTAGTACGAAAGAAAATATTCGAGAATAATAATTTGAATGAGAGTAATCCGAATTTGCAGAAACTTAAGCCGAAATTTAAAATTGGAGATAGAGTTAGAATATTTAAATATAAGAATAAATTTGAAAAAGGCTTTGTTGGCTATTGGACTAAAGAAATATTTGAAGTTTGCAAAATAAATCAAAGTTATCCGATTACTTACGAAATCAAAGATTTAGATGATGAAGATATCAGAGGCCGTTTTTATCAAAATGAATTACAGAAAACAGAGCTTTAACCTTTAGGTAGCGCTTTAGCTAGCTTCGCTTGAGTTATAGATTGTTTAACTCTAACATAATATCTAGAAATGGTACTCCTTTTTGTAATTTGTACAAAACGTATAAACATAATTGACCACAATAGGTAGTTCCTGGTTTTTGAATTTGAAATGTATTGTATGTTCCCGTTCCAAGTAATTCTTTTACTTCATTTGTAGGGGGCAAACCGTATGAATCAAAATAATAGTTCTGCTGATGATTTTTAACGCCTGCTGACCAATGTACGCCTTTTTGGTCTGAAGTGTGAAGATTGGTTACGAAATTTACAGTTATTGATGGAACTTTGTTCCGGGAACTGAAGGTTCCTGTTGGCTTATTTTTTAGGAATTGTAATTCGTCTCTCATTAGAACATGAAAATTCTTTATTCCCAATTGATTTGCGATTTTCTTTAGGTCGAAATTCGTTGTCGTTTGTGTTCCATATAATTTCAAAAACTCATTTATGTTGCTCATTTTATAATAAAAAAAATTTCTTAAGGGACCCCTAGAAGTCAGAAGGGGGGGTATTGATTTAAAACTGTTCTCTAATGATGTCTTTCCTTACTACTTAGTCAGAAGGGGTATTGATTTAAAACATTTTTATAATGATGACTTTCCTTACTACTTAGTCAGAAGGGGGGGTATTGATTTAAAACTGGTCTCTAATGATGTCTTTCTTTACTACTTATTCAATTTTGAAATGATTTAATTTAATCTAAATTTAAACGTTACATTGTTGCATTGTATGAGTTGAGTTAGTGTTTCGTACATCTTTTATCAATAGTAATTCATTACTCATCAATATGTGAAAATTCTTTATTCCCAATTGCTTAGCAATCTCATTTAAATCGAAATTTAATGTGGTTTTGTTTGCTGTATATTTTTAGAATGTCTCTAATGTTTCTCATTTTAAATGGAATAAAATCTATTTCAGACATTTCTCAAAAGAATTAGCGTGTAGCAGCTGCTAAAATTGTTTCAGCTGATAGGGGTGAAGGAAATTACAGACAATAGCGCATAATGCGAGTTGTGAAATCTCATTCACACTATGAGAACAAAAGAACAAATACAATCTAAACACAATAGACATATGAGAGAGAAGAGAAATGAATGAGCATTTCTCTTCATTTTGGTTTCAATAACAATCATTCATGCGACATTGCTTGAATGGAAAAATACACCAACTGTCGCGCCGATGTCAGAAAGTTTGTCGATATGGCTGTCGACATGGTTCGATAGTTGGTGTATTTTTCCATTTGCGTTCAAGGTCATTCTATTAAAAGCATATGGGAATTATTCTCATTGAAGACAAGCAATTGTTTTAAAGAATGTATGTCATTGTGAATACAATATTCCTGTAACAGACAGGATCGAGAGAGAGAGAGAGAGAGAGAAAGAAAGAAAGAAGTCACGCTGCTCCGTAAAAGTTTAATTGAGATAACGAAGGATATATTCTTGCGGTTCCTTCCACTTTTGTTTCTTCCATTTCTGAAGTTCCTTCCATTTCTGAAGTTCCTTCCATTTTTGTTTCATCCATTTCTGAAGTTCCTTCCACTTTTGTTTCATCCATTTTTAAAGAAATATTTTTAGTCACATGCTATATTTTAAAAACCTGAAAGATGGATAAAATTCATGAATTTGAAATTCTCAACTTTTATGATTTTCGGTGTCCTAGAACGGTCATGATTTAAGCAATGAAAATTGTAATTCTCAAATTTGAGATTCTTAACTTTTATGATTTTCGGTGTCCTGGAACGGTCATGATTTAAGCAAGAAAATTGTAATTCTCAAATTTTGAAATTCTCAACTTTTATGATTTTCGGTGTCCTGGAACGGTCATGATTTTAAGGGTGAAAATTGCAATTCTCAAATTTGAGATTTTGAAAAATTTGAAAAACTGGGTATTTTTAAAAACACCCAAATTTATGAATTTAGGTCTTCATAACCTGAAAAAGGGTTCAAATTCATGAATTTATGTTGTTTTTAAAAATACCATTTTTTGAAAAAATGGTACTTTTTGAATGGACTAAATTCATGAATTCAGGTCTTAAAAACCTGAAAAAGGGACTAAATTCATGAATTTATGTCGTTTTTAAAGATACCAATTTTTTTATTTTTATGGGTGTCCTGTCCTGGAACGGTCTTTTGACCATTACTTTTGATGAAAACCAATACGGGAATTTGACATCCTGATAAAGGAGGTCATATATTCTCTTTATGTCTGGATGGTTGGCATGCAGTTGGATAGTTGCCATACCTATGCATGTGATTGATGTACTCTGAATCTCGCATTGTTTTTTATTTTTGATACTTCAATGCAAGCAGAAAAGAAAGATTGAAATCGGAACTGAATAAATAATAGGCCTAAATTGTAATTAAAATATAAGTCTTTCAACAAACAAAATTGTGAAAAATAATTTTGTGTGCTGAAGGACTATGTTTTATTAATTATTATTTAGTATGCTTTATTAAGTAAGGAGAATATCGAAATTTCTGGAATAATTAAGTTAACGCAAGTTATTTTAAACATGACTACAATAAAAGTGTTTGGGTCGTCGAAGGTAGGTTATAGCTAGTGTATGGAAAATATTTGTCTTAACTGACTTCGTGAACATTTTAATTTGCATTTGTAAGCTTACATGCCGTTATCGTTTTGTCAAGTTTTCTTATTTCATGCGCTAAATTAATCAAAGGCTGAAATAATTAGCATGTGGTTTGGAAGAGAACACAGTTCGAAAGTAATATTGAAAGATCATTCGTGTCTTGATTGATTAATCCTTTAGCAACTTCACTTTTATTAGTCAAATCATTATGAATTGAATGTCATAAATTCGACCATACCATAATTGTGGAAACGCGAAAAAAAGGTAATGCGTTTCAGAACCTGCTCAATTGAGTTTGTTCTGTCTACTATACAAACATCATTCTTGTCATCGTGTAAATAGATATTCAGTCATACAGGTTTTTTCGGTGTTATTTTACTCTATCCGTTTAACGTCTTTTGGCGTGTCTTCAGAAATTTTGAAGTGAATCTCTGAACTTAAAATGGAAAACTTGGACAGACATTTTGAGTTTGATTAATTGTGCTATGAAATTAGAAGTGGGTACTAAATTTTGACAATGATTTAGGTTCAGATATGTCAACATATAGGCCTAGACTATTTTATACTGAATTTACTTTGCTATGTGAGGATGCTGTGACATGCATGACGTGCATAAAATCTATAGTCTTACCCATCTCACAACTTGCATCTTACAGACTTGTAAGAATGCTAAAGATCTTGCATGCAACATCTTGCAAGTCTTACAAGAAAATTGCGGAAAATTCGCAAGTTTTGGCTATTTTTCGTAAGTTCTGTCGACTGGTGGAATAACTTAATTGGACACTTTATTAAGACAGTCGGCTGCATTTTGCGTGTGGGACCATAGACTACTTTTCACAACAAGGTGTGCACATGACTCTTCTACGTAAAGGCTACGCAGGCTCTATTAAAAATTTCAGGCGAATTATTTTGAAAGATCTGATGAACACTGAAAAATGCATGATGAATTCACACGCATTTTATTGAAGATTCTTAATAATCTTAATCATGGACGGCTAGTGTATACGCCTCTTTGTATGTTGAAGCAACCCTAAAATATAAAACAAAAGCAATTGTTCTGAATCACGTAACTACATCGAAAAAGAAGACAACCTATGCATAAAGGAGAAGAGAGACAATGTCAATGAATAGGGCCATCTCCGAACAACAAAAATGTCACATCTTGGGAACAGGGTAGTTATTGGCTTTTGGAGAATCAAAGGTACACATCACCCAATGAAACTCTGAAAATTATTTCAGCATTTTGCCAATTATTTCTTATATCAAGCATTAAAAGCAAAATACCGCCGTATTTCTTATATTCCGCATTACCTCTGAATGAACATTATTCCGTCAAATTCTGCTAGCGGCGGTATCTCCTTGTGTTTGGCAATCATCAATCAGTTTTTCCGTGAATATGAAATGTAAATCCGTTGCACAAATTCGATTTAGACGTTGCATTGTAACGGAGAAGTTACGTAAGAGCTTAACTACTATAGGAATTGTTTACAACGTGATGAATTGCCTCTTGTGTATTGACTGGCAACAGAGAACGATTGCAGTGAGGGGCCACCGTGCCGATGACTTCACGAAGATCAAACAACCCAAACAATTGCTTAATCTATTGTCTTCGTCTACGCGACTATGTATGGCGCAAAGAATCGCACATTGAAACTCGAAATCGTTGACAAAATATGATTGTGGAGTAAGGAATGACATTATCAGAGATAGCAAGCTGATATGTCGCATTGCATTTGCATAGAATTACGTGTCATCTTTTATCCACGTTCTGCAGAATAAACATGAACGGAAGAAATCTCACTATCTTTTATTCAATGAGAAACATTTTCTGACTCCGTTAGTTACAATGATGATAATCCTGTATAGATGAATAGTTTGATAAAAGTCGATGCAAATGAAAAAAAATAATCATTCCTAAATTTTCGGTAGGACAGGTTGCGTCAGAGGATAAATGGATGATCATGCGTACATGCAAATAGAACTACAGTCCGTTTCATAAAAAGTGGATCATCCTAAAATTTGACTAAATAAAACATAAGTATGATACAGAAAGCATTTTTCATGTTATTTCATGTCCCTAATATATTTAAATGTCCTTAGATACAGTAACGGTTCTTAAGAAGCTAATATTTTGTGGCCCTACCCTTATTGTCAATGACATTGCCAATTCGTCTAGGCATTGATTCGATGATAGCGTTGATTTTTGACTGATCTAACTTTCTCCACTCTCTTTTTAACAGTGACGTAAGTTGTGATACGCCATCTGTAGGTAGCAGTGAACGACGAACGTTACGTTTTAGAATACTTGGGATTCAGATCAGGAGAACGAGCTGGCCAAGATAATGTCCTAAGCCCTAATTGAGACTTGCATAAGTTGACTCTACTACTCCTGTGACACGTAGCATTATCATCCATAAATAACTTCTTTTTGTATGCTGATCTGATAATTCGATCTGAGAGGGCCTCTTACAGCTCTTGAAATTCGACTCAATAAGTCTTCTACGAATAGTGGACTTAGAAATAGACGAGACTAGTGCAGCCATCTCAGTTAACGAGAGACTTGGATCAACTTTAACAAATCTCAAAATTTAGGCGGTCTACGTTTGGATGTTTTCCAGAGCCCTCTTTACGACAGAGTCGAAAATCATCATTATGCCATCGATGCACATTTGTGTAAGGGACATTTAGTCGCTTGCTTGTAGCTCGCAAAGAAAACCCTGACACTTTGCCTTTTGTGAATGCGATCTCGTTATTGTTCATTTGTGCTTTGTATTGTTTTCAACCGGTAAGAGATAGATTTCTGGCTGAAAGCAATCAGGAGTGCTGCCAACTAGCAGCTACATTATCGTTGATGAATAATGGTGCTATACTGGCTCTGATTGACCGATTTTCTTTATTTTTGTTTTGCTTGATAGCTTTTGGCTTGTAGAACAACATATTACATAACAAAGGAAACAAATGTAATTTTATAAGAGTGAGGTATGATTTTGTGTAACATTGCTAAATGAAGATCAAATTATTTACTACTTTTTTTATCTATAACAGGAAAACAACTCAATATTCATGCTTGAAATTTCCAACAATGATATTAGTAAGCACAACTGACATATCTTCCAAATTTCAGAGAAATTCGTTCAAGTTTGGCGGAGTTAGACAAAGTTGAAGTTAAGGCGATGTTTAAGGGTGATCCATTTTTTATGAAACAATCTGTAAATTCCAAAATTTCATGACAAATTGTTAGTCAGATGAGAAGGGGAATTAAGATAAAGAACTACACTGATAATTCAGTCGTAGAGCACATGAAGTTAACAGTAGTTGTCATTGATTTTGATATGGATGACTCTTATAGAAGAATAATTGTTTATAGCCTACCGCTCTTCTCGTGAATTAAGCTTTGGTTGCAATTTGTTAAGTGTAATTTGCTAATCACTTAACTACAATTTTATGTATAATGATATTTGTATAAGTAGAATATTTAGATATTGAGTTGCATCCTCATTTGGAAAATGGGACCAGAATACTTAATTTTTTTAGACCCAATATTTAATTATTCACTGTATCTGCAATAAGCAACATTTGTCAATTATTACAAGCACACTAACTTAGGCGACCTGGCAGTATTGTGTTCAAAGCGATATTTACTGAATGCCCCGTCGAAATTTCGCCATCTTTCTAATTGAAAATCTGACATTTAATGCATGGTGATGGAAAATGACAAATAATAGTATGTAGACCTACAACTAGCGACATAGTAAGAGCAACGTAGTTGTTCAGAGCTTCAATCGTAAAGAAGCAGGAAAGGGAGCCGAAGACATTGCTGTCGAGCTTCTTAGAGCAGGGCAAGTCGATCCAAGCGCCTGCAGTGGAATCCTTTTCCTTACTGATCTTCTTTTTGTTTCCCAAGGCTGATGATGTCATTCTTCTACAGTTTGCCATCATTTGAAATGAGTTCATATCGAGTTTGAATGAAATCAGCGTTGAAAAGCGTTATACCGCTTTAGAGATGTCTTGTTTTTTTTAAAGAAAATAGTGAATCCTCTACTGTCCCATCTTTCTCTGGATCAGTGCTTTTTCATCAATTTGATTGAGCACAGTGACAAGCTCATCAGCATAATCTATGAATTCGTGTAGTAGTATTATGTGCGGTACCTACGGACATTCATCCATTAACTATCGAAATGAAGGGAGAATGCATAGCAGATTTTGAGATTGCAACCATCTAGACAGTAATGTATCACTTTCTCGCTTCAAGTTGTCTATCACTAAACTGTGAAATAGCTGAGCCTTGAAACAGTTGTTAGCAGCTAGTCACCAAGTAGACCATGTCGCACAACGAGCATCACATGGCTATCAACCGACATAGCTAGTTTCAAATAGCCAGGAGCTTAGATTGAGTGAAAAGAGAAGTTTTCATAAACTTTGAGGTCACTAGCGAGCCCATGGTATTAACGGTGTATTTTGAATGTGAAATTTCACCGACTGTGTGATATTGCGTGCCAATAGTGATGCAACAGTAATCGTCATACAGCACCGACGGCAACCTTTTTATCGACTGGCACATTGCTTCATGCAATTTCAAACGCCTGCGGAACAGAAACTGAGTTTTGGGGTTGCGGTGATTAGATGAATAGCCCTATGTAAATGCTGTTTTAAGCAAAATTTTATCATTCTAGTTTATTTTGAATTATTTCAACTTCAATGTGGCCTATAAATTCGCGAACCGTACAGCAGGGATGAAACAGCATAAGTTCGTGTTACTAAATGGTTCGCCAATGATATTCTCAATTTTATGCTGGTGAGATATGCTCAGTGAGAAATGATGTGAAAATAAGGAGGGCTAAGCAATGACGTCGCGCTACGCATCGTCCGGTGTGAATGGTCCTTTATGAGGAGCATATCAACATATTAAGCATTATTTGATGATCATTTTCCAAACATTTTTGACTTAATCTGATTTCTTTAGGAAGTCAAGTTAAAACGGCACGGAAGAGCCGCTTTTAAGATGCCCGTGAAGAAGATATGACAATAAATTGCGTCGACGCAAATTGCTAAGAAAACTGTACCCTCTCCTTGGACACATAGAACCAGTCATCAATCGGCTTTAGCTGATTAAGTATCGGATTTATGAAGCTCAATGAACAAGTACTATGTGTTACATTAATTAAGAAAAGCACAACCGAAATTTACATTGCAAAAGATAAGTGAACTCAGTCTACCTATTTAAGTTGAGTCGGAAGTTCGTCTCTTTCATAAGCGACTGAGATTCATAATTGCTTTGAACGGAGGTTTCTTCATAAACAAGAGAGCGTGAATTATTGACTTCTACACAGATTGCTAAATGCGTAGAATCAAGGAAAAATACAACATCCTCAATAATTTGATTTTGATTTTCAAGAAATCTGACATATATTTTGAAAAAATAGATGTCTGAATGATCATAAATCTAAAATCTAACGTGGAAATCAACAGCGAGTGTAGGTATAGATAGGCCTACGCAATGTCATCATATCAAAATACACATTTCTATTTACATGTACTGTATATACGTGCATAGTATAATACACATCAGTGTAATGCGAGTTTGAAGTCACATCAGTGTAGGACGGTTTAGACCATTGAAAACATTGAAGACCATTGTTATATGGACCAATACAATGCAAAAGGAAGTTAGATATCTACGGTAAAAGTTTTCTATGTCACTGTATATTCATTTCTTATGTGTTAAGTAAGTATTGAACAATCTCACTTTTCCAAAATTCAAATTCAAATATTGTGACTCACAAATTATGTCAATAGTTGCTACAAGTTCAACCAAAATACTATCAGTTTCATTTCATCCTTGCATCGCATCGGTCGTAAATTTCTCGACGTCGATCCAGAAAATGAGAAAAGAAGTATCGCCTAAGAAACGATTAGATATTATAGCTCCTGTGAAGGAAGTGTGCAGCATTCGCAAAATATCTCAGAAGGTCAGTATTCCCAGATCGACGATATCTGACGTAAAGAGACGTTGGCAAGAGAGTCCCTCCGGTTGTTGTTCACCGACGATGAAAAGGACTGGTCGTCCTCATAAAACAAATGAAAGACTTGAACGACAAATTATTCGGCCTTGTAAAGCAAACCGTTCTTCATCTGCAATGATGATTCGGGAGCTTCGCTCAGCAGTCGAACTGTAAGTCGGCGATTAATAACTGCAGGCTTCTATGACAGGATACCCTGCTAGAAAACCTTTTTTTAATGGCTTTGAAAGGCGACGACGACGTGTGATATTTGCAATGAAATATCAGCAAAAGTCAATGGACTTCTGGAAAAGAACTTTGTTCTCTGACGAGTCATCATTTGATTTATTTGGCAATCGTGGAGTCAGGACGGTCCGACGACGGATTGGTGAACGCTTCAACCCTAAATGCACCATGGTCACGATGAAGCATCCCACAAGCGTAATTATTAGGGGTTGTTTCTCATTCAGTGGTGTAGGACGGTTGCGAATATAGGAGAATAGAGAAAGGGTGAATTAAAAGGCGTATTTGGACATTTTGAGTAGCGAAATGAAACAATCTCTTATGGAACAGTTTCCTAATGGTCACGCAGTATTTCAGGATGACAACGCACCCTCTCACCGAGCTTTCAAATTCGGACTTCAATCACATCATTGGCCCTCTTTTTTCAACCTTGTCACGAGTTCTCTTTCGCCTGTTTATGATTGTGCGAAAATCATCAAGTATGAAGATGAGGACGCTTTCGTAATATCTGTGTCAGATGGCAACTCATTTTGAGAATTCAAGAGGAGCACAACAACATGCTATTTTGGTCATTGAGTATTTGTTTACATCTTAGCGATAATAAGTATCGCCAAATGTGGATCCCTAAGTCGAAAGCACTTTAGCCTCAGGTTGGTCCAGGTGTGCAATGTGTTGTGACTTGAAAATTTCTTGGTGTGCATTTTTTTCAAGATCTCAAATGGACTACTCAAGTCGAATGTGTCCATCAATATGTTTCTAAAGGAATGTACGCATTGCGTATTGAGCGAGAAGAAGCTGCTTTTGTGTTTCCTGTCTATGAGGCGAAGCAATTACTTCTAATCGCTTTGTCATGATTGTCATTGGTTTTGAAATATACGATTACTTGACTTGACCTGACTTAATTAAGTTTGCGCATTTGATGAATGTTGCTCTTTCATCTACTTTCCACTAAATTTTCACAGAGTATTTTAGATGAAACCGTTATGCTTTAGTAGCCCCGGCAAATTGTTACATGCAACGGGATAAACCCAAAAAATCGAGAATTCAAACCGGGCTAGTAAACATAAATCGGGTCTGCTGCATGGGTTAGCAATCCATAATATCCTGGTATGGAAGCTACAGTGCACATCGAAACTCCTCATTCTGAAAAACTGACTAAGAATGTAAAGCTGAGAACGAAACGGTAAGTGCCCTATCAACAGTGCAAAGCGACATAAGTGTGAAGCAATGTCATATGAACATTTTCTGCCTCATTCTTGGCTTTTTTTCTGGAGAGTGTAAAAAACGCTTTAACAGTAATTGCAAGCATTGAAGTAGAACCGACTTTTCTAAATAAACATGTGTAACTGTATTTGAAATACGATACGGTACTTACCAAATCTTGTGCATTATTCAGCTGTGAAATGCTAAACACTTCTGCTTCAAATTATACACGGTGAACATTTCATCAAAAAATGTCATATAGCAACCGTCATAGTTAATAAGAAATGAAGGGAAGATATTTGTTATCATGCACTAGCACATGATGAAAATCTCTCCTGATTGTCGCCAACAGCGTGAGAAAGAAGTTTGGTGTGGATGGGAACATAAAGAAAACAATGATTCATTGATCACGCGATGAACAATAGAACTGGAACTTGGAACATTCTAATTCTCACAAATTATTCTCTCAAAACACGTTTGTTTTCCACTATCGCCCTCATATGCAGATTTTGTCATCAGATTTTAATTACAACCAGTGGCGTCGCGTGCTCCCAGACCACGGGCCTTCGCTCGGCATTGGAATACTATTTCTATACCAGACTTTTTTATGTTATAACATTAATTTTCATAAAAGATGAATTTTTAATAACAATTTCCCGAACATTTTTTAATGCCAAGTGGATGTGCACATGAGAAGTTGATTGCTCATGTCGCCTAACCGCCTTACTCAAGGAGCTGAGATTACTATATCCCTCTCTGTCCATATCACATTTTCTCGAGAAAAAAGGAGGAAGGGAAACAGTTTCTTGCGTTTCTCATGGCTGGTCAGTCACTCATGTGTTTGAACTTTGATACATTAAAATACCCTGTGTATTTCTTATTTCTTTCTCTGTGAGTACTTTCAATTTTTAAATCAGGTGTTGGCCTACCTTGCTTGACGATTATCATCTTTTCAGCATATTCCCTTCGGACGAAAGGCGTGATCATGAGCTCATCTACAGTAAAACATAGCGTCACTTCAATAACGCAAAAACAAATCATGGAAATCTACGGAATCTGGGTGTTCGAGTCAGATGCATTACTCTGCACTCATTGGCGAACGCTCGTCATCTGATCACAGTCTTATCTGAACATCAGTCAGCTGCTATTATTGACGTAGTGGCCTCTCCGACGAGAAACGAAGGACAGGAACAATTGGGTTCCGCTTCCCTTTCTATATTTAGGTACCGAGCCTCGATCAAGAATAACGGAGAATTTCATTGTAAAAATTGCAGAAGGCTTACTCGTATGTCTATCGGAAAAGCCAATATTGTTGCGGGCGCGTGCGCTTGCTGCCTCACACGCACACAACTCTCTTTCGCTCCGTCTGAACACACGATTAGCATGTGTTTTTAATCGTTAGAAGAAAACAGCCGTGATTCGTGCACGCACAGCAAAACTGTTCACTCTAAGGCTGAGCGTCTGATTTTGAGACGGACAGCTACCACGAGAAGCTATCGAATTTAAATGAAATATAATGAATGATGACACTTTTCAATTTTATAAATGTTGGTAAATTATTATTTAGGATGCGCCGAAAGCCTCACAGGTACGGAGAAGACGCCACTGATTACAACACTGAGATAACGGTCTGCAACGACGGGGTAAAGTTGACCTGTGCAAGGTTTGGGCTACGTCAGGGAGACCTGGGTTCAAACTCATTGGTATTACAATACGCACACTCAGCATTCTTACTGATCAACTTCTTCCTTCATTCTTGGACTCTATTGAAAGGAAAGTCGGTCGTCCAATGAATGCAAGTAATGTTTATTCAATTTAGTATGTTTTACATAACACTAGCATTATCAAACTATTCATTCTTGAGCGGAAAGGTTTACACAAACTGTCAAGAAGAAAGAAATCGAGAAAACAAAGTTAATTGCAGACTCTTCATAGACACATCTTATATTTCAAGCGTAGGGGAACCTGAAATACTTGTTTTATTTTTAAATTTTCTGTAATTTAAAATTATTGATGTAATTTGTCTCAGTTCTTGTCAGGTATATTTAGATCATGAGAAAAATTAGATGCATTTAGCAATTTTCAAAAAATCCGAATGATTTTCTTTGTCAGCTGTTTAAATAGGAGACAAAAATGTTAGCACCATTCCCCGCATTTTCTACATTTCATGTCAGACAGTACATTTTGCAAGGTAATGTGAGACTTGATTTTGACGCTTTAATCAAGTATGTAGATGGCGATACTCACCCACCATATTACTAGTTTTTGCAAGACTAAAGAAGCTTCTTCTGTTAATAATCTAAAGTTCATTTTCAATTTCATATTTCAACCAGTTTCAACTTTCTTTTCTCTTTTCAGAAAATAGATTCCTAAAGCATTGTTCTCTATAAGAGAAAGAAAGAAATTTGTCTCATTTACTTTGATGCATGTGGAAGTCATTAATCACCTTCTCCAACACTATACATCAACTCTATAATACATTCTGACGGACAAGTGGACACATAAATCAGGGACAGCCAACAATGTACATTATAGGTGAATTCCCTTAATTTAGAGTAACAGGATCGCTCTACAGATTTCGCCAATGCAATTTATTATCAAGTTTATACAGATAAAATAGCTCCTCTTGCCAGTGACATTTAGCAGGTAGGTATTATGTCAGTTGCTCCTAGTTATTATGAAATTGACACGGCTGTCATCACCTGATTTATCTGCGCTGTTACTTTATTGACCCTCTTTCTGAGGGAATTCCATTAAAGTACTCCATGCCAATAAAATGCTTTCCAGTAGCTTATGAAAGAGACTTTCATCATCAGATACTAGATATGAAATGGGTTACTACTATTTCATTAGCTTTCGGTGTTTTATGAAATAGGATCTAGATCATGCAAGTTTTGCTTTTCTATTATCGAGGAATAGGAGCAGGAGGGCGGATCGTAAGCCTCAATCCTCCCTACCCTAAACGCATTGCAGTGCCTACAAAACACCTGGCACTTGCTCTTTCCAGTGGTGGCATTGACCTGTGGGAACGTCGACCGCTAATGTCAAGAGATTATCTGTTGAGTTAGCGATTTTGTGGCTAAATTGACATTTTACTCAATTTCGTGATAAAATTATCGCAAGATGTGAAAGTCGCCTTTCTTTTAGAAATGCGTCTAAAATCCAAAACCGGTAGGTGACGAGAAAGTTGCTATAACAAACTGATTGATGTTTATTTACTAATTTGAACTGATTCTTCGCCAGCCGATGAAATAAGGAATATTGCAGTAACTAATTAGCAGAAAATAGTAATGTTTGTATCAGGGAGTCGGAGTCGGTCAAACGATAGGACTCCGGACTCCGGCCCATAACTAGACCCGAAATATAATACAAACAAAGGAGGCGAGGAACCAAGTCGTATGCATCCAACTTAAAGCGAAATTTGATAAACTTTCATCGAAAATGATTGACAATTGATACAGTAATGATCACTAAAGATAGGTTCAAGTAAGCTTATAATGATCTATGATGTAGGTTACTAGCTTATTTTCAAAAAACTAGGCTTTACATTCTTGCCACTCGGAGTCGGAGTCCTATCAAAAGCCGGAATCCTATCAACCCCCGTAGTCGGAGTCCTATAAAAATGATAGGACTCCACATCCCTGGTTTGCTTATCACCTTCATATGAAAATACATGGTATACTCAGTCTGATCTATTAAGAAGACTATTCTTTTAATTCATGAAATAAACTAAAAATGTATTTATTTTCCATAAATGTCGTAGAAAATAGTGGCTCCGTATATCTTTCTATATATTGTAATCCTCAAGACTTTAAGTAAACTCAATTTTTCAGTTGATTTGTCTCATGCATGGTTCTTCAAAACCTAGAGCCCTTATTCCTTTACTTTCCGACACACCACTGTACAGTGTCACGCAAAATTATTATACAAAAGTTCAAAACAATCGCGTTACTGCGAAGTAAAGCATCGCTTCACCATCCCCGAATTGCAGGTAACTTGAGTGGTAGGGCTAGTTGGATTTGAATCTTGGATTTAACAAAGCATCACCACATTTGAGAGAGGGATCCAAATGCGTTGAAACTAAGTCACAAAATGTTAATTATCTGGCAATGACACTTTCGGAGGTACTTGACTTTACAAAAATCAACCCACTGTCTTTATGAGGCTAAATCACTGGCAAGAAACTATTGGTGATTCAGCAGAAATGGTGCAGTATGGTCTACATAGCAAAAAATGCCAATTTTGTTTATTCCATAAAAAGTACTTTGCGAGGACTTACGGGAATGCAAAGGAAAATTAGCAAATTAGGCTGCATGTATACCAATTCCTTGAAACCACATACAGTGTACTGTAGCGCAAAAATTGTTGTACGCGAAAACTTCCTGCCATGGATACTGTAAGATCCTTTTTGGGGATAATCTTTAATGAAGTCTAGTTGAGCGAAGTTAGAGCACTGTCATCCCTGGTTACATATATTATTTGGATTGGATATGTTTCACTATTCGTGAATGCTTTTGTGAACATAAGCATACAGGTATATGCTGTATTATTCTATTACCTTCTTGCATTTACATTATATATGTAGATTCTAGTATGAATATAACATCAATAAATTGGGAATGAATATGAATAAAACCCTACGGCGTAATAGTTATGCCAAACACTTGACCCTCAATTCATAACGCAAATTCTTAGAAATCTGTCTTTTTCGGAGTTCGGCCGTCTCCACCTAATTTACAGGCAGGGTGCATGAGATGTCGTGATCAGCGTTCTTTTGTGCGCAGATGGTGTGCGACAACCAACTCGCGAATTATTCCAGGAGTCGACAGTCACGAAAATAAAATGCTGCGGAAATTTGTTGTTTTACAGTGCCATAATTGAAATTCCAAATAATAATGGCCCATCACTAATAAGAACTTGTAATGTGCTTGCCCAATTCATGAATCTAACAAAAGGAAGACCGAATGGATTCTGTAGGAAGTGATTTGTGTTTCATTTTTTACAAGAAGCAAGTCTCGCATGCAAGCATAGGCGTGCTCACGTGGGGGCAGGGCCATGGCTGTAACTTCTGCCGTCATAGTCGGTAAGCTTTTGCAAGAATTGATAAGTTGGATATTGATTGTGAGATTATTACTAATTACAGGTGCATGTGTTATAATTCTAAAATATTCTGATTCAATGAATTAACTTACTTTATAAAAATCGTCCGCAGTAACTGCGTAGTCGTAATCACACTTTAGAATGAGCTCCACACCTATTCAAAACTGCGATCACGGATGCATTCGTCGCTAGATTTGAAGAGCAAACAAGAAATACCACCGCAACAATCGGTTATTTAGTCTCAATGGATTACATAGTTAGTCACTTATGATTGGCTGTCGGCAAAGTGACTCATCTTTCCAGACAAATCTCTACTATTAGCTAATTGAAAATTGCAGCAATTGTGCATTAGGAAGTGTGTTTGCAACAATATGTAGATGACACTATTTCTATGTAGTGGGCTAGTCCATCATTGATTGCGTTAATAAGTTGATTTGGGAAACGATTGCGTGACGCTTATTCCACACTGATTTGTTTCGGTGTTTTCTTTCAAAAAAGTGAATAAGACCAAAATTCTCGTGAAGAGAAGAAATTGCAAAACACAAGATATTCGGCATGTATATTGTCATGGTTTGACTTCATTAAATTTCATTAAATGAATTCACTGAATGCCTGCATGGACTGAATTCCGTTAACTGGATCAAGACGACTCCAACTTGTAACATGGATTCTACTCAGACCTGGTCAAAGTGCGTTCAAGGGACTGTTCCGACAGAAGCATCAAGGCCAGACGCGATCCGTTACTGCTTGTAGCCAATCATTTTGATAAATGGAAAACAATTCTTGTCAAAATACAACTTTCATTCTTTAATCTAGCATTTCCACTTCTCGATTCTGTATTGAAATAGATGCCAAATTATTTTGCTTATTTAGCCAAATCGCACAACAGTGAAGAACGAACATTTCACTAAATAAATAACCGCGTATTAATTATAGGTAATTAATATCATAGACTTCTCTATAAATAGGGGTTAATAGTTAATAGAGGAGTCTATGATTAATATATTATTAATACTATATATTTATTATAGGAGTTGCAATAGTGTACATTTTTATATTCTGTGCCATCGATTCCATCGACATAATAGGGTACACATGCATGTGATTTCCTTTCACACAGTGACCGAGGCAACAAAGTAAACCCTCCTGATTGTGAAGATGAAACAGCACTGTTACATGATGAACGTAAAGTCCATGATCAAATTTTTAAATGTCCAATAATAGTTATTTGAGCATCACCAGATTACAGTACATATCTCCAGAATCACAAGAGGCATTCAAGCTTTGTTTGCTTCTCGTGCGGGTACGTAGCATAATGCGTTGTAATCAATCCCTTATTCTAGCTACCGTTGCCTTTTGACCAACTGTTGCTTAAATTAGAGGTACAGTCTGCTACGTTTTATTAGAATCACCCACATTTTTTTGTTTTTTTACAGCCTGCTACTTGTTGATGTCATGTTATATATTACCCTTGTCAATACATTAAATAGGTATGTATCCCAACAATATACCATAACATAGACATCTATTCATCAACAACACGAGACACCAGACACTCAAGCATGAAAATTGACCGCGACATATGACCACCCTCGACATTTAGTTAAGAAGCTTTCCTTTGGACATGATCACGCTGCGTTATTGCTTTATAAATCGACCAAAATATCATACGTAATATATTACGTAGCCGACGCTTCATGAATCAAAATAGCCCATTAATGATGTGAAAAGTTTACGTTGGAGTACCGTTGAAGTTACGTTGTTGGAGTTCCAACAAAGTGGCGCTGATGTCATCAAAATATTGCCACACGACACGGTCGGTGTGGCAGGGAGATCCGATTTGCAGGAGCATCCCGCTGTTTTTCCGGAAACCAGCACTCACGAAATGCAGAAACAACCTTCTGTGAATCACTTATAAGGAGGAAGCCGAGCCGAGTTCATAGAGCACTCACGAACATGAAACCTACCAGTTCCGCTGTAGGAAAATAGGCCTACAGTATGACCTTTGCTTGGTGCTTGACGCTCTGAAACACAGGAGCAAGTGATCCACGTGACTGCCAGATTCGCTGACGAGTAGCCTGCTGACACTCAAGGCTCGACTCGATGATGAATGCCACCATTCACTAGTTGTCTATACTCCAATTCACAGGGCGAGTGGCAAAATTAAGCCTATTAGAGCTTCATGCATGGTGTCAGCTACGACACTTTTGATGTCACGCTTCTGCCTTAGCTGGGACGACATGATTATCCCCTAGTGTCGAACAGTAGGCATGCGCTCTCGGAATCGGTGATCTTGTGGCGTAGATTTTGATTATATTCCACAACGTCGTCGTCGGTTTGCTGCATAAGAATTTCCAGAAGTCATATTCTGTCGAACATGCAGTGCCGACGACTTTGAAACGTGTAGAAACTAAGAACTAAGAAAAGTCTTCGCGCAAAAGAACGTCCATCTGCGAACCACCCATACTTGCGCTACATCTGTTTCATACTCATGAATATGATTAGGGTTTTCCAAGTTGGACCTAAACATAGATCGTATTGATGGATGTCTATGTTATCTCAATAGCACAGGTGTCTGTTCTCCATGTTGCAAAGCAAATCAAGGATCGATTTGATAATGAATATCAATATCATTATTGGTGACCGATAATAGTACGCGTGCGTAAGCGACGACACACACCACACATTAATGAAAGTTTCTTAAATGTACCTTTCTCACAGCAAGCAGACAATGCACACATAAGGCAATCAGAACATACAATTTGCATTGCTAAGAAATCACCACAAACGTAAATAACTGATTACAGAACTTTACTTAGCGTTATCATGTCTAAAAGAAAGCTTCCTATCTAAATGTCGAGGGTGGTCATATGTCGCGGTCAATTTTCATGCTTGAGTGTCTGGTGTCTTGTGTTGTTGATGAATAGATGTCTATGTTATGGTATATTGTTGGGATGCATAGCTATTTAATGTATTGACAAGGGTAAAAGATAATAAACAAATAGTTGACAAGTGTAAAAGATAATGAACAAGTAGCTGGTTGTAAACAACTAAAAAAATATGGGTGATTCTAATAGAATGTCGCAGACTGTATTTACAAACAATAGGTATTGAGTGCTTTAATAAGTTGTGAGCGCGCTAATATTGTATATTGCTTGAAGCTGATACACACAGTAAAAAATACCATACTATTTTTTACAGAATAGTGCATCGTGGATTTGAAACGGTTTTCAAGACCAAATTTTTGCTTCCGATTTTTTCTTGAGTGACCAACTGTGAATTCCACGTTATCGGATTGATTCGTAATAGGCCTAATTCGGATTTTCATAGAAGACTTATCTGAATAGATGCGATCCGACTCTTCAAGCTTAAAATCCGAAAATACAGAGAGGAAGATGAATTCGAACGAGTTACGATTCGACCTTCGGATTCGGGTCGGATTTGCACACTTCTGTTGCCAGTATGTAGTAAAGTAAACAGGCAATGAGAAGTTGAAAAGTAAACAAGTGTGTGTAACAAGTATTGCCCGCGGACAGACAAATTTGGACAAGTTTGTTAAAATAATAAAGTTTACAGCCCATGCTTGAGGCAGCGAATTGATGCATACACGCACTTGATAAGTTTATCCAATGTTGACGCCATGAGGACGATTATAAATGTAGGCCACGTGAGGAAATGAAGTATGACATAGGCAGGTGAGTATACTTACTGCCGGTACACACGCACTGCCGGTGTATCTACGTTGAAACTTGCGTTGCTGCGGCTTATTTAGGCAATTTTCACCAGCCCGTTACAGTACTTGCAATGGCACACATGAGCCTACGTGTGTTTAAGTAGTTTAAAGTGGCAATTTCCTGATGCTTGCCAGTGCCTTTCCCAATTCGCCTGGCTCACAGGGTCATCGGCAGTGGCGTCGCGTGCGCCCAAACCATAGGCCTTCACTTGGCATTGGAATACTATTTCTACACGAGACATTTTCTATGTTACAACATTAATTTTCATAAAAGTTGAATTTTTAATTACAATTTCCCGAACATTTTTTAAGGCCAAGTGAATGTGCGCATGTGAAGTGATTGCTCATGTCTCTTAACCGCCTTATTCAAGGAACTGATTACTATATCCCTCTCTGTCTAGACCACATTTTCTCGAGATGGGTACATCTATTCCAAGAATTTTAGGAATCAAATTCTTCAGCTTCGAATTGGCTGATTATCATATTTCAAAATTTATAGGATGGAGTGCGTTTCACAAGTAAAACGAATAGCAAAAAATGAGAGAATAAATGGAGTGATGTAGGATCTTCATAATTTCAATAAATCTGACGCTCAGAATTGAGCTTTCATTATGAGATAGTCAGGATTGAATTACCAATTATATGCAAGCGCTGACTGCAAGGAAAATGAGCTTCATAATATAACTCGACTCTTCATTTGCATGCGCACTCACTTTCAAAACAATTCAATACTTCATACTCTTTTTATTAGAATTTGAGTGCATTGAATTATTGAAAGAGAATGATAACACCATAATCATCATTAATTCCACTGATGACGGAATTTATTGCCGTTTTCACCAGCTAATGTAATACGATCGTGTTCGCACTAAAAACGTCGTGCTTTATTAGAATTGTGTTCAGATTAGGGAGACGAATCTTTGCAATACTGTTCTTCGAACTTTCGAATACATGACAATCCCATTTGAGAAAAGAGCCGCTGGTACCATTCATTATAACATATGCGTCAAAGAGGCTATAATCGGAAATTTATCCACAAACTGAAGACGTAGTGTTTTACGATGCAAAACATTGACGGCAGCAAGATTACGCCAACATTAAATAATACAAAATTCTGTATAGCAGATTACCTTTTTATAACCTAAGATTAGTAGAAAGCAATGTTTGTAGATCAGCTATTGGAGCAGCATGGGTAAAAAATGCTCTATGTACGCAATTTCAAATTCAAATTCAAACAATAATTGATAATTCTGATTTGTAGTATAATTGATTCAAAATAGTATAATTTGTGGCATTGTTAAATGGTATAAAAGCAGGTCTGACAGCAGTGTATAACAGTTTCTATAACGCTCAAACAAATACACATGCATTGCACACATGCACTTCTATCGATGATTTTCTCTTTAGTAGGCCCATTTTGCTCTGTAAAACGACTCTCTTGTCTTTGTGTATATGCACAGCGGTTCATGTTGTCATGAAATAAGTCACCAAATGTGGTGCGTTTTGAAGCACTTGGAGAACAATCCCAGACTGCATTTCTTGCATTTCTTTCATGAAAGACCTTGACATTGAGCCAAGGCGCATCAGACATACTTAGGTATGGGTACGATCCAATGGCTGCATGTAGGCCTACTATCGCTGCGTATTGACACTGATAAATTCTGGTTTCCAGTATCTCCCATACAATTTTTTTCTATTTTAGAGTTAATAAGCGCACTTCTTCATCTAAACCATTATCGTTGATTTCAATGGGAGCCATCCGCTGTCATCCAGAAATAGAAGAAGATTATTGAATGCTCCTTGTAACTTTCAAAATCATGCCTTCCTTGCATCACATGACAAAAATTATCAAACTTGTCTTCAAATGGTTGATATGGAGCAGACAGCTACAGCAATAGCAACCACGAAGCTTGGAGGAAGGAAATAGTGGTGTAAATGTGGTCAGAGTGTGTCCATTGTCTTCAAATCATGAGTAGGCCTGCTGAGGTCGATCTCACGTCGTTGACTTCCTGTACTGCCCTGCACACCATCTGCATATTGCAAAATTACAGAAGAGCCAAACAAACTGATAGATCGCAATTTTTCTGTGAAACAATTAGTGTAACTAAAGAGTATTCGATACATGTCTGTATATGTAAAGTTAGGCCTACTTGATCTGTCATCGTCAAGGTTGACTTTGTAGTCTTTACCGCTGTCTCTGCACTGTCTTCACAATCATATAGTGGGGCCTACATCACGACATCATCCTCTCCATTGTTCCTTAGACCATACAGCGCTTGAATAGCTCAGATGTTTGTTTTGAAAGATATACTTATTCTGACTTTAAAAGTAGCGTTATAGACATGTATATAACAAGAAAAATATTAATAACTATACTCATCAACCGGAGAAAAATATAATGAAATTAAAATTGAAAACACGACTTTTACTTATAAGCATAAGCGCTTTCTTTTCTTCAGATGCTTTATAAGTAGTGAGATTTAGATAACATGCTATTTACAAAATTTGAAATATACATCATAAAGTTAGTCATTAGAAATAACATGGAAATTTGGAACATATCTTCAAAGTCATAGGATTATGTACACCATAGATTTCTGTTGAGGGTAAGATAATTAGGTCAAATTGAGTGATGGATCAAAGGATTCTATGAAATATCTTTCTTTGTTTTTTCTCTCTACATCACAATCAGAAAACATCTTATAAAAAGGGAAAATAGAAAAAGATTTTCGTCCACATACATCTAAATATTCACTTAAACTTATCTGTCTATAATTAGGGTTGTTAATCTGTTGTTTGTGAATTCTTGTTCTGCACCTTATTGTATTTTTAGTCTCGCCAATATAATATTGGTTGCATCCGTGGCATGTAATTACGTAGATAACATTTTGTGTTGAGCATGACATGTCATGTCTTATTGTAAAAATCTTTCCATTGAAATTATACATAGATCCTTCCCTCAAATAACTACAAGTTCCACATCTAGGATCTTCACATTTCTTTACAGAAAATATTTTGTTTGTTGTTAGTTTAGAATTCTCTTGAGACTTTTTGGTTGTCGTTTACTTATAATGAATTTTGAGTTTTGGAATATGTCTTTAGTTCGTTCATCTTCTTTTAGCATTGAATTCAAAGAATGGATTGTTGGGGAAATATTTGGATTTTTTGGATTATTTGTCATGACAAAAGGAATAAGAGATTGATTGTCATTGTTGGCTTTTAAATTTTGTTGCTCAGTTAAAAGTTGAGATCGATCAAATTGCAAGGCCTTGTCAATTCCATTTAATATTAATTTTTTGGGATACTTTTGTTTAGTTAAAAAAGAGTTCAATTCTTGAACTCGTTCATGTCTTACTTGTGGATCGCTAACAATTACACAAATGCGACGTGCTAAATTATAAGGCATAGCTCGTTTAGTATGTCGTGGGTGACAGGAGTGAAAATGTAAATATTGATAATATATAATTAAATACAAAATTATTATTATTAAATATTTAAAATAATAAAATTATTATTTTATATTAAATATCATTAAATATATAAAAAAATAAAATATTAAAAATAAATTAAAAATATGAATATTGACGAAGGATATGAAAATGAATAAACCAGAAAAATCTATTGATCCGAAAGTAATCAACCTCTCTAACAGAAGTATGACAGAATCGGAAATAAAATTGCTGTCGAAAGGTTTGAAATTCACCCATACTCCAAATAAAAATCAACAACAATTGAAATCTGACATCAAATGTTATACCAGAAAATTGCGATTAGCAGAGTATTTTCACAACAGTGACTTAAATGAAAATGAACCAGAAAGTTTGTTAAGCAATAAATCTTTATTTTAGCCCATCTAGTGGTAGAAACCGAACTATAGACTGTGTTTGCAATACTTTGGAAAATCTTAATTTGACTGGAATCACTGATAATCATGGTACCACTCGACCAAATATAAATGGTATGGAACAATGCGCCTTGAAAGCCTTAATATCGGATCAAAACATTGTAATCAAAGAGGCCGATAAGGGAGGAATAGTTGTAATAATGAGTAAGCAATATTATCAACAAAATATTTTGAAAATGTTAGATGACAATTCCTTCTATGCAAAAATCAATCAAAACCAAGACAATCATATTATGACACAGATAAAAAATCTGATTTTTGGCCAGCAATGTGAAAATTTAACTCACAAAGAAATTGGCTATTTGACTAATTTTGAATATATGAGCAGCAACTTTTATGGATTGCCAAAAATTTATAAATCAAAACTCATCAAAGAAGCCATAGAAAATCAAAATTTGTCCTACGTATGTTGTGACAATCTAAATGACCTATCTTTTCGTCCTATAGTGGGTGGTCCAAACTCCCCTACTCAAAGACTAAGTAATTTTATTGATTTAATTCTCAAACCTATTTGCAATGAAGTTGACAGTTACGTCAGAGATGATCTTGATTTCCTAAATCATCTACCGACGAAAGTTTACGAAAACTCAAAATTAGTAACGCTTGATGTAGTAAATCTATATACGAATATTCCTCATGAATTAGGACTTGAAGCTATAAGTTACTGGATCGATAAATGTCATAACTTACTCGACTCGAGATTTTCGAAATTATTTATACTAGAAAGTTTGAATCTTTTCCTTACGAAAAACACTTTTATATTCAACGATGAATTTTATATGCAGAAGAGAGGAACGGCATGGGGACTAAAGTTGCCCCAACATACGCAACCTTGACGTTGGGATATTTGCAAGTGAAGCTGAAAATGAAAATGATAGAATTATGGGGTGAGGACTTTGCTGAAAACACTTTGAAATATTGGAAAAGGTATCTAGACGATTGTTTCCTAATTTGGAATCACAACTTGAACCAATTGGATCAATTTTACAATCTATTAAACAGTCTTAACCCCAACATAAAATTTACTATGGAAAAAAGTGATGCTGAAATTGCCTTCTTAGATATAAAAGTAATTAAAACGAACGATTGCATCTCAACAGACATATTTTATAAGCCAACAGATACCCATCAATATTTACATTTTCACTCCTGTCACCCACGACATACTAAACGAGCTATGCCTTATAATTTAGCACGTCGCATTTGTGTAATTGTTAGCGATCCACAAGTAAGACATGAACGAGTTCAAGAATTGAACACTTTTTTAACTAAACAAAAGTATCCCAAAAAATTAATATTAAATGGAATTGACAAGGCATTGCAATTTGATCGATCTCAACTTTTAACTGAGCAACAAAATTTAAAAGCCAACAATGACAATCAATCTCTTATTCCTTTTGTCATGACAAATAATCCAAAAAATCCAAATATTTCCCCAACAATCCATTCTTTGAATTCAATGCTAAAAGAAGATGAACGAACTAAAGACATATTCCAAAACTCAAAATTCATTATAAGTAAACGACAACCAAAAAGTCTCAAGAGAATTCTAAACTAACAACAAACAAAATATTTTCTGTAAAGAAATGTGAAGATCCTAGATGTGGAACTTGTAGTTATTTGAGGGAAGGATCTATGTATAATTTCAATGGAAAGATTTTTACAATAAGACATGACATGTCATGCTCAACACAAAATGTTATCTACGTAATTACATGCCACGGATGCAACCAATATTATATTGGCGAGACTAAAAATACAATAAGGTGCAGAACAAGAATTCACAAACAACAGATTAACAACCCTAATTATAGACAGATAAGTTTAAGTGAATATTTAGATGTATGTGGACGAAAATCTTTTTCTATTTTCCCGTTTTATATGATGTTTTCTGATTGTGATGTAGAGAGAAAAAACAAAGAAAGATATTTCATAGAATCCTTTGATCCATCACTCAATTTGACCTAATTATCTTACCCTCAACAGAAATCTATGGTGTACATAATCCTATGACTTTGAAGATATGTTCCAAATTTCCATGTTATTTCTAATGACTAACTTTATGATGTATATTTCAAATTTTGTAAATAGCATGTTATCTAAATCTCACTACTTATAAAGCATCTGAAGAAAAGAAAGCGCTTATGCTTATAAGTAAAAGTCGTGTTTTCAATTTTAATTTCATTATATTTTTCTCCGGTTGATGAGTATAGTTATTAATATTTTTCTTGTTATATACATGTCTATAACGCTACTTTTAAAGTCAGAATAAGTATATCTTTCAAAACAAACATCTCAGCTATTCAAGCGCTGTATGATCTAAGGAACAATGGAGAGGATGATGTCGTGATGTAGGCCCCACTATATGATTGTGAAGACAGTGCAGAGACAGCGGTAAAGACTACAAAGTCAACCTTGACGATGACAGATCAAGTAGGCCTAACTTTACATATACAGACATGTATCGAATACTCTTTAGTTACACTAATTGTTTCACAGAAAAATTGCGATCTATCAGTTTGTTTGGCTCTTCTGTAATTTTGCAATATGCAGATGGTGTGCAGGGCAGTACAGGAAGTCAACGACGTGAGATCGACCTCAGCAGGCCTACTCATGATTTGAAGACAATGGACACACTCTGACCACATTTACACCACTATTTCCTTCCTCCAAGCTTCGTGGTTGCTATTGCTGTAGCTGTCTGCTCCATATCAACCATTTGAAGACAAGTTTGATAATTTTTGTCATGTGATGCAAGGAAGGCATGATTTTGAAAGTTACAAGGAGCATTCAATAATCTTCTTCTATTTCTGGATGACAGCGGATGGCTCCCATTGAAATCAACGATAATGGTTTAGATGAAGAAGTGCGCTTATTAACTCTAAAATAGAAAAAAATTGTATGGGAGATACTGGAAACCAGAATTTATCAGTGTCAATACGCAGCGATAGTAGGCCTACATGCAGCCATTGGATCGTACCCATACCTAAGTATGTCTGATGCGCCTTGGCTCAATGTCAAGGTCTTTCATGAAAGAAATGCAAGAAATGCAGTCTGGGATTGTTCTCCAAGTGCTTCAAAACGCACCACATTTGGTGACTTATTTCATGACAACATGAACCGCTGTGCATATACACAAAGACAAGAGAGTCGTTTTACAGAGCAAAATGGGCCTACTAAAGAGAAAATCATCGATAGAAGTGCATGTGTGCAATGCATGTGTATTTGTTTGAGCGTTATAGAAACTGTTATAAACTGCTGTCAGACCTGCTTTTATACCATTTAACAATGCCACAAATTACACTATTTTGAATCAATTATACTACAAATCAGAATTATCAATTATTGTTTGAATTTGAAATTGATTTACATGTAACTTACATGTGAATGAATAATCCATTGAAAGAGTTGATTTGAATAATGGATGTGAAAAATCATATTTGAAATACACAATTATGATGCTCGTGCCAGATAAATTGTTCTTATAGTAGTTTCATGAAGCTCAGTGCTTCAATTTTCCCTTTTATTATCACAACAAAAATTTACTACTTTTTAGGAGTGGTAGGACGCGATGGCATATATACATGTATATATAGAAATCAGAAGTAATGGCAATTGTACGTAATAATAAAATAAGTGAAGACCAGAAGAGAATCTCAAATTTGAGTATACGAGTACGTGTATATCAGCCAAACGTTTTCACCGCGTCACCCGGCTTTTCAAGGCTACTAAATGAATGTATACAATAATATCATTTCAGAATAATTTATGCTAAGATATCTTTAACATGAAAATATTGATACATAGATACTGAGTTTGTATCTATTTTGTTATAATACCATTTTGTCTTCCAAATACCCCATCACTAGTGTGGCATATGATGGTGCCATTTTGGTGCCCATCGCTGTCCCTGACACTTGTAGATAATAGTCGTCTTCAAACGAAAAGAAGTTGTTTTTTAGGACCAGCTCAATAGCTTTAATGATGAACATCGATCGGGAAAGAGATCTGGTGATTTTTCCAACCAAAATTCAATGGCTATTAAGCCAAGGTCATGCACAATAGTATCCAACTTTGCTTCCCCAATTCTGTTGATTCTATTATAACATCATGGAAGCGATATTTGGACGATTGCTGGATCATTTGGGAGGATAATTACGGTGACTTTTACGTTTTTTCTAATCTGCTACAAAATCTTCATACATGTACGTCAATTAATTTTACGTGCGATAAAAGTTATGAAGTGCTGAACTTTTTGGATGTACTGGTATATAAAAATGAGGATAATGCAATAAGTACAGATCTATATCGAAAATCAACGGACACAATGTCATATGTGCCATTCTATTCCGCCAACCCTAAGCACGTTCTCCACAATATTCCATATAACTTGGCTAATAGAATAAAAAGAATTGTATCTGATCAACAGAATAGAAAATTAAGATATGAAGAATTGAAGCATCAATTAATTCAATTAAATTGCCCATCATCGCTCGTTGACAATGCTATAGCTAAAGCCGAAAGTGGTGCAACTTCAGAACATAACCAAAACGAAAACAATAAAAGAACAATAACATTTGTTCATACCTACAATAAGAACAACCCTGACATCTTTAGTCAGCTCATAAAACCTACATTTAACTATATGAACATAAATTATTCTTTTAAAAATTGTACTTTGAGATCATCATACAAACAACCTAAATCATTGCTTTCATTATTGTGTAAAAATAACCGCAAAATGATACATGGAATTTCAAAATGCAACGACAAAAGATGCAAAACTTGTGAAATCATTCACACTGGGAAAACAATACATTTTAGCAAAGTAAACAAGACATTCGAAATAAAATCAAACATTAATTGCAAATCTTCGAATGTTATCTACAAGCTCGAATGCTCCTGTGGTGAATACTATATTGGGCAGACAGGAGGTTCATTCCATCATCGGATGACCGTTCACCGTCAACATGTGAACCAAGGAAATGCAGCCATGTTGAGAGTAAGCCGTCATATAGCTGCCTGTGGTGGGAGATTCAAAGCGGCTCCCTTTTATCACTTGCCTCCATGTGCTTCGAAGCTAGACCGCGAAAGAAAGGAAGCTATGTTTATTAAGTTGTTTCTTCCCTCTTTGAATTCGCAATAAGTTAGCTATGCAATGATTCCAATGATTCCAATGCTCTATTTTCATCATACAATATATATCTCAGTATCTATGTATCAATATTTTCATGTTAAAGATATCTTAGCATAAATTATTCTGAAATGATATTATTTGTATACATTCATTTAGTAGCCTTGAAAAGCCGGGTGACGCGGTGAAAACGTTTGGCTGATATACACGTACTCGTATACTCAAATTTGAGATTCTCTTCTGGTTTTTACTTATTTTATTATATATATATATATATATAATACAAAACATAAACCTACGGAGAATCAAAACTCAAAATTAACTTAAACGCCAATCGACTTCTGCCGTCTACGACGGCTTCTCAAGGCAAACTGATGTATTATAACCAAATACAATATATATATATATATGTATAGATATATATAAATATATATCTTAAGAGCAGATAAATCCACTCCAAGGATCCTCACGCCGACCTTATAACCCAGGTATCAGGTGGTAAGTTTGTAAAACAAATTGTTCGTGGAAGACCGGTTTCGTTTTGAGAAAACTTTTTCAATTCCACATACACAGGCAAGTTGTTAGAGCCAAAGTGAACAAATCAAGCACAGTAAGTGAATTACATGGCACTTATCGATTAACAGACAGAGAATGACAAAGATTAGGGTGCATCGTCAGCGATTGACAGATATTTGTATGACATGTAGAAAGCTGCTTTTGACAATATCGGATGACGCGATTGCTACAATGGCTGTATGGAACAATAAGATGCACATCTGACAATTTATTAAGTTCCTTGTTCAACCCATTCGGGTGCAAAGTATTTAGTCTTTTGATCCAACGATTTTCCTTTTTTAGTCTCTTCTTCTCATCTGGACAATGTTCCAGGACAACAAAAGAAAAATCGGATAACATACAAGATTCGGTAAAATGCTTGGATACAGATGTACAATAAAACGTTTTTATATTTCGCAAATGCTCGGCTATTCTTCTTGATACAGGTCTCGAAGTCTGGCCGACATATTGCACTTTACAACGCTTGCATAAAATCAAATAAATAACATTTTCCGATTTACAGGTAAGTCTATGTACAATTAAAAACTTGTTATTATTTACACTACTTACAACAGATTTTGTACCGATTCCAAAAAGGCAAGTGTCGCAATCACAAGGGAAGAAGCCAGTTTCCCAAGCTGTCGGCGATTGCAAAGTCAGTCCTAATACCTTTCTTACAGCATCTCTGATGGAGCTTCTGGAATAACCTTGAGCCATCCATCTTGGTTGTACAATATTTTTAACACTCTTGAAATCTTCATACGTAGCACAATGTGTTGCCCACCTGTAAATTTGACTAAACAAAATTGAACGAAATACATGAGGTGGGTGAAACGACGATTGAGATAAAATGCAATGAGTATCCGTGGGCTTAAAATCCACTCGGAACAAAACTTTATGGTTGGATTTATACAGTAGAAGGTCCAAAAAACGCATTTTGCGCAGATCAAATGACATTTCAACATTGATTGTAGGAAACAGATTATTTACAAAATCACAAAACACAAACAATTAACTTTGTGAAAAATCCCAGGTCAGAAAAACATCATCAATAAATCGTATCCAAAAAGATGGATGTTTATCACAAAGCAACAGTTTTTCTTCCCAGTCAGTTAAAAAAATATTTGCGTATGAAGGACCGAATGGGCAACCCATCGCAGTCCCCTGCACTTGCAAAAACTTTTCACCTCGAAACGCAAAATTATTATTGTTCAGGATAATTTTCAGCATGGTAAGAAGAGTTAAATCAGGCCTCTTACTGTCCGGAAATTTTAAAAAGGCTCTCCCCACAGCAGCAACTCCTTCCTCGGTCGGAATGTTAGTGTAAAGTGAGCTTATGTCTAAAGTCACAAGGAAAGTCTGTGTTTTTACTTCAATGTCATGAAGGAGAGAGATGACATGCATGGAGTCACGAACAAAACTCTTACTAACACGGGCCAAGGGAGCCAAAAAATACTCCAAAAGAGTAGCACAGGTTCTAGTCACGCTCCCACAATCATTAACAATAGGCCTGCCAGGAGGCATAGAAGAAAATATCCAATGACTTTTATGTGCTTTTGGAAGCAAATAAAATTTACGTACTCTATCATTATTAGATGGTTCTAAGGCCAAACATTCTCGATTAGACAAAAAACCTTTTGACCGGAGAACGGATAACAAATTCATAAGCCTACGACGTACATGAGGATCTATGTCAATATCAAGAGGAACATAGTGCGTTTCATTGGATAATTGACGATACGCCTCAGCTTCATAATGATTTGTCGGTAAAATCATCCAACTACTACCTTTATCGACGGGTGTAACAATTATAGACTTTTCCAAACGAAGGCGGTTAAATTCATCTCTTTCAAGAGGTGATAAATTGTCTTTATGAAAACACGTCGAACAATTAGCTAGAATATGATGAACCGCTTTACGAACATTTTCACAAATTTCAAGAACAGAATATGGCATGAGACCAGCAGATGGAAAACGCTTACTCTTATAGGGAAAACGACAAGAGCTCGCTTTATTAAAATATACAAATCTCCACATGTATTTGCGCAATAAATCATCAACTCCCTCCAAAATTGCGTTATGGCAATTTTTGCCTACAGGCGTGGGAATAAATTTACTACTTTTATTCAAAAACTTTTTCGTACCATTATTAATGACGAACTCATTGGCTGTACATACAAAATTTTCCTCATAAACAAATGACTCAGGACATTGGCTGACTGCAGGTCTAGCCGGAGTTACAACAAAAAATGTTTTAAACTGTCGAACATAGAGTCCTTTGTAGGATCACTCCATCTGATTTCATCAGAAGCACGAAAATCAACAGGAGCTTTTATAACGCTACAATAGTTTGGCTTTTTATCATTAATCAAATGAAGCACCTCAGACAAATTATTCCTGACATCGTCTGTTACATCCTCAGGAACACCGGTAAGTAAAACAGCAATATCAGCATTTGGAAAAATTCGTCTGGCATTGTAAATAATCGATCTATATATCTATATATCTATATATCTCTATATATATATATATATATATATATATATATATATATATATATATATATATATATATATATATATATATATATTATTGAAAATTGGCAGCAAATTATTATCTAAACATGAATCACAAAAACTAATGTCGCAATCTATTTTTGATAATTTTATATAAAATTTTTCTACGTCACGATAAAGTAATTTGGTCTCTTGATTGCAAAACTTAAATACGATTTTTGAGTACCATTTAATTAAAACTCCGGCGCTTCGGAAGTCGACAGCTTCCATCTTCAGGGAATGAAAATTACACTGCTGGTACAAATTCAAATAACAACCTAAAGTCTTGCATATACCTATGGATAAACAGAGAAGTATCAGAAACCTAGATATTTACATAGCTTAAAATATATACAAATGAAGGGAAATATACTGTAAAGAATAAATGTTGAAGGAAGGAAATCAAAGTAATATCAGCCTTCGGGTCAAACCCTGGTCTTGTTTATTCAGAGGTGGCTGTTCGTTCTTAATTATTATTGCCTCTGCAAGCTCTAAATCCTTTTGCTTTTGAAACCGGGTTATGATCTTCCAGGGAATTATAGATAGTGTATCGGGAAGAACAACGCACGATGTTGCGAAATCTGCCTTGACAGGGAGAGGGTTAACATCTCGCGCTGCAGTGACTGCTTACATGACAAAGATAGAGCGAGAAGCTGTCCCTTCCAAGTTCCAATGCATGCGATAACGTGACTCACACCTTTCATTACCTATGTGTAAATGTGTTAGCTGGGACATTGCTTCGTCTTGCTGACTATCAGACTGTCCGATTCTCAACTTCGCTCGCCATAACGTGCATTACCGTGTAACATATATTTTAAAGACAACGTTCAACCGATGGTGTTTTTGTGCTGCGTTCCTAATTGTCGCAGTGGCTATAAGCCCAGGAAAATGAGGTCATTGAGAAATGCTCAATGTTTCAGTTTCCAACAGACCCTGCTCTACATTCAAGATGGATGTCTGCTATCCCACGAAAGGATTTTACTCCTAATGAGAATCACAGTGTGTGTGAGAAACACTTCAACGACCACGACTTCGAAACAACGTCGACCGACTAACGTGAAAGTAGACGGGAGAGTAGATTATCGCAAATTCTTCAGAAGAAGCGATTGAAATCAGCGGCAAATTCCTTCAGTGTTCCCAGAGTGTCCTAAATATTCCACCAAATCTCCAACTGTTCCCCGATCTTCAAATTCGACTGCTGATTCCCGACGGTCCTTTGAGAAGAATAGAATTGAGAATTTGATCAGAGAATCTATTGAGGAAGATTCGTTTGATTCTCTCGATGCTCTGCGTTCGAAACTAAGTGATTCTTCAAGTCACCCTCTCCCCACCAATATTGTGAAGGTAGATCATCAGTCGTGTTTGATTTTTATGTGCGTCAGTGTTTCTAACATCGAACTTATGGCTCCTGTTCACAAAGCTACGGTGATCGTCGACGAAAGCATGAGCGTGCGAGTATTCGTGCTGTCATCAAAGTTAGCGAATTCCAACTTTCGCCATATCTTCAGTGGAGATAAAGTAAAAACTATTTCTCAACTTTGTAACGTTATTGCCTATACGAAGAATTTGTCAGAAAAACATTTAGATAACAACAGTAGCTCTCAGTACCTAGAACTCGCTGCTTCTTTTCTTGAAACATTTTTAGATTGTGAAAGTCAATCAGATGACCCCGAATTTGAAATGTACCACGTAGTAAATTTTGTTATTGAGCAGCTACGACTTTGTCAATTACCAAAGAATGCCAGAAAATATTCATGTAAGACGTTGGCACTTTCTTTTTTGTGGCAGATTACAAGTGCATCTTTGTATAATAAATTAAGAGATATTTTCATTCTGCCCTCTATGACTACGCTGCGTTCATTGTCTAGAGGATCTGCAGTTGAAACCTGTTCGATTGATCTCGAGTATCTGCAAAGGAGATCAAGTTTTTTGGATGACAGAGAAAAAATTGTTACATTGATGATCGACGAAGTCTATACTGCTCAGCGTGTAGAACTCAGTAATGGACAATTTGTAGGTTATACATCGGATGGCATACCCGCCAAGACCGTTTTAACTTTTATGATTCAGTCGTCTTGTTCAAAATATAAGGATGTCGTGTGTTTAATTCCTGTGTTTCGACTTAATTCCGATATTTGTACAATGAGTTTATGAGTGTCATTCGTCAAATTGATTTTCTTTTTCATGTTGTTGCTGTTTCAACTGACAATCATGTGATCAACCGCTCTTTTTTCAAGCGACCATATTCTCACACGAATGTACAATTGTTTGTCAAAGAATGAACTAAAACGAGTGAACACAAAAGATGAGTCGGCAAGTATTACAAAAAAATGCAGGAAACTTCAGAATGATTTTTGATGTACACAATGGTTGTCAAATCATGTAAATATGATGTTGTAAATATTCCTTCATTTTCTGTAAATAGTTCTTGCAATATTTTCTTATTTGTTGGATGAATGTTTTAACACGAATTTTTGTAAATATTGTAAAATTATGTAAAAAAACAAGAAACTGTAGAGAAATGCTGCAAACTGTAATAAATTTTCTTGTCATATTCTTCATTACTTTCATTATTTATATAGTGTATAAAGATGGGGATGTGCGTATATACATGAGCTATGATATGCAATTAATAGTTGTACATAGCGATTTAGTATCTTGACTTAGGTAACATGAGTGGTAGTGTTCTAAACTAATGAAAGTAACCCTCATTATGTCAGTAGTGCGACGTTGTTGTTCTTCCCGTAACAGAAGATATAATCTATAATTCCCTGTGATCTTCATATTCTGAAGGATGCTCTTGTAGCCTTTGTTTACTTGAGGATGACTGAGGAGATGCTGTTTAATCGCTCCGTTCGAAACATGCTGTTGACAACGTTGCATCAGAGTGCATGTGGTGAAACCAATATAATTAGCTCCATTACAGGAACTATGAGGACACTGATACTGATATACCACGTGATGCTCATCTGATATTTGACGTTTGGTTTGGTGTTTTAGCATGTTGACAAGTTTCTTTGACTGATAGTACACTCGCAGTTTGACTTGTGACTCTTCTACTCTACCTTTGACATGCTCAGATATTATAGCATTAAGACGCTTTTCTTCTGTCTTTGCTGCGGAGCTCCATTGGCTTTTGAAAAAATAATTTATCTTTCTGGTAGACTGAAATTGTAGCATAATCGGCTGTTTCATCTTTCTCTTGAGATATTTCTGTATAACTGAATCAACCAATGTATTAGGGTAGTTGTTATTTATTAGAATTTGTTTAATGTCGTTGATCTCTGCATCAAATTCTTTCCACGAAGATGATAATCTGTACGCTCGATTCACGTATGACAAAATGACTGATCTTTTGTATGCGTCTGGTCCGAAACTGTTGTAGTCAAGACACGCTCCGCTGTTCGTGGGTTTCGGTACACTGATGTTCGTAGACAGCCATTTTCTCTTATAACTTTGACATCCAAAAATGAGATACAAGAGTTATTCTCGCATTCGGAAGTGAACTTTATCGTGACGTAGAAAAATCTTATTTAAAATTATCAAAAATAGATTGCGACATTAGTTTTTGTGATTCATGTTTTTATATATATATATATATATGCCATCTTCGAATTCGATACGAAATGACTTGTATCCATTCTACATGTGAAATTATTCATGTTTCATGATGTTTCAAGCTACATGTATATCTGTACATATACTTTGAAATATGGATAGAAATCACAGCCGCGTTTTATGGGTTAACCTGTCTACATGTGATGGGCACAGATGTGACCAGAGCAAGCAACATCGGACATTAAAAATAGCTGTTAGAGCAGTTTGAAGAAATTTTCCCTTCGTGCTGTGACTTGAATATACCCCTAGGTTGGGTGTGACCTAACATGTGTTGGGTACAAAGTTGAATGTAAAATAATTCCTCCAACGACAATCAGAAATGGACATGAGTCAATTGAACGTGACCCAAACCACACTCAACCCATCGCCACACCAGTCTCTGAGTTGTTGGACGTTTGTGACATCTCATCTCTTCACAATTTGACCAAAGGGGTTCAATGTGCCCCATGCGTTGGGTACGTTGAACCACCAAGTGGGGTGCATTGAACCACCTTTATTTATTACTCTACAATTCAACTTTATAAGACTTTATATATCAGATCTATAGCTTCAGCTCATGAATTATCAAAATCAATCAAAATTCATTGATTGATATTTTTATTGGCAAAAGTAATAGCATATGCTTGATTTGAGAAATACCTGCTAATTTTTGAAAGTATAATGTTCATAGACCATCAGAGTTCTCAGATTAGTACGTAGTATTATTCATGATAGAAGAGCATTAATGCTAAATTTATTGATACACAATATAACACTGATCATTGTAATAATCAATAAGAGCATGCCTGTAGGCTTTGCAATTACATGTAAGACACGAGTCCCAGGCCGAAGAAAAACAGCTGAGAAATCTCCAAACAGCAAAACAAGAAGCATATTAGCAATTCAATCTGTTTGACCAGCAAGGGAGGTTCCAGTGTTCATAGCCGCATCATTTTGATTGAGATCACTATTTATATCAATTTATCAATCAGCATTTTTCAATATTAATTCTTCCCCATGCTGCTCTGGTGCTTTGTTCTCGAGAAGAGCTATGGCGCACAAAAACGAATGCCACAACTGCTAAAATATTTCTAAATAGTCAATTTGATAGCGTTGCAGACCAATTTGTGGCATAATCACATGTCAAAACTTATAAATCACTTCGGTTCACTTAATAAAAGAAAAAAAGAGTAACGAAGTGGGGCACTATGAATCATGTTCAAAGTGCCACATCCTGGGTGGTTCAATGTGCCCCACACCGTTAACTTTTCAAACACGTGCTCGTGTGAAAATACGTCTGCATTCATTAATGAAATTGACAATGAATACTTGAGAAAAATGCCGTCTAATGAAAATGTACGCTAGGCTTTGGCTGCCTTAAAACAAGTTTTTTTGGAAATCCTGTGAAAATAATGATGGAGAGCATAAACAATTGAAATTATCAGAGGAATTATGTTTTATTCATTTATTAGGAGAAATTATTGACTTTCGACATAGCTATCCAACAATTCTGACCTTTTGTAAGGACGCTGTGACCAATAGGCATAATATTGAATTCCTTTACTAATATGTTTTCATACATAATCAATATTGAATTCGAGTTCCTAAATGACTTTGGAGACAAATTATAATACAACAACATATTGCTGCATTACGAGCACTGGAAGTGAAGAAAAGAAATTGGCTACTGTTCTCAGCAAAGGTGCTAATCTTCAAGTCTAATCCACGATCATCGAACATAATTAGCTTCAGTCTTTTCAAAAAGTTTTTGATAAAGGAAAGTCATTCCCATCTAATTGTGATCTCTATTCAAAATAAAATTAAAATAACGTCGTCGTCGTGAGTGTCATACGCTATTCAGCGCGTGGACGGCACTTCGATCAGTCTTCTCCAACTTTCTCTGTCGTTTGCCATTCGAGTGATGTCGTTGCTCTCCACATTCGTCTTTCTTGTTATGGACGTGAGGAAGGTATCTCGTTGTCTTCCTTGTGCTCATCTCCCCTCGACCATTCCAGTTAGAGCAAGTCCTTTCTCTTTCTTTTGATGTGCCCCAGGACGACATTTGACGGCGCGTTATGATTTGCAACAGCGACCTGTCTATTCCGACTCTTTGAAATACTTCGTTATAAGTCACTCTCTCAGTCCATGAGAGACGCATCATTCTTCTGAGAAACCATGCCTCAGTCACCTCTATCCTTCTCTCAATTTCTCTTGCCATCGTCCATGCTTCGCAACCATATGTCAATGTGGACCATACGTACGTCTTCAGAATGCCCACTTTAGTGGCTATAGACACCTTTCTATTCCTCAGAACTGTTGCCAAATCCTGAAATGTTTTCTTTACTATACCGATTCGACGGCTTTTTTCCTTTATTGAGCGTCCGTCTTCTGTGTATGAAGGTTGCCGAGAATTTTGAAAGCTTCCACCTGTTTCAGTCTTTCCCCACGTATTTGTACATTGCATGTAGATGTTTGAGGTTCCTTGCTGAATACCATTGTGATTGATTTACACGTAGTCACAGTCAAACCTACTTCTTCGCTCTCTCTCTAACCAACGTGTCTATCATTACTTGTAGGTCTTCCTCAGAATCTGCGATAAGGACCGTGTCATCTACGAACCGAAGGTTGTTGATCTGTTTTCCACCAATTTTGAAGCCGACATTGAGGTCTCCTAAGCGTCACATTATCATTTCATTATCATAACATGAAGGATGACGCGTTACATCCCTGTCGGACTCCTCGATTCACTTCATTGTATTCTCCGACTTCGCCATCCCATCTGACCGCAGCTTTCTGTTGCCAGTAAAGATTTTGTAGTATTCTCAGGTCACCATCATAGAGTAGGGATATATAGGTAGAGTGTCGACTCAAAAAGTATCTGTATACAGTGAAGATTTTATATCAAAAGATTCAGTTTTTTGCGCTGATTACGTTCCCGTGGTCCAAAAATTATTTGAGCATTTTTGAAAAAAATCAAAATTTGCCAATTTATATACTACCGAGATGACTCCCCTATATAAGTAGTATGAAACAAGTTGGATATCATAAGGAATGACTATTTGATAATAAGCATCTTAGCTAAGAGGAAATCAAGCTGATTATCAAGGGAATTTCAGGAACTGTATTATAATGAATGTCTTAATGAAAAAGTCGCGATATTATTCGTGCTTTTGGCGGAAATTTCAAGTTTTTAATTCAATTTTCACCGGCATGATTTTATGGTTCGATCACTAAATTCATGTTTCCCTTCTTGAATCTGAATCAAATACGCCAAAAAAATAAATTAGAGCAATGAGTTGATTGCACACTTAACCCTTTCAGCACGAAATCATTAAGATACCTGTCCTAGTGACACGCACAGTGTGTCATGCAATAATTATTCAACGTAACAAAATTTGAAAATTAATCATTGTTCGATGTTACGATGACACACGATGCGTGTCGTTACTATCATTGTCCACTGTTACGGTGACACGCCAGAGGTGTCAAATAGGTATATTTTCTATATTTTATTTGTCCATTTTATGTGATTTCGAGGTGTTATTGCAACAGATAATAGCATTAGATCTTGTCATGATGCACATGTTTTCTCCGGAAGAAAAGACGGAGAAAACTGCTACAAGGAATGCAAATAGGTGTTCTCAAAATCTTTGGGTGTTTTAGAGTTGACTTGACTAATAAGTACAGTACTATGCGATGATAACACCGTAAACAGTTTTCCTTAATTTCTCATTTCACACAGTAATAATTCTCATTACGACCACAGTAAATAATTCTACACATTTTTGCTAATCTTTTTAAAACAACACAATCTATTTCGAGCTTGTATTATACACATTATGGGAACCAAACATATAAGACATATAGGCTTATATGCTTGGTTCCAATTTCCCAATCGAGTGTGCCATGAAAGCTTTTTGAATAAGACTGAATAAGATATACCTCTTATGTTTTCCTAGAAATTGTGCAATTAAAAAAGAACCGATTACCAATTACCAATTACCGATCATATAAATTTATAAATATTTTCGAGCGTATAATTTTTTATGTTTATTGCAATGTATTTGCACATCTTTTATTTACAGTCCACTCAATATTAATCACTCATTTTTCATTTCAATTTTATATTTACTCTTTTAATGTTACTTTACTTTTAATTACTTCTGCTTTTGCACCTCGAATGTAACGGAAAATCAAAAGCCATTTACTGCTATTACTACAAAATATATTCAACGCAATAAACCCATAATACGTTTCGAAAAGTTTCAGGTTTACTCATGATATTTTGAAAAACAAGGAGCAGCACATAGACCAGGTTGTCCAGGGCAATCAGCACATCGGAAGACAGTTTCTTTCCGCTTTCCGGCTTGGTAGCAAACACGGCATCTCTTGTGAGGTCGAGGTTCTCCTTCCCTTGCTGGTATGCGTTCAAGTTTATGTTGTGGATTCCGTTCCTCCAAGCATCGATTGTTTGTTGATCGTGGTACCAGGCGAGGTCTTCCGACAGGATTTCGTCCAATACCTGTTTGTAAGACCAAACGATTGACAGATTTCATGCAGTAATCTAGGTAGTTCATTTTACCATCATTCTTCCTGTAGAGAATCCATGAATTGTAATGCATGATTTGAATTAAGTGCAAGCAGTACTTTACAAACCATGTATAATTTTTCCGATTGATATCGTAATGATGAAGTGCGGCATCCAACCGGTCGACACCGCCCATATGGGCATTGTAATTCAATACAGATCGTGACTTCTTCACCGTTTCGTGGTGTCCACCTTTGACTATGCGGCTGACCTCAACATCTTCAGCAGCAGCAAACGTATCCATCAAGTAAACCGTCTTCTTTCCAGACGACTTTTGATCCACAAGTTTTACGCAAAGAACTTCGCCGTTGCGGGAATAAGCTTGAGACTTAACAGGCAGATTTAAGTGCTTTAAATCGCTCGGAACGCCCCGGTTCGCTTTTACAGTTCCAGTCATAAATGTACCATTGCGAAACATATCGGGCTAATCTACAGGAAGTATAAAAGTTATCAAGATAAACGTGGTAACCTTGATTAAACAGGTCGTGTGATAATTGTATCACAATTCGTTCCGTAACTGATAATGTTTCAGCACCACGATGAGACAATCCGACTGCCCGATTTTCAGTACTCAGACCATGAAGCATCATCTTCCAAACGTAACCCGACTCGGATTCTGCCAATACATACGACTTTATTCCATACCTCCTACGCTTGCTTGGGATATATTGTCGTATTCTTAAACGTTCTTTGAACAGCATGAGTGTCTCATCTATAGAAATCTGACGGTTTGGTAGGTATGTATTTTGGCATATATTATTAACTTTTTCCAGAAATGGTCGTACTTTTGCTAAATAATCATTTTCCAAATTTTCTGGGTCTGCAAAGCGAATATAGTTCAAAATTAACTGAAATCTGTCACGGGATAGAGATTCAGGTGACGAGAATATCTCTTGACGAAACACCAAATCGCCACTCCAGTATGATGCAAGCGTAGGCTTCTTGTTCAAAGCCATTAAAAATTGCAATCCAATAAACTTTCTGATTTCATTGACTGTAACTTGTCTGCTGTTTTGTAATTTCTGGCTTTCAGGATTATCAACTAATTCTTGCCAAAGTCTGTTGTTTGTGTAGTCGCATATATCTTGCATTAAGTCGTCAGTGAAAAAGTGATTTAAGAAAAACATATCATCTTCTAATTCATTTGGAATCTCTAAGCGTGGATGTAGTCCTGTAGTTCCAGTAAATTCTGGTCCACGTCTGACGGAATCAGTACCACTTTGGACAGTTCGCCATTCACCAGTGCTGCCACCTGCATCTTCGTCAGAGCTGCTACTTGAGTCGTTATCTCGCAAGTCATTATCTTGTATTTCATCTTCAATCTCACTGCCTGAACTGCCATCTTCGTTTGTATCAAATCCCATCAAATTCAACGCATCTGTCATGGCAGAACGCCGGGGATACCGCCGACCACTTTGCGTGCTCATTATGATATGAATGCGCAATTCGAACAGCAACAACTATCAACAAATTCTGTCGGTGTGAATGATATTCAAAGATCTGTTCAATAAACGAAATCTTAAGTAATAATTCGGTGAACCTGTCCTTTGAGAGTGATCATAATTCAGAAACATTCACCGATGGTTTTATGACAGGCTCTGCGTGTCACGGTATAATCGTACTATTGCATTGATTCTAATTCCGTTAATTTGTTAATAGATACATGACACGTACAGCGTGTCGTCCGTACTGAAAGGGTTAACATATTTAAACACTTTGATCTGAATAGTGATGTGGAGCCATGCATTTATATCTTTCAAAGTTAAATGAAGTCATTGTCTTTAATTATGTTATTTTGCTCTGCCAGTGGCAGGTTGCCAGTGATCTGATCACGCTTAAGAAAATGCTCCTGAGGTTGAGCATTAAAGTATAGGAACCCATCGATTGCTAATTTAACAAACAATAAATCTCCAATGCTGTCATGACACGGAGAATGTGTGAAATAATATCATTCCTTCTGCATTACCATCATGATCATTCAGTTCCATGGAAATTTCTGCAAAACTGCGAAAATTTGCACATCTCACAATTGGTGACAATACCACCTGTATCTCCCTTGAGTTCATTTGATAAAATCGAAAGTGTATACACATTGGGGATTTAATAAATGCGGAGTTACCACTCTACCTAATATACCTACTCTATGGTCACCATCGTCTATGTCTCTTTCCTTCAACATTTTGGAAAGACTTTCGTGTCTCAATTTGTCAAATGCCTTCGTATAACCTTCTTTTTCTTCTCAATTGCTCGTTCGACCAGTCGTTTTAAGATGAAGATTGAGTTCCTTGTGCTGCGATCTGGCATAAAGCCGTACTGAACGTCTGCTATTTCGTCTTTGCATCTACCATGTATTCGCTTTATCAGAAGTTTTGTCATTACAAAAATTATTAAAAAAATGATAAAAATAAAGTAGCTCACGCATATCGTCCGAAGACTATCGCAGAAATATGGACGACCTACAGTTATTTTCTGTGCTTTACAGGTCTCTCTCGATACAATCTTTCCAGCGAATCCTTGGCCGTCCCCTTCATCTTGTCATTGTGTCATCAATCTCTTCCACTTTTTTTACTACCCTTTCGTCTCCCATTCCTACCACATGCCCTGCCCATCTCAGTCTCTTTTCCACCATTTTCTGTGTTACAGTTTTCTTCAGCTTCGCCACTCTACGTTTATCCAATAACGAAATGAGGTAGAAAATTCTGTAATGATATGAATGGCCCTTCCTGAAATTGGGATGGGATTATATGGACACTAGGATTTCTGCAGCTGATTACACACAGGTGTAGCTAGATTTGTCTCATCAATACCTTATTATTATTAGCTTTACATGAGAAACAAGAAGTATTGTGACATCTCAAATAAATATATCAGATAATTTCGCTAGATAACTGTTGAGAAATCGATAAGTTTTAAGACAATTTGTAGAGATCTTGATATTGAAATTTCATTAATTTAATCGGACGCGGATGTAAAGATAATTCTTCCAGCTAACAGGCATATAGATAGTCTGGCGTCGGCAGCCCTATTGGAAAAAGTTTTAAAAAGACTGAATAATTAGAACATCAAAATCATGAGGGGCAGATTGTTCCCCCTTCATTTCGTTGACACACTTAAGCATGTCATAATTTAGCCTCACAGAAGGTGTGCCTTGTCAAGGCACCAGCGCTTGATTTCTTGGTCAGACACCTTTTTTCAACCGACTTCATACACTTGCAATTTAATCGGCGACCTTTCCTGTCTCTCAGCATCGTCGATTAGGTCCATCAGTTTGAAATAGATCGAAATGCCACTTGAAGATCTGATAAATTGATTTCTGAGGAAGCAAGCACTTATCGAAGGAATTATAGTATTTTATACATCACTAGCTTTTCATAGGTAAAGCTATTGCCTGTCGTGTCATATGTGTCATGATCCTCATGTTCACGACTTTCATTTCAGTCTACAGTGCTTATCTGATCAGCGATTTTGATCATCAAAAACTCAACCTGTTAAAGCCTGGACTGAGAATCAGCATGCATTGAAGTGAATCATTGAAATCAGAACGAACAGAAAGATTCCTTCAACCACACATGATGACGAAACGTTTTTTGAACTCTTTTGTCCAATATTCGACTGCATTGTTAAATGGAGCAATATCGCAGCCAGCATGGGAAAAAGAGCACTAAAAGGAGCTTAGAAAATTGATTACTAAATACGGTGATATATCAGGTCTCCTTGATGAAGCATTATCCGTGTTTGAAAGTTTTCATAAACCTTGAAGTATAAACCTTCTGGCGATCTTGAAGATCTTTACTCCTTAGTGGATCAACTCGATGGCGATGGGTGGAACCTCCAAGTATCAAGCAAAGAGGCTGTAAGCTTCCTTTTTGAAGCTTAAACCAGGAATTTCAAAATCCCATGATGTGATACCCAATACGATATATATTGCATATACTGATTTAAGTCATAAATACGTCGCGTCGATTATAAAAAACTCTTTTATCCAAAGAAAATTTCCCGATATACTGAAGCGAGGTGTCACTGTGCCTATCCTGAAAGAAAAAAGTAGGCCTACCAATATTCAATCGTTGCGTGCAATTAGCATTTTGAGAGTGATTTCAATCTTGATGGAGCAAACAGTTATACATAAATTGCGCTCCCGACTCATATCCGACTATGATGTATCGCAGCGTGCGTGGCTTTCGTACATCAGCGTCCGCTACAACTGCTCTTGTCGAATTGGACGGAAATGCAACTCGTTTCAATGATTTATCAACATTGGGCGTAGCATTTACAAGCATTGACATCCGTGAAGCTTTCGATTCTATTGATCATAGACTATTATTCTGTAAGCTCATTCACAAGAATTGTCCCGCCCGTTTCCTGAAATGGCTAATGACCCTGTGGGAACGCATCTTGCTAATATCAGCAGATTATCTAGCGAGGTAGCGATTTTGTGGATAATTTTTTAAAGGTTCATTTTCGTGTAAAAACTATCTCCGCATGTGAAAATGGTCATCATCTATCCAAAAACATGTTTAAAATTAAAAAACGACAGGTGGCGAAAAAGTTGCTATAATTAGTTGGTAGATATTTGTTTACTAATGCGAGCTGATTTTTCGCCAACCGGCGAAATCGTGGATATTGTAGCAACTAATTAGTGGTAAGTAGTAATGTTCGTATACTACCTTCACATGAAAATATATTGTATACTCAGTCTGATCTGATAAAAAGGGATCTTTTTTTAATTCACGAAGGCTTAAACTAAAAAAGTATTTATCTTCCATAAATGTTGCAGTAAATACTATTATATTATTCAGATATTTGTCATTGTTGTAAATTCTTCAATGTCAAGAGATGTTATGAAAATTGATGTAAGCGGATTCTCTATATTCTTATCACATCAAAGAATGATAGTCTACACTTATTACTTAGATAGATTAGCCATATGTGGGGGATGGTGAGGAGGTGAGGGAGAAAATAGAGCCTCGGCTGTAGAGGCGGATTACTAAAGAAAATAAGAGAGAAAGTCAAAAGTAAAAGGTGACATATAGAGCGCGAATTGTCGCCGGCGAACTTCGCCAGCGAATATCCCGCAAATATGACTGAACTGTAGCATGATATTCTGCAGCTGACATCCGCCAGTTTTTCGCAAGATTCGTTCCCGCAGGGGAGCTTCTTCAACAATCGCAGGAACATCATCCGAATAATATATATCTATTTCAATCGAAATCGAACAAAATTCGACAATAGCGAAGAATCGCTTTATCGACGAAAGAAAGTTAGTAAAAAAAGTCAAGTCGTACATTACAAAAAATAATCAAGTTTTGTCTTGAAGACAGTCAAGGACGGGCTCTCAATTATTGAAGACGGTAACTGGTTCCAAATCTTGACGGCTCTGTTTGTAAAGAAATAGGATCTCGGTCTGCAATTTTTGACTAGCTGCTGCCGATACCGAAAAGCGTGTCCACGTGTTGTAACGCTTGACTCGCCGGGACCATTCAGATGAAGAGGTTGGAGCGGATAAACCCATGTCAATTTGAAAAGGCCGTGATGAATCTTGTAAAGCAGCAAAAGATCTGATCTTATCCGACGATCACTGAGGGTTCTCAAATTCAGTTTTTGAAGACGTTGTTCGTATGTCAAGCCTCTCAAACTCGCAACTTGTCGTGTTGCCCTTCTCTGAACTCTTTCGAGTCTTTGAATATCTTCAACATTGTAAAGATTCCAAACCTGAATACAATACTCAAGCAGAGGTCTGACATGTGCGATGTATATTGGCATTAGTGACGCTTCTGTTAGTATCTGAACGTGCGCCTGTACATCCCGAGGCACTTGTTTGCTTTGGCAACGACAAATTCCACTTGTAGCCTCCACTTCAGATCCGCAGTCAGAATTACTCCTAGATCATTGACAGACCTGCTCTCTTTAATGAACTTTTTAACTGTAGTAGGGCCTTCTTGGGCAGCAATTTCATACTTAAAATGAGGGTTGGATCGTCCAAAGTGAACAACTTCACATTTAGATGAGTTCAATTGCATCTGCCAACTATCAGTCCATCTGCTTACATTATCGATTTCATGCTGGATATCATGTGAATTCGAATCTCTTGTAACTTTAATGATCAACTTCAAATCATCCGCATAAAGTTTGCAGTTGCTCTTGCAGACTAGAGGTAAGTCGTTTATAAATAGCAAAAATAGGACGGGACCCAAAACAGAGCCCTGTGGAACTCCGCTCGTAACCATTGTCCAATCTGAGGTACTAGATCCAATGACAACACGCTGCCTTCTCTTGTACAAAAATACTTCGATCCATCGCAAAAGATTATCCCTCAAACCATATCGAGATAGTTTAAACGCCAACAAGTCGTGGGAAACCTTGTCAAATGCCTTCGCAAAATCAAAATAGATGACATCTACTGACTCCCTTTTATGCATTGTCTCTGTTAAAACATCCATTGTTTCCATGAGATTGCTCATGCAGTCTCTTTGAGGAAGAAATCCATGCTGATTTACCGAAAGAAGCGAGTTATCAATTAGATAGCGCAAAACGAAATCACGAATGATGCTCTCGAGTACTTTACAAGGAATACAAGTTAGAGAAATTGGTCGGAAATTATTGAGCTTAGACGTTTTCTTGTCTTTTCTGAGGGGCTTTACGTTGGCATCTCTCCAAAGCGAAGGAATATTCCCCATGTCCAGGGATCGTCTAAATATGTGAAATAGTGGTGTAGCAAGACCATTGGCTGCGGCACGAAGAACGTACGAGGACACATTATCAACTCCAGGGGATTTATAAGAATTCAATTTTTGTAGTTTGTTGACCACATCATCAATAGAAAAGTCGATATCAGATAGCCGATCAAAAGTTTGCATTGCGAAGTCGGGTCGAACATCGTTAACTGAAGCAGTAAAAACTGTAGAGAAATACTCATTTAAAGAAAGCTCTTGCTATGTCATTGCTATCAGTCAGAATCTCGTCTCTGTCATTTGTTAGGTATTGAATGCCGTTATTGCCAGTTTGCTTGGATCTCACGTATTTATGAAAGAGTTTTGGGTTATGCTTTGCATCTCCGGCTAGGTTGATCTCATAGACTCGAATTGCACAAGCTACTTCCTTTTTAACTTTTGCTCTGATTTGTCGAAAGGAAATCAGCAAGGCTTCAGATTTACCAGATGCCAGAAATCGCTTCCAGATCTTATGTTTTTCGCGTATCAATTTTTTGACTTCTTTTGTCATCCAAGGAGGGCGAGTTCTCGTTGTTTCATCGACAGTGAAATGAGGTATGTAAAGTTCGGACGCCAATTGATAATTGCTGAGAAATATGTGATAGCACTCATCCACGGATTTATCATTAAACTCATCTTCCCAATTTTTTTCACCAAAAAAGTCAGCAAGCTTGTCATAGTTTCCTCTTTTAAAGTTGTAGAAACGTCTTACTGTATTCAATGGCTTCTTCACACACTCAATACGATAATTCCACGGTAGAACATGATGACCCTTTCGAACACCTCCAAGAGGTGGCTGATGCTGTACATCACATACGCGCTCACAGTCATTAGTGATAACCAAGTCTAAAATGTTGGTATTGGTGTCATCGTTTAGCTGAAATGTAGGATACTTGATATGCTGCATCAGGAAACAGTCCTCAAACGCATCGACAAATGAAATTATTTCATCAGAAGTAATATCTGAAATGTTTGAAATATTACCATCGGACCAACGAATCATAGGGAGGTTGAAATCACCAGCTATTAAGATTCCGTCAAATCTTTTATTCAAAGGCATGTTATTCGCGACCCTCAGACTGTTAGCAAAACAAATGAGTCCCGTAAGAGGATTTTCTGGAGGTCGGTATAAGCATCCAAGCAAAACCTTTTCTTTACCACAGTTTATTCCACACCAAATCATTTCACAGATGTTGCACGTGCAAAAATTAGATTTCGAAAGAGTCCACGACTTCCACTTAGAATGAACATAAATGCATACCCCACCGCCAACCTTGCCAGATGATCTGTCCGTACGATGAAGCTGGTATTTATCAATGTTACAAACAGATTGGTCATGAAACCATGTCTCGCTGAATAACAGGACATCAGGACAGCAATCATAAGATGCAATCAAACCATCCAGTTCATTTATTTTGTTATTTAGGGACGTAGCATTAGTGTACATACATCGTAGGAATTGAGGAACGCTGCCCGGATCAGATAGTGTCTTCGAAAACGGAGGTCGATACATTGATGACACAGATATAAATCGCCGCATTTGTGCTCAAATTTTTTGGTAAAGTGATGAAAGTGAGTTTACAAAATCAGGATAATGGCGATTTATGAACAAAAAGTAGCAAGAAAAACAAAAGGAATTTTCAGTGTCAAAGCCAGTACGGGAAAGTTGTCAGAATAATTGATTTACCACATCAGCGCTGTCAATCAATACAGAATTCTTATACAGTTTACCATCCCTAGTGATCATTTTCTATGGAAATCCCACAAAATTTCGCAGTAGAATTATCGCGCATTGTCTACTGCAAAAAGCACTAATTCTCTACTGCCAAAAAGACCTACAGACATCAATCGTCTACTGCCAAAAAGGCCTACAGACATCAATTTATAAACGCATTCAGACAAGCAACAATTTTCACGATATTTTGCGATTAATTAGGAATAATATAAATGCCGATCGAACCTCAAGCAAGCGTAATTTTAAGTCCCGTGGATACATTAAATCATCCACCAGGATTCAAAACTACCGAATTTGAGGTATTGAACAGTACCTAAAAATAATAATAAAACTCACATTATATTTTCCATTTTCTCCAATCCTCCTTCAGAGATTCAACTTGTATTATTCAACTTGTATTTGTTCGACTGTAGCTGTGTGTGGATCGAATATTTGATTACAATATAATTTCACTTCAAATGACTTTTCAGCAATGTAATCAATCACTTGTTTAATGGTTTTCAGCGAAAGTGAAAAGATATTAGGTAGTTGAGTCAGAATGATGCGAATCAAAACGTGTAGATGAAGATGATGTTGAAGGTTAGGAACAGGAGGTAGTTCAATTTTCCTGGCATTGTTCTAAAAACAAGCTGGTCTCTCGTTTGTATTTGCCTTTTATTTGGGGTTATGTGCAAGATAGAAATCCAGCAAGGTAACACCACAGCGCTTCTAGTGTCAGGTGGGACCGTGCAGTAAACATTCGCACTGCAAGGTTCCACCCCTTGATGTGTCTGTGACACGAAGCGCTGTGGTTTTACCTTATTGATTTTCTATCTTGTGCATAACTTCAAAGGCAAATACAAAGGAGTGACCCGCTTGGTTTTAGTACAATGCCAGGAAAAGAGAAGATCGATAGTGAAAAGATTTCCACCGTGAAAAAATGCGTCGGCGTAATCCTGAAATTGGTTGTGAAAGTCGAATTACGACAGAATCCTCTGAATGTCCAAAGCACAAATGACTGACTTGAGGCGTATTTAAAAGTTTTGTAAATCCACAAGTATAAGACAGTAGAACGACATGCATTGACACTACTGGGATGACTGAAACATGCACGATGCACTGAGAGGAATGACTCTGCAATTGATCACGCCTGGTTGATATAGCATACAGTCTGTCCGCTCGCATCCTCTTTGTCGTGTGACTCATGGACCGAAGGTCGTTATGAGGGCATTCATTAGTCATTAACAGGCAGGCGAGCGACGAGTTGTTCATTCCACAGTAGGGAGAGAGATGTGTGTAGAGGAAAATTGTGACGGATACCGGTATATACATTACGTCCTTTAGTCATCATAGTCTTGCAAATAGGGGAACAACTGATCCGCATTGTGACCTTGAATATTCCAGCTGAGATACATTCAAAATCAGAAAATCAGCTTTCAAATGGAGAAAATAAAATAAAAGAAGATGAATGGAGAGATGGAGATAAGGAGAGAGAGAGAGAGAGAGAGAGTGCGTGTGTGTGTGAGAGAGAGAGAGATAAAAAAGAGGAAGCTTGTTCCCCTGTGCTTCGCGCACTATGGCCCCGATCAAAAACAAACAGTTCGAGGAGACTCCGGAGAGAGAAAGAGAGATAAGAAGAGACTAGAAGGACTTAGTTCTGTGCCTCGTGCATTGTGACACTCCATCAAAAGCGAATCGTTTAGAGGAGACAAAGAGAAGGGACGCATGTATAAAACCAAATGTTCTTTTTACAGGTGTAAAGCAAGTAATAAATGAATATAATGCATGCACATTTACATATCACATTCATTTATTCATGTGATATTTAGCATAATAAGTATTAAATGTGGTGTAGACATAATATCAATATATCAAATATATAAATATAACAATATATTTGATAAGATAGAATTTTGTAATTGCGTATAAAATTGTATTACATGTATACACGTATATTCCGATGAATACATTAGATGGTAATAATACGAGATTTATATACAAATATCATTCTTTTGTATATTACAGCAACAGAATTGCTGTATTATACAAAAATGTTTGAGTTCAACGTTCTTGTAGAGGTTATGTCTGTCGTCGATAAATGATTAGAGACACGTGTCTCCAGCAAACATTTACAGATATATTTGACTGCTAAACATTCTATGGATGCCATGAATGCCAGTAAGAATTCTTTAGAATTGCAGTAGGCATTATTAGCTCATACAAATGTCTCTAAAAACCATAAAAAGCTTACTGCCAAATCAAATATCTGTAGCGATTTTGAAAGGCAGTAGAAAATCGTAAAATCTCTAGAAAATGATCACTCGGGATTGCGAATGTAAATTTTGTCAGTTGGAAGAGACGAGTTCCTTAGTTCCTTTTGAACATTCCTTAACCTTTGTTCTTCTTTTCGCATGAGGTAAGAGCTGTCTTTATTTATATACACTGATCCAAAACCAAGTTTGAAATCATCTTTTTGACGCAACACTTTCTGATTGTATAAGGTTTCATTTCTACTTGCATGATCTCTGAAGACGATTTTCAGTTTCCTATTCCTACCGCCATGTAAAGGACCAAGGCGTGTGAAAGAAACAATTGATTCGTTTTTGAAGCTCCTGTCAATAGTTTTGCACAGATACTGCAGCTTGTCAAAGTCATCTTGCAATACTTTATCACAAATGGAAATTTCAGCTTCAGATATGCCGCTAATAACGAGGTTTTGCTGACGTTTAGCGGCCTCAAAAGTCTCAATTTGGTTTTGTTGTAGCGTAGCAATTTCTTTTAATTTAGTGATGTCTATTTCACTACGGCTTTGTTCAGCTTGTATGTTTTCTAGACGAGTCTCAATTAGTGAAAATCTAGTTTCAAGCGCGTCAAGGCGAGCCAACACACGATTTTCAGAACGAAGAATTAGTCTTTCAATATCATCCAGTGAAATCGACTGGGAACCCGATCTTGTTTGACGACCTGCGGATGACATGCTTCAGACCACAAAAGCTTACGCAATGAATACCGAAAACGTCACGTTTCTATGCCAACAAGAGCGAAAAAATCGATATCCAAATGAAATTTTGCGAGAATTCCCCTCCGATTGACCGATAATAACAGCTGATTGGCCAGAGCAACTGACAATACCAGCTGATACAGCAGACAACAAGCAGAACGAAACAGACGGCAGATTGATTTGCAGAAGAGCGATATCGATTTTCTGCACCAAATTTAGACACAATATAATCTGCAGGGACACTGGGTAAATCCAACGATGTATGTGACAGCGGAGAATTTTTTTAAATAGCACTCAAACGCCAAAGCCTGGAAAAATATTGAGGCTGGGAAAGATCCTAAATGATCACCAACTGACAAAAACCAACCAGATGAGCACGCAGACAATTATACGAGGAGCCGAAAGATCCAAAATTCGAGAGAAAACACCCCACACAAACCAATAGAATGATCCAAAAACCGAAGCACCGATACGAGAGCAAGAGAACGTACGACCGCTCACCACGACAATTGATGGTTGTCAATTGATAATTGACTCTCTCAGTGACTATTACTATGTAACTTAAGGTGTAATTCAAGGCTCAATAATCGATATTTTTATTTTATTTATTCCTTTCAATTAATTTTTTCATTTATTCAATTTCTATTTTTTTTGTTGGTGATCCATCGCCCGCATGCTCTCAAACTCGCATGATCAAATATGCCGACGATGTATTTGTGAGAACGCCTTTGTTGAGGAGAGAAAATCCTACTGAGATCATCGATATCGAAGTCAATAATGTAAACCAATGGTGTGCTACAATTAAGTTAGACATCAATGCTGATAAGAGTAAGACAATGCTAACTGTTAGACGTCGCAATGCCATTCACGTTTCGCTGTCGTTCAAAAAAATGTAAAAATGAAAACTTGATGTTAACTTGAACGAAGAATTTTTTTCCGTTCGCACATTGACGAAATTAGGAAGAAAGCGTCTTCTCGTCTTCATATGTAACGTTTATTATCTGTCTTCCTAAATCGTGACGAGCTTCATTTGATTTGTACGAGCTACATAGGGTCATTGTTTGAATTTTATTGGCCTGTTTTTGTCGGGATAAGCTGCCATAGCTCTCAACCTTTGCCATCAATCGATCGCCGAGCTCATGAGATCATAAACCGCATAATGGACGACCTCGACCAGTCTTGCATTTGTTCACATGACGTACTAACTGAGCGTCGTGAATTGCTTTCCCTCCGCTTTTTTAACAGTTTGTGTACCGAAGAGTCCTATATTTTATTTAAGCTAGTTCCTGAAACAGTGCCCTGATCACTGAAATGCGTTTCTGACTTTTCTCGCACTTATGTTCGATATCTCTTTTTACCATATATGATAAGTTTTGTCAACAATTGTAAAAAATTGTTGACTCAATAAAGACGAGGAGCGCGACATGCGTCGACCTACAAGTCGACGCTTATTTGCTCACAATGCTACTGCATGTTTACTTTTGTCTTCATATTCTTTCACACATTGATATTTTGTCAAATTCATTCAATGCACATTATCAGCATTAATGTGTGGTGATTTATAATTTTGATTTTCGGCATATTGAATAGAAAATTGCTTGGCTACTTCATGCATAAGCCTATCATTAAAGCCAAAGCCTTCACAGTTGGTAGAATTATCACATATTCAATTGATAAACTCCACGAAGATTGAATTCTCCAACAATTTTCTTGTCTCTCGATATGCTAACAATGGAATTACTAAGCAGTAGGATTGAATCGCAGCAGATGTAGTGCTGAGATTCAGTCAAAATAGAGTTATTGTTGAACAAATTTAAACAATGTGCATCCGTGGCTTCAAGGAGTTGACAGCTAAGCTTGACTTTCCACAAGGCTTAGCTCTATAGCCTCTCTTTTTCTTGATGTACTACACGATTGTCATGAAAATATAAATTTTTGCTATAAGCTTCGCCTTTTTGCTGATGACAAAATTCTGTTGTAAGTGGCAGCACTATATAACATCCTAAAATAGAAGAAATGTACGAGGCTAGGCTAACACTAGGCTAGGCTCGTTATAGGCCTTTTTCTGCTTTGAACAAAGCGTTTCAAAGTGAGCTATCTACAAATCTGGAAAGGGCACGCACAACTTTAGGAAAGTAAAATACTGTATACAAAATTTTGGGCATGAATTTAAAGCAATCAATTGCGACATGTCGATGAATTCATATGCCCTCAAATAGGCCAGCTCGTCGCATGGCTGATGGATCAACTTTGTTTCACTTTGATAAAATATTGCTGAATAGTATCTATAAGTGGAAAATGTTCACTTCAAGGTATTCAAAAATCATTAACTAAAATAACTTATGGAATAGAAGATTATAGCCAGTAGAACTACAATTCCATAAGATTTTACATCATTAAGGATCGGAATGATGTAGCCTATCTGAAGATACACAAAAGTTGCGAAAGTTTAGCTTTCGCTTCTGTTTGATTGAAAATTGCGTTTGAAGCTCACTATAGACCGATTGGTCTGTCAGTTCTCGTGCGATAATCATCGAACAGTGGCGAAGTAAAAACTTTTCCAACCAGCCGTTGCCCGCTTTGAAATCCTCGTCTGTCGACAAAGCGAGCGCCTGTTTCTGGATTATCGTGCGGCTGACGCGGAGCTTTTTCTGTCGTTGCTGACGAACCCAACAGATGAGCTTCTCGTCGAATTCCTTGTCCTTCAAAGGGCGTCCGGCACCTTGGAGTCGCTTAGTTGATGAGATAGAAGATGAAGACGCTTTCATCTGAGCCTCAAGGGGTGCTTTCTGCTACGTCCACTGTTGGATGCGTGCACGAGGGACCTTCTTGTCTTTCGTAGCCTTTGATTTGTTGTGTTTCTCGGCGTATGCAACAACTTCAAGCTTGAAAGGTATATCGTAATTTCTCCGCTTTGTAGGGGTCACATCTTCAGTGTCAGAGCTGCTAGACATGGCTCCCGAATTTCTGTGATCTTATCGAGCTGTGAAAGTTAAAATATATGGTAAGCTTCTGCAATAATACAGAATTGACGAATGGGAATGAGTCTGGGAGTGGGACTTCCCAGTGTCTAAAAATAGATACTATGTAACTTGATAGAATAGGATTTCCCAGCGTCTAAAAATAAATACGATGCAACTCCATTGAATGGGACTTCCCAGTCTCTAAAAATAGCTCCATAGCATTCTACAGACTATTTTTCTGTTTTACACGTTTTGCAGAAGATTATTTCAGTCATGTAATTGATGTAGGAGATGAATTCATCAAAGTGTCGTTAAATTAGAGGTGACGCTCAATTAGAGGGTGCCATTCAATTTTTCAACTCCTCTAGACTGCCGTTGTATTAGAGGTGCCGTTCAAATAGAGGTTTTACGGTAAATGGTGTCCTTGGCCTATGCAAGCGTGTTTATTTGCTATGTGGAGAGCTCCCATAGAGATTTCACACGGCAATTCTGTCTAGCTATATCTTAGGAACGAGCATCCACGCATTGCCATTATCTCAAACGGTGAAAGAGTGAATAGAACCGTTGTTTTTACCTCATCAAGCAAATTTTATTGAGAAGTCACATTGCAAAAAATTCGCACGATTGATTACGTGCGGAGTCGATTAGCTGCTCTCGCCACTCGTCCAGACATAGATGCAGATCTAGTTATCTTAAAAGCAAATGTCTCAATTACTACACAGTCAAACACTTAGTGTGGAAGACCGGCAGGATTTCTCGCAAGTAATTATTTTTTTTGATTCTACTCATGCCTATACACAGTATACCTTCCATTTGAATATTACTAGTATGTGTGATTATCATGTTTGAAACTGAAGTTTAAGGGGAAATTTCAAATTTTTTAACACTTATTGCAGATATGAAGCCTCCTTTGGAAAACTAGTAACTCCAAAAGACTTTAAGAGTAAGTGACCAATTTATCCAATAATCTCAAACCAAGTAAGTGGATTTTCATGAAAAGATAGAATCATGGAAAATATGGAGGAGTACAATTCCCAGAAAACGCTATCATGGCCTTACCCAGGGTGCTTTAGTTGATCCTGAATGTGCTTGACATCAACAAAATGCGCTTTACTTTAAAGTACCGGTATGCATTGCTGTCTAATCAAATTATACAAGTTATAAAAGCTACTTTATCAAAACGCGAACATGCAGTTTCGACTATGAAAGTTGTTAGAAATACATAAGAACCATATACATTAATCACATCGAAATTTGAATAAACCGCAGGTTCGATCGTGTCATGATGCGCTCAATTACTTCTTGAAGCATTTGGAGTGTAGGATTGCGATTAACATCGCCTCTCACGTAGTCCCAAAGAGCGAAATTGACCATTCAAATTCATAAATATTGCAATTAATTCTAGTGATATTCAATCTGATTAAAGCATCTGAATTGAAGTTTGTAACATTGAAGTTAATCTTATCATTAATTATTTTGTAGGTTAATGGATATGAAAAACATGTAGCAATTATAGATTCGAAAGTTCGTCAAGGAGCAATATTTCCGATGTGTGACCTATATTAATCAGAGCAAAAGATAAATATTTGAAGCAAAGGAGCTTCCAACAATATTAGAAATATATGAGCAATATTCCTTTTATTAACCACCCTTCTTCAATAGCATATGGACAATGAGGACGGGTGGATAAAAGTCTTTTTCCATAATAAAAGCAACTTAAAATGATCATAATCGAGGGCACTCAATTTGCAAAACAGTGAGCTGTGTGTTACAAATCTAAAAAAATGACATACTATATATCAACAAATGAGTGCGACGTATTAGTATCCATTTTTGGATGGGAAACAATTGAAGCAGAAACATGCATGACATTTCATGTACAGCTGTGTGAATGTGGTAGTGATTTTATTTTCTTTTATTTTGACGCTCTCTAATTATTGTCCTAGAAGTTCATAAGAAGGAAAATATGACTGCAATGATTACTTAACTGCGTACACAAATTGTCAACATTCATGCGACTCATCATTTGCGACTCGTAAAGCCTCCATAGATAGAGCGTCGCGTGGTATAATGATCAGCACGTTGCAATATTCCTGCTAACGTTGAAGTAGGTCAAATCATGTTGAATCTGCTTGCTTCATGTCTATTGAAGAGGACATTTTCATATATTGCTATTTTACCTTGAATGCTGTAACTTTCGATTAGGAATCACATTGATAAAAACCATAATAACTAATCGATGTAAAACCTACTGCACTGAAGTCGACGAGGGGACGAGTAACTCATTCAACGGCTGCTTATCTTTTTATGATGACAACAATGTTAATTCACTCTCCTGTACGCTGTAGGCATCAGAAACAATCTATGTGGAGAAATGTTTCCCGCTTCACATTACACTTTTGACGTAACAATGAAGGAAGCATTGATCATTTTCGGATTACAACAAAATTCAGCTCGTTGTTCATGTGGTCAATGGATATCGCAATCACAACATGATTGAATTTGCTGTAATGCTTGTACAATCTTCAAGGGAGATAGTGAAAGTTTACAAAGCCAATCATGTTTTTTTAGAAGAATTGGCGTTGAAGCAGGGATGCGGAGTCGGAGTCCCGGAGTCCTATCAGTTTTGCTGGAGTCGGAGTCCTATCATTTGATAGGACTTCGAACTCCGGCTTATAATTAGACCCGAAATATAATACAAACAAATTATCTATCCTCGTGCATAGCTGTCACCTGTCTTGATGTCAACTTTCTCCGTCAAACAAAAGTACAGAGACACTGCTGCATACAAAGCTCATAATAGTTGAGGGAATGAACTGTGACAGTGAATAAAGGACTGTCCTTTCACTCGGTGATTTAGTAGAGAAGACAAGCCTTCCTAGCCTCGATCACACCTACGCGCATAAGGTCGCATCAGAGACAAAAATGAAATACTAGTTTGTTTGAGAACATTACCGCTTACCCTCACGTTGATCGTGTGTGATGGCTCCTCTAAAGCGCATATTAAAATCGAAAGTGTATTCATATTTTTTTGAGAAGGATGGGACATTTTCCTGCTTGGTAGAGACTGGAGTAAAACCGTGTGAAGCACACATCAAGAAGATGGGAGGAGCCGAGTCGGATGTATCCAACTGAAAGCGACATCTGATCAACTATCATCGAAAATGATTGATAATTGAGGCAATGATCACTACATATAGGTTCAGGTATGCCTATAATGGTCTATGATGTAGGCTACCAATTAATTTTTCAAAAAACTAGGCTTATTATATACAAAAGCGGATATATATCAAAATGATAGGACTCCGCATCCCTGCATGAAGTATAGGCAGAAAAGCATGTCTTAACATATTCACGCGGCTTCGAGAAGACTACTGAATTGCCATTGGAAAGAAGATGGAATCAGATATTGTTGAGCAATCTGCTAACTACTCATCCAAATTCACCTACAAACCGACCGGAAGTCTGAAGATAAGATGCTAAACATTCAGTTTTCAACGTCATTTGTGGTTGAATGCATAATTATGCATGTAAAGTTATAATTTGTTCCAGTCACCGACGTCAAGACAAAAATCCTTTGTCTCCTTTGTCAATCCATGATGTTTATTGGAACGAAATGGTTATAAATATTACAATATCTTTTATTTACCTTCATTTAGTGGCATGGAAATCAACATGAATATCCAAGCCTGAATAATAGGAAAGCACGTTCTTGTATGATAATGAACATAATAGAGCAAATTGTAGAAAAAAATTTGCTGTACACTTGTTTCGCTACTGTCAGTATTAAAACAATTTATTTATAGTATGCCTACGCATAAAACTGCACGTCAGACCTACTATGCATAGTACATTATACATATTCAATCAAAAATATTAGTAATATAGTCATTATAGTGAAGAATAAGCGGCATGAATCAATCAAAAACTTTTAATATTATGCAGAATCCCAACAAATTTAATGTCAATCTATTTAGTCCTGAATATTAAATGTCCGGAAAGGAATATTAAGCAATGTATGCATGTAATCGAGTAGCGCATATATGCCAAATAAGCAAAAAGTAATATAGATTATCTTACCTGTAATGGATCGTCTATTTACAAAATGCACAACATTAACACGATCGTTCCGGGAGAACTAGATTTCGTAAATTAGACTGAAACTTCTAATGCGATGTCTTGCTCTTTGGTGCATGTACAAGTAGCAAAGACGCTAGCAAATCCGGTTGCAACAGCGATTGATTAAGTGAACACTACTTCACTACTCGGTTGCTCGCATATGCAATAAGCACGTACTTGAGTAGTATCCACCTAATCAATCACTGTTGCAACCGGATTTGTGTGATCGTAAATAGCATTTGCTCACGTCATTTGCAGTCTTGATTTATTTACTTAATTTTTCAATGCTCCCTTTATTTCTTTTTTCAACATACCACAGAAATCTGGTTTTGAAGCATCATTAAGAAATGTCTGCCGAGCCAGCAGCACATGTATTGGGATTTCTCCCCGCAGGCCCTACAGCTCACAGCAGCCTGCCCTCTGCGCACAAAGGAAATTGTTGTTGATGTTGAAATATCTATAGATGGTTTTGTCATTCTGATGATTCTGTAAAGGAGCCCTTTGTTAAGAAATACCTAAAATTGACACTCGTACCGAACCTCAAAAGAGCTAGATTTCATAAACGCTCGTAAGTTGCGATTTTTAAAATTAATTTCATTTTTACACTCGTATTTCGTATCGCTAAGTACCGGTAACAAATCTATAGTATTTTTAATCTTAGTAGCCTTTGCCTCTATCTTTTACCTATTATGATATTGTAAATAAATAAATGAACGTTGTTTATACTCGGAAGCACATTGGGCACGGAGCCTTTCTTCCATGTGGCCGAGTTGTCATTTACCACTCTCATTCTGTTTCGTGCTGAGTGTTTAGCAAGAATGCAGAGTGTACCTATTTTAAAAGTCTTAGGTTTGACCCGACCAAGATTTGAACCAAGGTCTCCCCGTTCAAAGCCATTGTATCTTTAGTTCTGTTCATTATATAGCTGATCAGTATGTTTCCGACATTTTTGTCACTCAGCAAATGATGAAGTCGCAAGCTGAAGTGTTGTCCATAAAGGGTCCACGAAGTGCATCCGCTGAAACAAAGTTAATGGATCTTCTTTTACAACAAATCTGGATGCGTGGAGTATGCCATTAATAAGTGTAAGGCATGCATGATGATTCAAAGATTGCTAGTGTTTCGTGACGATTCACTTTAAGATTAATACCTATACTACAATGCATGAATTTCGTCCTTTTCACGAATTAGCGACAGCTGGAAGGAATGACATCAGTGGGATAAGCCAAATTTTGCAACTATTTCACGCGGAGTTTTTGAAGAAGATTTTTCGACGCAGCGTCATCGAATAAGAAATTTGATCGATGTGTACAACAAAAGTTTGACCACGAAAGTCTTCACCCCAAAAATTAGTAGCAATGAAAAATTAGTAGCAATGAAAAGGAGAAGGGCTTCGTATATTATTAAAATAACATGCGCGGGAGTCGGGAAAAGCGCATTTGCTGTTGTAGGGAAATCTTTGGAATTTTTAGTCATGAGGTGGTGCTTACCAAAGCGGTTCTATTCTTGACAATTGAAAGTTATCAAAATATTACACGACAATCAGTAGATTGAGGTAGGTAACCTAAATTAGGCCCATCATTTTGAAAATATTTTCCAGTCTCATACATTTCTCATTTTATTGAGTGCACTTGACTCTAGAAGCTTAATAGAATACATAAATACTATCGCGGTATCAGTTCTATAAAAGCGAACTTTGTGCTTTAACATTTCGAATTGAAGTTCCGCATCATCCTGGGCTTCATCTATAGTCATTAGTCATATTATGCTTGACTTCGTCTTCAAACTTTTGCCTGTGTTGATTATACATTCCAAAGTTTCCGCATGTAAAGGAATGTCGTCGATCTTGAACTGCTTTGAAAATTCAAAAGTTCTTGATGGTTCATTGCATTTTTCTCTACTTGGCCTACTACATGTAGATTATTTAAGATGACAAGTAATATTCGAACTTCTGAAAAAATGCCACCACTATTTGTAAGAAACGAGGGCTTAGATGCGAGTTCTACACCAAGGAAAGGCTACAAGAAATCAACCGAAATTTTTATGAACTTGAGGAACTATCTTTTCAACGTTCCTTCTTTATACACCATGACCATGTAGAGGAAAAAGACGTGAAGCGAATGCGTTCAGGAAGTGAAAATCGAAGAAACACAACGTTTATATCTTTCTAACCTTCGAACCTGTCTGAAAATAAGCAAGTATGCAAAGCACTATTCCTGTCAGAATTTGGTTTAAAATCCGATCAAACTATACGGACTCCTGCATTAAAAGCAAACAATGCTATGCCTGTGAAAGAAGTGCGAGGTGGACGCTCAGATGAAACAAAAGAAACTGATTTGAAATCAAAAAGAAGTGTGGAAGATCATTTATCACTTTTTCCGATGGCTGAGTCACATTATTGTCGGCAATCGTCAACTAAGGAATATCTGTATCCAGGACTGTCGAAGGCAGAACTATACAGTATATTCTATGTACAAGAATCACCAGGAAAAAATCAAAACACATTCCATCTCAAGATATTTGATGAAGCTAATTTGTCAATTCACAAGCCAAAGAAAGACATGTGCAGCTTGTGCAAAACTGCACAAGATTTCGGTCAAGAAATGGACCGAATGGAAGAAGCCAAGAGGCTGGCTAAATCTACTATTGATATTGAGAGTGCCATATTTGATTTTAAACAAGTGCTTTGCACGCCATCAGGAAACCATTCTGGCTTATTTTGTAAACGAAGACTGGCTAACTATGGCTTGAAGACAACTACTGGACCTTACTACACTTGGCATGAAGGTATTGCTCACAGGGGTTCGTGTGAAATCGCGAGTTGCATCGAATCGTTCCTTCAAGAATGCGATGAACAAAATGCATTTCTTCCATCAATCTATTTTCTGACGGGTGTTGCGGATAAAATAAAAATTCTGTACCACGATGTATGATGATGCATTTTTTACGTTCCAGCAACAACATAAATGAGATAACCCACTACTTCTTGGAAATTGAACAAGACTCAATAGAAGCTGGATACTGTCATAAATTAAAGCAGCAAAATCGAAGCCTCCTTTATATCAATTAATACCCATTACCCATTATCATACCACAAATTATCTTCGGCGAAATACGCAGACCTCATGCAATTGCTTTAGGCTGAAGATTCCGTTATCCGCCGACCAGGAGACAAACGTTTTACCGAAAACTTGCCACAAAAATAGCCTATTTAATGATGTCGCAGGATGCTTTATAATGATAAAGATTCATAAGACAAAAATAGTTTTTGTCTTTTGCGTATTTTAATTCTGATAAATGCGTAGACCACTGTATAAAAAAATAACATTATGCAACTGGATGGCAAGTTGAAAGTGCGAATTGGCAATTATCAGTCTGAATAATGTATTACAAACGACAATGATGCCTCATTTCTGACATTCTCGGATATAAAGGGCAATTTAATTGAATATACACTGATGTCCTATTATAAATTTACTCTTGAAATACTTAGCATTCTAATGTAGAGTCCAAATAAGTAGCATGCACTGCTATGAAACTAAAGTCATTGAAATGAATGAAAATGCTTAGCAAGAAGTGTATGCGGCATAAATGTTTCATATGTCCGAAATATGTAAATTCAAGTAATTCACATAGTAGGGATTGTCCCAAAAAATCATCATGCCAAAATGTGTCCTTTTACCATATTTTTAACGCATGGCATTTATGATTTTATCTTACTGAAACTTTAAATGTATCTGCTGAAAATTTTGGACTTTTGATTTTGGACAAGGTGATGCAACAACATTAGTTTAAATTCAGTTTAAAAGATTTTTGTCTTTTCCTAGTGCCTAAATATCGTCTCGATCTGCAGCACTGTTGCATCTTCATAGCCAGACTCGCTTCGATTGCGGCATTGCACAATTCACAGTAGGTTTAAATGCACAGAAAGTATAAGCATAGCTAAACTATGGGTGTTCCAATCTCCAGTCAGAAAAGTATTCCACTACATAGCAAACAATCGTGTAATTGTATAATGTATTACCAGTTGATATGACACGCAATCTAAGCACTTGTTGCATTTGTTGAAGTACCAGACCGCACACGTGAAATGGCAGATCTGCTCGGTAAATAGATTGCCATTTGACTTTTATCGAATGAATCAATTTTGAAAATTCTATGTGAAAAATTCCAAAAATTTACATTGCAGTGTAGCGAAAAGCATGATTATCGTATACCTAATCCGTTTTTATACAACTCTGTGTCATCGGTAGCGGAATGCTATGCACCCTGTCACCGGAAAATTAAATAAGTTCGTATTGTAAAGTTTGATGGGCATCATTTTTCCAAGTGTATTACAGACTTTCTTTTACCTCTCTTATTGACCTCTTTGACCGGTTTTATTGTCTTATCGGTGATGTCTGCCTTATTCAACTTTGTTATACGACTGCAACAAAGAACAGCGGTGAACAGCAAGAATTTCGTCGATCTTATTAGTTGCCCCAAATTTCTGGAAATACATTGTCATAAAGAGATTCTGTTCAGAAATTTTTAGCCTCACATTGAAATTCATTCGGAACATGATTCAATTCAGGGCCTCAGGGGATATCAAGAGGCTTGCCGAATCTGAATGTGTTAAAATCATAGACAGGGGTGTATGAACATGATAGGAAATGACCTGAAGACATTCCATACCAAAAATTATTACTCCGTGCCAAAAATTGCAGTCTAAGTCATATTGGATTAATTATCATGTACTTTTCTTTGATAGTGTCTGACAAAAAGAGGAATGAGGGAAAACTGGGCAGACGCGCAGATTCGCAGTGGGCATAGGTTTTGCATCATTATGTGAAACTCTCATTTTCGGCCACGTTCCCTTCATAAACTCGCTCTGGTTGTCGGACTAATCTATTGGCAGTTTTATCGACATAAATTTTGATAAAGCAAGTATGCTTTCAATGTCTTAAGGAAGCTAGTGTGATTTATTATATAGATTTGTTATTATTGATTGAATGAACCAAAAAAATATTAGTGACTATTCCTGAGAACAAGGGTCTATTTACAACTTCTGTGTTTAAAAAGTTATCATATCAACATAGCTACACTGCAATGCGAGTGAGTAACTTGGGTCTGATTCAATTTTTCTACCGATCAGGCTGACAAACATCGAAAATTGTGATAAACTAGCTTTTTATGAAGTATATTGGATACCCATTTAGGCACATACAAATGCTAAATAGAATGTCTCTGTTTTTTGCCGCTTCGGGGCACACGCTAGATGATAATGATGACGATAATAATAATAGTGATATCAATTTCTTTTTTCAATGAAAGGGAAATCAAAAGACATTAAAGAGGCTATACAAGATACAAATTCTTACTGAAAAAGCGGCTTTCAAAATTAACGCTAGTCCATTGCAAATAGCATTTGAATATGCAGTAAGACGATTCCTCCTCCTGCTCGTTAAACCTTCGAGTACAGTAACTCGGCTGTCTTCAATTGCTGGAAATGTTGTGTATAAAGGATGGTCAAGTGATGTCGCTGGCCAGAGCAGCTTCTTGTAAGATGAATTGCTCTTATGAAAGAAATGGTTACAGATAGCAAAGGTAGCAAAAGTACACGAATAATCTGAAGAGCAGATGATACGACGTGCACGACGAAAAGTTTTGTCAACAACATGACAACATTTAGAATTTGAATGCCCTAAGAGAGATGGACAGTGCAGAAACATTCTTTCAATCATGGGATTGTGAAACAACCATAATTCGCCATAGGATAGGACCGGCTTTAGAACACGCAAAAAACACAACCGTCGTGAGCAGCATACCTCAAGTTGCTGAAAATGTCTTGTCCACGTTAAATCATCAGACCAAGATGCTCCAAGAAACTTGAATTTACTTTTCAAGTGAAGGGATGAATCATATGAAAAATTCGGTGATCTCTTCTTTATGAGACTTAAAGTGAAACATTTTGACTCATTAAACGTCAACATTTTCGCTGAAGTCCAGCCACGAACAAATCATGCTCCCTTCTTGTTGTCGAAGAAATGCTTGAGGAATCATCATTATGTAGTGGTAGTCCGCCTCTGTAGCAGAAATTGATGTTGAGATGTTGTAGCAGTAGTACTGCCATCGCGCTGTTACAAGTCAGCAGGAAAATTGGTATAAATTACATTAATGACATCGCAGAATGCGTAGAGAAAAGATAGACTGCAAGTCATCAAAACTATTGTCATTTATTCGTTTCTTTGTAAAATATGACACTATCCCATCAAGCATGCAAACCATAGCAAGCCTAATTATCAACAAAAAATATATGCTGCATAATCCGCTCTGTAGCTGTTTCATTTTTAAGTTATAGTAGTTAAGCTTTTGGGTTTTTGTCTCTGATCTAAACTTGACATTTTAAGTCAAAGGTTTGCTAGGAACACTGCTTGTCCTTGCAGGTTATGCCAGATAAAATTGTTATTGAGTAGTATGTATTGCATTGAGGAGAGAGCAGATCAACGAACATGGTATGCAGTGTTATTGATAATAATTAGATAGTTTATTATACATGCATACTAATGATAGTTGATATTGATAATGGCTTGCTGTCATGATACGAGTTATGATTGATGATTGCTGTCATGATTGATGATGGCTTGCTCGTATAATTTGTTTTCTTGCACAATTTAAGTAAATTTGGTTTTTCAATCAAGTGCAGTAGCCACATTTAGATGTCTTGCATAGTGAATTCAGCCACCGATAAAGTTTACCAGATTTCTATTTCATATAAGAATCGAATCGCTGTAGAAAATGATAACCGGTCGGATGATCGCAAATCAGAGATTAATTTTTCACATTCTAATAAAACAATCGACTTTTGATATTTCGAATCGCGCGCATCTCTACTACATAATGCGGGCAAAACATCTTCTGTGTGGCTTATGCTTATTAATAACATATTCTGATTTGCAATTACCGACAGATAAATGCTGTTCTGACTTTTCCCACTTCCTTTCTCAGAACAATGCAACTAAATTCTGACGAGGGTTTTCATACTGAATTGTTCAAAGGCGAGAAAAACTGTCATTATGCGACAGTCGAATTGATGCATATCGATGAAATAACGTGGATGGAATTTATTGTTTTCTCTGAGTTGCTATGGAACAAGATAATTTCAGCTTTTATGAGGAAAGACGTCATGTCAATGGGGGAGACCGTCAGATGTAATAAAAGCCTGGCAATCATCTCAAAATGCGTTTTCTGATTCTATTCTAAGATATCAGTTTCTTCAGGTGGATTCTATTTCGACCCGGTCGTGCAAGTATCTCTAAAAGCAAGTATCTAATGACTAAAAGGAGATTTTCAAAAACTCTTACATAACTATGACTCAGTACTAGGCAGGGATGCCCAGTGGGATGGGCCGATCCGAGGACCCATAGAGATGTATGTCCATGGAACTGGAATGAGACTGGAGCGAGAACTTGGGTCCATTGACCGGTAGGTCCCCAATGGGCGATGGATTTTTGATAGCAACTCGAATATCATTGTATAAAACACGCAAGTACATTGCTAGACTGCATTTTGATATCTTGATTATCTATAAAGCATCGGTTTATCAAGCTTGCAATCGAAAAACTAGCGGATCTTCTATGGAAATATATCTTATGTGGCCAACAGACTCAATCGAATTTTAAATACTATAGAAGAAAATAACTAGTCAAATCAATGTATATATACAGAAGTGGGCGCAATCGGAATAAAGAAGGTTATCCGCGATTAGCGATTATCCGATTCGATTATCAGATGAAGTGGAATTCAAGTTGGCATTTAAATCTTTAATTTTCTTCTTTTTAATTTCTATTTAATTAATCAAATATTTAATTTTTGATCTTTATATTCCTACAAATATTTCTTCTCCAAGTATCAATTCGATTCAACTTTTCAAGCCAGGGATAATAAAAATAAGAGGACACTTGAAGTTGACAATTACACAGAAAGAAATCTAAAGAAAATTGTGTTTATGGCAAAATCCAGAAATTTTAATGTTTTCTGTGGTGATTCTTGTCTTTTGCATTTTGCGTCCAAGATACAGGTCTATTGTCAATGTTCGACACGCCATTCGATTGGTCTTCGTCTGCTCTAACCGAATATGTCTATCACTTTAAGTTTCATGCAAGATTTTTTGACATAAAAAATTGTTTGATATTCAAAAACACACCAATTTTTGTCCTAACGAAAAATACATTTTTGGTTTGATGTATAGCAAAGAAATGCAGCATTAAGCGGACTTTGGCTCAGGGAATCCCTAATGCCCTTGAATCAAAGAAATACCAAGAGTTGAGAAATCAAACCTATTTAAATTGGAGCAAGGTCAACAGATACAGGGGTGGGCATAAGTTATCCGTCTTTACCCATCTTTCATAATTTAAATAAAAATACAATGTTTGTGTGACACCATACAGTAGAGTGACATCGAGTGTCTTGTCTTGCTGACGATCTGATTTGCTGACGCGTGTAGGCAGTGATGATTACTCATTGCGTGCACGTAAGTGATCGATCAGCTTGCAAGTTTCAATGAAGTTGAACGCATTACATGATAGACATGCAGAGAAGAACGCTGCCAGAGAAGATCCATATGCTTAAGACCTACTGGAGAAGGAAAAATGACATGGATGTGTTTAGAACGTGGCCTGATTTCTTTGGGTCTAATCCACCGCATCGAGAGACAATTACAATTTACGAGATAAATTTGATGTGAGCGGATCGGTGTATGATGCCCCTCGATCAGCCAGACCAGCAACTATCCAGACCAGAACCAAGAACTGGTGGCACAACTGGACGTGGAGAATCCCCAAACTTCTGCCGTATCTGCATCACGACAACTCGACATTGATCGAAAAAGTTTACGACGCATCATAGGCAGTACTGGACTGAAGGTTTTACATTTCACAACTGGTTCACGGTCTGTTTGAAGACGACAGTGACAGACGTCCCCAGTTTTGTGAATTGTTTCGTAATCAAAGTGATGACACTCCCGAACTTCTTGAACACATCATTTGGTCTGACGAATAAACCTTCAAATTATCCGGCCACATGAATAGACACAATTGTGTTTATTACGATGCAAGCAATCCACACGCCTCCATTCAAAAGCATCTCATTCTCAACCAAACTGGTGTGTCCGTTTGGGGTGGACTTTTTTCCATCGGAGTCATCGGTCCGATTTTCATCGACGGAACATTGACTGGGGCCAAGTACTTGACTTATAGATGTTTACCCCATGCTTAAAAGAGCGCGAAGATTTCAATGATCTATACCGGTTCCAGAACGATGGGGGCACCACCTCATTTAGCTAAGTGCGTACATGATTTTCTTGATGAGACATTTCCAGGACGATGGCTCGGGAGGCGTGGACATGTAGACTGGCCACCACGTTCCCCTGGTCTAACGCCGCTTGATTTCTTATTTTGGGGAGCGGCAAAAGAATGTCTACAAAGAGCGGTTGACTGATGTAGAAGATATGAAGAGAAGAATCACAGGTTTTTTTGTTCTTGTAAAAAGCAGTCCAGACCTTTGTCAAAAAGTCTGCAGAGGTGTGCGTAATCGATGTGACCGATGTGTCGATGCTGTTGGTCTACGCTTTGAGCATGTGTAAGAGACTAATAGACCTTTGTTTGATACTTGATATGTTTGTCTCGCTACATGAACATGCATAGTTAGTTGATAAAATAAATGATATGCGATCTTGGAAAACATTGCATTCTTACTTAGAAGACGAAAGATGGGTAAAGACGAGTAACTTATGCCCACCCCGCATAGCTGTCCACAACTTTTTCCGTCATTGCATCGACGCCTTCAAATTTTGATTGACTGCATCAATTCAAACGAAGCTGTACATGCAGAATGCTTAACTGGTCTTAATTGATAATCAAAAGTCGCTTTACTAGTGTTCATGGATTTCGCATCATTTTTCTTGAAAAATGCCATATTTTTTTTAAAAAGTGACCACAATTCGTCATCACATCGACGGCTACTAATTGTGATCTCCTAGCCAGAAAAAATGCTCAATGGATCTAATATTTTCATGATAAATGGCCTGCCATAAGACTTCCATACTGACATAATTGGATTTGTCATTTGACCCTTTGACTTTGCTCTATGCTTCAGGAAAAGCACAAACTGTCAATATATCGACGCCGTCGATTTATGATTTTCAGCGTCGATGTGATGATGGAAACTTATGTCGCCTTTTAATTTGCACTGCTTGACATAACATCGTTGGACGATGCTTGATGTGCCAACGACACAATTGTCTTATGAGGAAAAGCAATGCGTCGATTGCCCTATTTCTACATCTACTCCTTGCAAACAGCTCCTGTGCATTAATCGAGTAGTGCTTAAGTTTCCCTCTTTTGATCTTTCAATCAACGAGTCGCTTCTTTCAATGGAGAAAGTGACAAAAGAAGGAATCGAACTATTCATCACAAACTCCGGTGCCGATTCTGATGAGTTTTTACAGATGATCTAAATGAGGTATCAGAGTCTGAGAATGGCATAATAATGTGAGGATAACCGAAAGCTTGGGAGAGATCATCAAGTGTCATGGCAGCTGGTATTGAAAACTATACAAGTATCTTATATTGTGGCATTCGACCTTTTCAGAAGGCCACCTAATTTATTTCAATACAAAATATGTAGCTGATATTAATAATGTATCAAGGTCGATATTCTTAAAAAGGTCTCACATAGCTTGCATCAAGTCTAGACCATAGGAATCTCTTCAAGCATGCAAGTAGGCCTATTACCTAGATTGAACTAGTTTTATCAATTTAATAAGGAACACAACACAAGTTATAATAATTCCAATACCCTGCGAATATCTCTTTCGTGCTGCACTCAAATGCCATAGACCTAACTTAAGATTTTTCGATCACTTCGGCTGCATTTTCATACTGTGGATTGAATGACATTGCTATGGTGCCTATCATGTAGAGATCACGGTGATGTGATAGCAAAATGCTAGAGTAGGTTGGTAGATCTATCTTGAATGGCAATGTGAAGAATGACAATGAGCTTAGTTGCGCATCGTACATTATGGCATACTTTGCTGATGAATAGTATTTATGATTATTTTGTGCATCTGTAAGACCTGCATGTACATGCACATGTCTTCCGAGTCTGTTTTTGGAGATGCTTGGACCTTTCATGGAAGCAGATGTCTCATCAGGTACACTCAAATTCAAGTCTTTATTGATTCTTTATCATCACATTATTTTAAAAAATGTTAACAATTTTGGCGGCAGAACTTTGATGAGTTTTATGCGTTGAAGGTTGCGTAGGCCTATCATGCCTATCATGAATCCGTCTTATAAAGCAATCACGCTAAAAACGATCCATGAGATATAGGCTATAAGACAAACCCTCAACAAAACTTAAAGTCCAACAATAAAGCAACCGAGAATTTATCCTAACAACCCAAAATATATTCTGTAAATTGATAACCCAAATCACATTTTCACTCTAATTTTCGCGCAAACCGCATGATAAGAAGGTAGCAATTCGAAAAAAAATGGATCCCACCTATTCTAGGCCGACTCCATTTCATGACGCGCTGTAATGTGAATATCGGAGAATAAGCACAAAGTATGCAAGTTAATACATTCATGATGATTTCAGCTATTAACTGTTGTCAAAGAGTCGGTATATGATAGCTAGAAACAGTTCTGAAATTTGAATTTAGAATCGTGTCTATCTTAAGCTATTTGGGCCTATTTACACTGCACCTTAGGTCTAGATTGTCAGCTTTTGAATTCATCGTGAATACTGTGTGATCATGTATCTTACAAGAATCAAATACAACTGTCAGGAGCAAAAGAAATCAAATTTTCGAGAATTCTTTTGAAGGGCCAAAAAAAGGGGACCATTTTTGCTGGATTTTACCACATGTATAAGATACTTCATCATTTGATGAAAAGTGCTTCCGTAGCACGCTATTACACGCAAATATTACAGCAATTCAACTTTATCCCCTTGTACCCACCGTCCTTAAAAAAGGACGGTGCCCAAAATGGTACTTTATGATAAAGATTCTCTTAGATCTGTGGTTTTTGAACTATTAGATGCCTACGGATCAATGTCACGCAATATCATGCCGAAATCTTGAGATTTTATTACTTTGGGTATCAATGGTTTAATTGAATCCACAATGTGTATGCAGTTTCGATTTTTTTAATGAACTCGAGTTGAGACCCAGTATTACATGTAAGATGTGCAAATTATTTCCGTCTTGGTGACATTTACACAGATTTAACTGATCATGATAGTAAAACAGAAGGAAGAATAGCATTTTGCAAATCATCCGTGTCATGACAACCTTGGAATGGTAATGTTTATTACACGTGTATTAGCAATTTGATGGATGACTGCTCAGTCTTATTTACAAGATTACTTAATTCTTAAGGTTGATCACATACTAATAGACACCTGCTACAGAGAGAGCAAAGTATCATGATCATTTCAGTGCATACTGATATTTTATGAGTCGACACTCTGCCTACTGCATTATATACTTACTCTATGACAACATTCACAAAAAATATGTTACATGGGAAGAGTCCAACTAATGCGATGACTCAGTATGTTTCATATTCTAAAAGTTCTTCAATGAATTCCCGCTGTCAAGTCATGACAATTATTACTTAATCGTAGAATTGTTTCCTTTGAAGATGCTTGCATAATGACGACATTTTCCACGATTATTGAGCTTACTTAAACACGTTCCCTTGAAAGCCTGTATATTTCTTCCATAATAATTAAATCTTCAATAAAATCACTCAGAGCGTATCGATATATACTTGCGGTCAAATAAAACAGCCATTTATTCAAGCCGAGCACTTATTTATTGAACTTCCTCATAACCATTCATAATCTGAATCGGATGCAGGTGCACCCAAAATTTCAATTATTTCAAAACTCAGAGTTTACAGATTTCCTCATTTCACTGCATATGGCCATGAAGCGAGCTGTCTTGATTACTTTGTCAATTTTCTTGATTGCTGGATCCTCAACTCAAACAAAGGACATCGTAGAGCGTCTGAGAATCTTGAGGAATACTATTGATGAGGCTGTCAACGAAATCAAACAAGATCGAGATCTTTGTGGTTCTGGAAGCTCCTGTTGCGGTCGTGGTGGTGCATTCATTTGTCGTTTTAATGACTGTTTCAAAAACACGCTGAAATCACTAATGGACTCTGCTGGTGATTAGTTATTTTACGTCGAAATTGTTTATGTCCAGTATCACCATCTGCATGTGCTTAATCAGCTGCTTTTTGACGAAACATATTGTCTATTTTCCAAATGATATTCAGAAATATGAGTGGGTGCAAGTTCTTCTTTATGCACACTTATTAAACTTATTAGCGTTTTGTACACCTAATGTTGGTTAAAATGATCTCCGGACTGCGCACTTCATATTCTTCATTGGATCATATCTTAAATCAGGGTTTCCGACTTCTACTTCGGAAGACGGTCTATAGCAGTAAATAGTAAAATATGAAATTATGCATTTGACTTGGTCTATTATCGACTCATTGAGCACCAGTGTCCATTAACCTTTAATTAAATAGGTACCGGTAAAATCGTGATAGCTTTGCAGGTGCACAGTTGTAGGTACAATATTAAGTTTCCCAGTATCAACAAATTAGTGCGCGATTGGTGTTGCAATGCGCCTGAAGTCAGCGTGCTTTGCGTTTTGCTTTTGGAGCTAATTATAAATGCTCTGGGATGTATATGTGATCATGCGCAGCAAAATTTCAAAATTTTGTTTCATAATTTATATAACAGGTCTATATAATGGCTCTGGTTTATTTCATTTGGCATATTTTGACACTTCTTTTTGGGATTGTCGATATTACCCTACAAAGTGACGATATTTTGCAAATATCATTACCCGGTATAGTTCACAGATAATTTTTTTCGCCTAAAATCATAAATAAAATCGATGGATTAATGGCTTCGAGCAAGAAGAGATTACTTGGATTTCATGGCAAATATCCAAACTACATGTAAGAAATACATCCGTGAGTCAGAAGACCATTTTACTGTCGATAATACCCGATTTATCCAATAAGAATGTGGCTAAATGTGGACTAGATTTCTCAAAATACTTGTGTTTGCCGACATTCGAAGACTTGCCAAATCTGAATGTGTTTAGCTTCATGAACAAGGGTGTATGCACATGATAGGAAATGATCTGAAGATATTACGAGCAAAAAATATGGCTGTGGGTCTAGAACTTTTAACCTAATCAGAGAAAACATAGAGCATTTCATTTTTGTCAAAAGTGGCAATCTGCGTCCCATTGGATTAGCATGTATTTTCTTTGAACGCATATGTATTTTTGTTTAAGCAACGTAGTTGTATTTTCTATTGAACGCCAAATACCAAATGTACATAGGCATGTAACTCAAATTCAGATTTAGCCTAAATGAAAAATTTGTAATTCATTTTACAACGGATGGCTATTTAATTTCAAGTTGAATGCTCCTCTCAGAGCTTCCGTGGTTTAGGAATAGCACGAAAGAAAGTTTAAAGCCATTTGAAAAGACTATGTTTGAGGCACTCAGAATAATTAGATGTGGTAGCTTTAGTTATGTCTACAAAATATGATGCGAATTCAACAGCGTAAGATTATTCAGAAACCATAATCAGGTAATGTTAAGAATCTTTTCTTGGAAGAAATTGTGGCGAGGTTCATGATCCCCGTCAGTAGCAGGTTAGTAGGTGATGATAAAACCTACTTGTCAAGTAGGCCTTTCCTTCCTTTCGCTATCAGTCGCTGTCACTAATAATCTCTTCCATGTACTGACAAAAATATACTGCCTGACAGAAAAACTTCACACCTGTATAACTTAAAACCTAAACACTTCAGATAGCTTCATCCTCTCATCACGTGGGAATATTGATGGATTCGCATTGTCGTGGAAAACCGCGTGTAGACAATCGAATAACATGTGCTCGCGGTGATTTCTATGGTTTATCACCGGTTGGTATTCTAAACCAGACTTTGGGTCCTCATCAAAAGGCTTTCTTATGGAATACAGTAGTTCTGCCGAGTCTTACCTATGGTTGCGATGCTGCACCTCTCTTGGTGACTGACATTGACTGATTAGAGTCAAGCATCAAGTATCAAGACATTCCGCTCTTTTGAACGCACTTAATATACAGCCAATTTCAGAGGTAATTCGCAAGAAATTTCTATGCACTTGGTCGAAGTGCCTTAGTGCAGACACTCGGCTTCGACAGGCAATAATTAATGGTCTTGCTTTGTGGGCATCTCGCCTGGACTGTTGAGGGGATCGTTTTTGCTCTTGGTTGGAGACATTTGCGGTGGCCATGTGGGTGTCAAATTCGATGTGGCTAAAGGGAAGATTAGTAAGGATCGTATTTCAACCCCTTTATGCAGTGATGGCATCGTAGACAGCACATAAAGCACACCAGGTGACAACAGCTCAGAAGTTGAGTAGGCCTGCATCCCTCACACTCGTGATCTTTCACTGAGCTAGCGTGGGATGAGCCTGGTAGATGGGTGAAAAACTCAAATCCACTCTTTCCAACCAATTTAGAACAACTTTCCGAAGATTGGTTGAAAGCAACGGGAACGCATTTAGCAGGAGGGATCGCATGAAATCTATGAACAATAGAATTTAAGCCTGCATTAATGCTAGGGGCTATGCAGGTTGCTAGCTAGAGATGTATGAAATAAATTTTTATCATCTAAAGCTATAGTTTTGATGTTACTTCATTAATAAAAATAATGGTCCCTGCAATGCTAATTGCTAAGATTTTTTTGTCGCGCAGCATAATATTGTAGGCCTACAATAAGCTTGGATAAAGGCAACTACTTTCACAGTAATGCAGACCTTTGCATATACAAACGTGCAGGTATGAATAACTTCCTTTCCTTGTACATGTATAGATTTGTCCACCATGGAAGGCATGATTTCAAATGGCAGCAACAGACGCAGGCAGTGGGTCGTCCTTATAGTCCGGGAGCCAGATCGAGTTTCTGCAGATAGCGAGGAAGAAAGTGAGACTTCTACAGAATGATGTACATGGACCCTATGCCTACTACTGTTCTGTGCGTCTGCCGAGTTCTAGCTTGTTCCTCTTCTTGTCAAACATGGTAATAAAAAAAACACATGGGACATGGACATGTAGGCTACAATCGGACGCAGATTGCAGTTTTTGGCAAAAATTAAATTCTCAATTCTTTCTCCTGTCAACTGAAAAGTATTGGGTCTAGAGCCACTACTTAAACATGATACGAGTATGTCTTCAGGTAATTTCCTATCATGTGTATGTGATGCTGTCATGCTTCTAATCAGTGATGTATGCGAGAATGTGGCTCACTGTGGATAACGTGGGCCAACGTGTTGGTGTATGTCCACAGTAGGAGCTTTGCCAAATCTGAAGGTGTCAAGCTTTATAGATAAATGTTGAACATGATAAGAAGTGACTTGAAGACATTCCATGTCAAAAATTGTGGTTCTAGACTCAATACTTTTCAGTTGACAAGTTGAAAATTTCATTTTTGCTGGAAACTAAAATCTGCGTCCCATTGGATTATCATGTGCTTTTCCCTGACTCCATCTGACAAGAAAAAATCCAACTAGAACTCAGCAGACGCGCAGATTCGCAGTAGTCATAGGGTGTACATCATTGTGCGAAAGTCTCATTTTCGGATGAAACTCGCTATGACTGCCGGACTATTACCCATGTGGTGTCTCATCAATCTGCCTAGAATCCATTTTTGAAACATCCTTGAAGAACTGAATCACTAAGTAAAATGACAATTGTTTTTCCGCTTAATGCCTAATTCCCCCTACTTATAATTTTTGTATTGTTGAGTACATTTGATTCATACAAGCACGAGTTGACATCAAAATATTGACATTTACACATAAGGACAATTTGTTTGATAGCCTCATGCTTCATGTCTAGTTTTAGATCGGATAGCATTTGATACGTCTCCGGCTCAATTCTAAATGATATGACTCGGTGTCTCCGACACCACATCATTGGTTTAGATGCAATGTCTAGCGTATTTTACAGGCATGGTTATGAAGTCAATATGATATTTAACAATAATCGTGGATGAAAAATTGTTGTCAAATTACCAATGGCAACAACGAAATTTAGCGGCCTAACACGGAACCCTGGGAAACTCTAGAATCTGCAAGTATTGGCTCACTGAAAGCAGAGAGAACTCGAATACTTCTCTGTCTGAAAATCGAATGGGTTCTCTCAGTCATGCACATAAGAATTCACAAAACTTACAAAATTGGAAGGAAAATGACATCGGATAGGACGTTAACAACCGAGTTTTTGACGGAGTTCATTACTTTCTTCATCAGAATCTTTCCAGATCTCAAGACTGCCTGTTCCATGCGACTTGATGGGATAACTGCTTTCGTTGATGGATTTCATCACTTGTTGTGTTTCCATTATGACAGTATTCTTTGTGTTTCAATATAAGCCTGCATGTACTGGTTTTGCTTTCTTTCACCGGTAACGATCTATTTTGCTGTTCAGACTGTCAATTTCCAACTTTAGACGTTCAACTACTTCCTCCTTCGAGTATTTATTGACATTTTCAGTTAGTTCAACACAATATTGGTGAATATTGGTGATCTATAGGCATTGCCATTTACTGATGAGTAGAAAAAAAGAAAATATGCATCTGTTGACAAAAGTGAAATTGAAGCATGGTACCGGACGTATTACAAACTCTACTACGGTCGCAATTTTTCAAATATAAAATTCGTAAAAAACTGACAATTTCGTAGTCGGCTGCCAAGAACTTCTTGCATAAATCAGAGTACACCGCCAGTCGACTACATATTATATGTATATATGTTATGCATGCGGATTATAAAAGACCAGATTTTTGGAAGAACACTGCATCAATTCAATACTGATGGGACATAGAAGGCTATGATCGATTCAGCTGATAGATCCCTCGAAGTTTACAACTGCTCAAATCAAAACATGAGTAAAGCGCAAAAAAGTCAAGTGGTCGGCCAAGTTGACGAACTCAAAATCCAAATATAAAGATGCACAATGGCTGGACAAATGACACAAACTTTACTCCAGAAGTTCAGAATCAAGCAACACTACAAAGGCCAAGCTGCACAACGGCGAGAGAGTCACCATATACACCGAACACAATTGCACGCCCGCATGTTGCAGATGTTGAGCTATTGAAACACATCAGGAGATAAACAGAAAAATTCCACTTTTTAGTTTCTCTAACCCTCATTATGATTGATTATTCTCTAACAGATTCACATGACCACAGAGCTAAGTCCATAGATATTATAGAATCATCTGCAGAAATCTATAAATTTCTAGACCACCCTAAATGTGTGCTAGCTTTATAAGTCCACTGTCCACTGTTGGAGTTATGCTGCCTCATAACCTCATAAACGCATAAACAACCACTGAGGTCCTACAATGCTTCTGGCAACTCGTGGACCTTTGTAACACCGATAAAGTAATTAAGGAAGCTAGAAAAGCAGGCTTAGATGTAGTGTATCCTCCATTGTCGTAATCATCATCCAACATACTTCATCTCTTGAGCAAAAAATGCCAAAACATATGTATGCTATGATCCGGTGTGCTAGAAAAAGTTTATGTTGAAAAGATCGCTATTGTGAATTACATTAGTACATGCAAGTACAAGAACGTGTCCTTGGATGCTTCACAATTTTCCATTACATCGTTCATTGAAAACTACTTATTCTCATGCAGCAACCTGAATCATTGAAGCAGTAAAAGTGTCCAACCGGTTTACTTGGTCCTACTTCGTCGGAACTTTGACCAAAGCTTCTTTTCATGGGGAAGTCAATTCTGATTGAATTTATGAACATTCAACAAATTGCGAATATTTTGAAATGCTCTGTTATTGTGTAATACATGTAAGAATACATGTACTTGCAGTCTCGCAAGTCGTGCAACCAAGTGATAGCATTCTGTTTGTGCACGATAGTATTTTTAAATAGGAATTGGTGTGTGCTAGAAAGTTCTACTGCATTTGAATCCATTTGCCTGTTCACAAGTCTATGATTATTACCTGAAACCTGTGATTCTTCTGTGGTTCCCGCTCCGGTTGCGTTTCCAGCTGTATCCTGTAATTCCGGCTGTTCCGCGTCCTCCCCAGAAGCGGACTACCACTTTCTTGAACGGGTTAACCAGAATGTCAGCAATCGCATGTGTATACGGCTCACTAGCGGAATCCGCATTCCGGTAGGAGAGATGTATTTGCACTTACATGCTGTCTCTTCTACGGATTCCATCTGGGAAGAAGACGTACTCAGTACATGGGTGAGTGTCCAAGCATAAAATCTTATAACTTTTCGAGAGAGGAAAGCCCAAAACGATCGATGTCGTCGATTTCTCTTTATTGGCTCTCTTTTTTATAGCCAATAAAGAGAAATCGACGACATCGATCGTTTTGGGCTTCCCTCTCTCGAAAAGTTACAATGCCTGGCCCTCTCTTCTGTGAAATAAAATCTTATACAGAATGAAAAGCTGGTTCGAAAGCCTTTACTTTGCACTTTTGTTTGTTCCCTGGTTCAACTTTGGAATCGGCGTCCCCAGACTGTTTCCTCTGAACTATATGCAATTATACTGTTATTGTCCCAAAAGACTACTAGAAAAACTACTGAACCTGAGTACTGACTACGACTAAGAAATGAGTCTCAAATTCTAATACTCTTTGAGTTCGAAAACATCAGCACTCATTTTAGAACTCCTTGGGTTCGAAAACGCAGTACTTAATTCACAGTCATTTTAGTACTCATTAAATGAGTTGCATAGGACTAGCACTTCCACCTGTCGATAAATGCTAGAGCTTGATTAATCAATCATTTAATCAATCAAAATCTTAATCAATTAACTTTTTGAAGCTAATCATAATCATAATCATAATCACGTCATTCAAATTTAGTTCAATCATTAATCTCAATCATAATCAAGGTTATGAAAATTTAATCAATCATTAATCATAATTAAAGTCACGTTAATTAATCAGCAAATTTGATTAAATTTAATTTTAGTCATCCGAACATCAGTTGAGATCAGAACTCGGCCGCCAATGGCAGATTGACACTTAGAATACCTGCGTATGCGCAAGACGGAAAGTACACAATGTCGTCGAGAGTGCCAGTTGTTGATGCACAGTCATAAACATTCGTTCACGCCTCGTCATGGAATATCTTTCCTTCGATGTTTTTTACGTGTACCTTGGCTAATCAAAATATACTCAATTGTCTACTGGATTCAATATTTTCGTCAATTTGTACGCTGTGGTGTCGCTGAACAAAATCGAATAATAACAGTAACACTAATTCTGTAAGCTTATTAATTGAACAAGAGGATGAGTTTAAATAAAAACTGCTATTACTGCACAGTATTAAACATTTATATCACAATTCAAATTATTACTTAAACGCACTAAAATTAACATTGACTCAACAAAGTGTCTAAAAATCGCAATAAACATCATATTCAACTATATCCAGCATTCATGATGAAGCGTCTGACCACATTAATCATAGTTGCAATTTTGAACACTTAAATCAATCACAATCATAATCAAGACTATATCCACCTTAATCATAATCACAATCATAATCACATTCTTCAATAATTCAATCAATCATAATCATAATCAAACTTTTGAACACTGTAATCATAATCTCAATCATAATCAACATTTTTGAATATTAGCTAATCGTTCCAGTTCTAATAAATGCCATACCTAACCCGCAGTATCCCATATGCACAATGCACATCTAACTATACGAACTTACTGTGGCAATTAAACACAATTAAACACAAATACATTGGGATGAATAAAATTTCATCTTGAAGACAATTATTAAAAACAGAGTACATTGAATAGCAGTTCTGATCAAAGAATAAATGTGTAATAAATATGTGGACTTCATACAAGGGTTTCTATATATACTACATAAAAAGTCAATCAAAATAGTCAGATGCCGTCAGCAAGTGCTAATAGCATCAAAAGTGAAATTAAAGCAAATAAATTAGTATTCATATGTCATGTCTCTGAAATTCTTTTGCAAATTTGCACCTTACCGTTCACGAATACAAAAATGGCAATTCACATGAAAAAGGTAGTCACATAGCGGAGAATGTGCAAATCGGTTGGGTCGGTTTTATAATCATCATCATTGAAGTGAAAAAAAATGTCGTAAGTTCATTCACAGGGAATCAATGAAATGTCAAATTGGTTTGCAGGATAGTTTCTAGCATAGAGTAGACATATTAAGTAGAGTGGTAACTCCGCATTTATTAAATCCCCAATGTGTATACACTTTCGATTTTATTAAATGAACTCAAGGGAAATACAGGTTGTATTGTCATCAAATGTGTGATATGCATATTATTGCAGTTTTGCAGAAATTACAACAGAATTGAGTGATCATGATTGTAATGCAGAAGGAATGATGATTTCACAGATTCTCAGTGTCATGACAGCATTGGAGACTTAATGTTTGCTAAATTATCAATTCGATGGGTTCTTACTACTTTCATGTTCAACCTCAAGAGTATTTTCTTAAGCGTTATCATATCACTGGCAACCTGCCACTGGCAGAGCAAAATAACATAATCAAAGACAATGACTTCATTTAACTTTGAAAGATGTAAATGGTTCCACATCACTATTCAGATTCAAGAGAGGAAACATGAATTTAGGGAATTATAAAATCATGCCGGTGAAAATTGAATTAAAAACTTGAAATTTCCGCCAAAAGCACGAATAATATCGCGACTTTTTCATTAAGATTTTCATTATAATACAGTTCCTGAAATTCCCTTGATAATCAGCTTGATTTCCTCTTAGCTAAAATGCTTATTATCAAATAGTCATTCCTTATGATATCCAACTTGTTTCATACTACTTATATAGGGGAGTCATCTCGGTAGTATATAAATTGGCAAATTTTGACTTTTTCAAAAGTGCTCAAATAATTTTTTGGACCATGGGAACGTGATCTCCGCAAAAAACTGAATCTTTTCATATAAACATTTTCACTGTATACACATCCTTTTTTGAGTCGACACTACGTATATATCTACTCTGTGCAATATGCATTTCAGTCTGATCTACCAGTTGCCACAGTCGCTATCAATCGCAAGCATCGACAATGCACTCTCAGCTGGAAATACTGGAAAAAGATGCATTCAGATCCATTCGTGCGCCGTGAACAACCAGCTGCACACTGAATTTGGCCTCGTGTCGCTCGTCATTTATGGATATTGATATTTCATCATATTGGTACTTAACAGTTATTGTAGTACTTCTGTGAGTTTAAATTCAGTTATTCTAGTACTCTTCTGTTTGGTACTCAGATTCATACTCAAATAGAAATTTATGATTTACAGTGAGTACTATAATGCTTTCAAAAGACATGCAAATTGCAAACATGGCTCTGATGCGAACAAGTTTCTGATGGATGCAGTTTAATGCACCACGATGATCAATTATCTTCTTATTTTTTCGATCTATATTTTTAACCCTATCGCTCTTTTCATGTGTAGAAACCCTTATTGGTTCGTAGCTATGTTATGGGTGGAAATTTTGCAATTGTGCCGCATTCATTATGCGGCACCAAACATTAGCACTGGGAATCTCATCCCAGCTGAAATGCCGTCTGTTCAGGCAAGTGGTGAATTAATATGTTCAATATATATGTACATGTTCATTGATATTTTTATATCAATGAACTTTTAGTGCAAAGCGGGGATGCGGAGTCGGAGTCCGGCCCATAACTAGACCGGAAATATAATACAAACAAAGGAGGCGAGGAGCCAAGTCGCATGCATCCAACTTAAAGCGAAATTTGATAAACTTTCATCGAATATAATTGATAATTGATACAGTAATGATCACTAAAGACAGGTTCAAGTAAGCCTATAATGATCCATGATGTAGATCACTAGCCTATTTTCAAAAAGACTAGGCTTTACATACTTGCCACCGGAGTCGGAGTCGGAGTCCTATCAAAAGCCGGAGTCCTATGAACCCCGGAGTCGGAGTCCTATCAAAATGATAGGACTCCGCATCCGTGGTGCAAAGCATTATTGCATGAGATTATGAGACCAACACTTCAAACAATCTGAGGTTAATGTAGCTTGCTTTGTCTGGAAATTTTTGGCATTACGAGTACAGTGGAAAATGTCACGTTTTGTGTACATTGTCGGCTTCAATAAGTAGTTGTAGCATGTTTGCAGATTGTTACATGTTTATTTACAATGGATATCTGAGTCATGAGTTCGCAAATCGAAAGCCTTTCTTAAAGATTCACCTGATCTAGCCTGCTGACTTGATGTGCTATATGTCATCATCTCTGCACATCTTAATAAATACTTGAGAACACACCAGCTATTCAACAGGTAAGATTTGATTGATTATATTTTCTTTAAATCCACTTAAGCCCAGAAAAAGGATTAGACTTACATGGAGATGCGACTCTTAAGTAACTAAGTCATACAAGTTAAGGCCCATTTTCTGAATTAGTTCACAGAATTTGCAAATTCTCTAAGAGCTTCAAATTCCTTTACACTCAATACACTGGATAAGTTATTTGAATCCTTCCATTTCTATTTCGGAAACCAAAACAATGCACAAATTGACACGTAAAAATCCATATTTACATGAAGCATATTGTGTCAAATCGTCAAAACTGGACCATTCATTGACTACAAACTTATGATTACATTGATTACATCAAATTGATGCGAACCAGATAAGTCTATACGTTGCATTTAAAGTGGGAATTTGTCAACTTGCAAAATAACTAGAATTAGTTATTTCAGCACTTCCAAAGATTTGGCCATACTGGTGAACAAAGGTTTGCAATTGATCCGGGACAAGTTTAGTAGTTATTGCCTTTCCATCAAGCATAATTCTGGTGTGAACGCCTTCTGGAGCATTAACTCTTCTGGGGAATTCCTTGACAGGATGTCGTGTTTGAATTGCCACTCCTTACAAGTTTATGATTTCTCCACACTCTATACGAATCTTAATTTAGACCAGGTTATGGAGTCCTTGAAAGACTTATGTGAGTTAATTTTTAGCAGTTCCAAGAGCTTTATTTGCATTGGCTATTATAGAACCTTCTTCTCGAATAAAAAATACAGAGGGTATCACTGCTGGTCCAAAACCCAATTCCTTAATGCAATTAGTTTTATCCTGAATAACACTTTTGCCACTTTCGGGGGACTTTTCTTCAAGCAAATTCGAGGCATACCTATGGGTGGGAATTCCAGCTCACTCTTAGCTGACCTGTTTTTGGCTTACAGGGAGTTTTATTTTGTGAGGGGACTCCTAGCGAGTAAGAGATTTGGCTTAGCAAAACTTCTCTCTCGTACCACTAGGTATGTCGATGACATTTGTGTGTTTAACTTCAAACATTTTGATAAGATCCTTCCTGAAATCTACCCGGTAGATCTCTTGGCTTGCAGAAGCGGGGACAACAACAAATGTGTTAATTATTTGGATGTTAAAATCAGGATCGAAGATGGTGGCCATTACATCACAGAGGTTTACCATAAGGTTGATGAGTTCAGCTTCCCAGTGGTGCTGTATACTTTCCCCGAGAGTAACATGCCTTTGAACACTGGCTTAAACATCTTTGCTGCCCAACTCATCAGATTCGCTAGGATTTCTTCTGATGCTTCCGCCTTCATATCAAGAGCTAAGGGCATTTTTGATATCTTTAAAGGACGGGGTTATAAGAATAATTTGCTGGTTAATTCTTGCATTAAGTCCTTCTCCAAGAATAGGTTCCTCGTTTTTAAGTTTGGTTGTTTTTCACCTCGCCAGATGCCATCCATCATTGGCATGTTGGACTAAGATAACCTCTTCTAGTTTCAAGTGCGTCCTTTTGTCCAAATATATAAAAAAATTTTTTTTTTTCGGTTTGGTTCTGCTATGTTTCCTCAGGCTTGGAGAGACCTTCCATATCATACATTCGATATGGTTGGCCTGGCCCCGCCATGTGGTATAGGTTGGAGGTTAGGGGCCGAAACCTTGCTTCATGCAGCCACATGGTTCCTCCCTGATGACTCCATACATAGCAAACTTAATTTTGTTTTTTTTTTTTTAGGTTTCTTTCTTGTATGATAAAAATTAAATCGTTTATAAGTTTTAATTTATTTCCCTTACCGTCTCTAGTTGAGTAGACTTGCCTTTATACATATTTCAGTACCTGCTCTATACTAGAGTAGGTTACTCTATGTTGTCAGTATTATTTCATTCATTCATGACTTTTAATTACCTAATTATTTACAAGATTCTCCACTAGGGTAATTGTTTAACTTTGGCGTCTTCCGTTTCCTGGATTCTTCGAAATTTTTTAACCGTGTCGTGTCTTAATTTGATTACATAGTTGCATGCAGCTTCTTAAATAACCGACGGAGATGGTTTGCTTTGAAAATACATGCTTTCGGTTTCAGAAATAATACTAGATGCCCGCTAATTATACAACCAACTGTGTAGGTGTTCCCAATACTATCACTATCGGTAATACTTCACATACTGTTTTTGTTAAAATTGGCCTCTGAAAATTCGCTTCAAATCTGCTTTCTCTTTTGCAATAAATTCACGAGTCATATTAACTTAATTTCAATAAATTTTTTAGAAGTCGTTTATCTAATGGGGCGCTAGTCGACCAGGATCTGCTTCACAAGTCGCTTCTCGTTTCAGCTAAACAACGTGGCAAAATTAGTTTTATGCAAGTATATGGTTTTTCTAATCTAAGCGTCAAGTATGAAGCTTTGCGGTTCGACCTTTCTGAAATCCGTTGTTTAATCGACCTGGGAAGAACACGAACGATAAATGACCGGGAATTTGTTGCTTTTAATCTTTGAATGTTTTAGTCAAAATAACTCAGACTATTCGCAATAATACAAATCATTAAATCTTTAGGCCTGACGTGATTCCATCGGGTGAAATTATTGAAAGTTATAATAAAAAAATTAAATTCAAACAACTTTGGAAAATAAAGTAAGAAGAGCGCAGCTAGATCCGTATATGATATTCAAAAGGCATATTCTATATATTTTCCTCATTATCAATTTTTTAGATTTCGTCACATTCGTCTACCAGTTCTTTCAAAATTTATGCGAAAAAAAGAAAATTTGTAGAAAACTAGCAGAAGTTTTTGACAGCTTTTGGTGCGCATGTTAGATCAGGCTTCATGTAAGCTTAATTTACTTTTAAATGAATATCAAAACCCTATGAAATACTATGATTATGATATTCATGATGATTTCTGTGATGGTATATCGATATTTATATCTCCGTTAAGTCATGTAACAATGCCTGTACACCTTGCATTTCAGAAATGGGTTTGATGTTCATCCGGACAATTTGTTTGAGAAACAATTTTACTAAAGCTACATTATCTCTGTGTTTGCTATTGGTGTTATACTTCATTTTTGCTGGCAACAAGAACGGAATAGATCGAGAGGCTTTTTATACAGCCATTGATATGAGTGTACCGTTAAGCCATTCCTCCCGGATTCCGAAAATCGTTCATCAAATATGGTTGGGAAATCGCAAGCCTCCTCATCATTACTTGCGATGTGCGAGTTCATGGAAATCTCTAACTCACACTCGAAAATACGTTTACAAATTGTGGAATAGCATCTCCTTACATCACTTTTTCAAAACTCATCATCCGTATTTTTTATCAACATGGCTAAGATATAAATACGACATAAATCGAGTTGACGCAGCCAAGTACTTTCTTATTTTTTCATATGGAGGATTATATGTTGATATGGATGTGTGCAACAGTCCTACTATTCACGATCCAATAGATTTGTTGACATCTAAAAAGTATCTTGGAAGAATACCGGGTCGCCAGGTTGTTCTACAGGAAGCGATTCCAACTGGCATGAACACGGAGTTGATGTTATCCCCACCCAATCATCCCTTCTTTCGTCATTGTATTCGGGCACTCTTTGACTCGAATAGAGTTTACATACTTCCGTATCTATATATAATGAAAGTAGCTGGACCTCTGTTTATGACAAGAGTATTCGATGGATACAGCATGAAGAAAAGACACATTCTGAGTTTGCCATATATCAAATCAAGAGACGAAATATTTCGAAATGTCCCTGGTGGAGAATGGTATACTTGGGACTCTCAACTTCTGATTAAGTGGTCTTACCATGGAATAATTTTGGGCAGGAGCGTGCCATACTGGCTGAGTGGTGTGTTTGTTGTTCTCATAGTGGTGTGTTTGTTGTTTGCTGCACTTCTCTATGTGTGGAGGAGGAGATACTAACTTGAATTAGAGTGAAGATATGTTGATGTTTTCATGAGTTTGTACCAGTCCACGGAGCGAACAATTAATTGCTGTCAGCAAGGTCATTGTGAGATGTTCAAGAAATGCTTTGTTGAAAAGTGTACGTAGGCCTACAGGCTTGTAGCCGCATTGAGTAACCGAGCATTTTCTTTTCTAACATGAAGCTGTGCATGTCATGCATCATTCTTATAAGAATCAAATATCAAAATACGCTTTCAGTAAATATCACGATGAAACGCTGATCGTGTCAAGAAGCATTTTGCGTCACTAATCATGCTAATTCTAGTCTAGCTCACGTTCTAGGTTTGCATGACGTTGTGTCTGGAAAAAGGATAGTAGTAAGGAAGTGACAAACACCACGGCTTGTTCCTATCTGTCTTCGTTCAAAAGTTAGAGCGGTTACAAGATTTTAGGTCGGAGCTCGCTTACCTGAAAAAATCCTAAGTGTCAGAGTGACTTTGTATGGGTAAAATTTTGAAAATTTTCCAAAGTGTGGAATTTCGAACGGCAGAGTGTCGTGGTCGGCCGCCGTGGTGCTTTGGGTCTGAGTGTCGTGGTGGACTTGGGCGACCGCCAGGATTAGTGTTGAGGCTATAGTGTGTGATGTTTTTCGTGCTGAATGTTGGGTTGTAAAATGGGTTGTTTCGAGTGGAAGGAGTGGTCGGATGAGAAAACGGAGGTCGGATTCGTGTTCAGCGTGAAATTCTGCATCGGTAGGGTGAGTTTCAAGTCGATCGGAGAGAAAAAATTTTTCTTCAAAATTTTAACAGAGTTAGAATTTGGGATGTTTTGGTGTGTAGCGCCCAAACGAAGCATCGGATGAGAAAACGGAGGCCAGATTCGGAATCTACGTGAAATTTTGGGTTAGGAAGGATGTTTCCAGCGAAATCGGAGAGAAAAAATTTTCACTGACGTCCCCCCCCCCTCTGGACAGCTTGCTTCGATTTTGGCTTCTAGTGGACGGATTTTGTCGTGCGATAGCTCGTTTGAAAGCTAAGAGTGAGACAAATTCAGTGAAAGAATCGGCTTGTTCCTATCTGTCTTCGTTTAGATGTGAGACGCCATTTAAGATTTTGGGACATTGGCGAAAAACGACAGAGTTAGAATTTGGGACGTTTTGGGCTGTAGCTTCAAAACGAAGGCTCGGATGGGAAAACGGATTTCAGATTTGGAATCAGCGTAAAATTCTTTATCTGTATGGTGAGTTTCAAGTCAATCGGAGAGAAAAAATTTTCAACATTTTTCGAAAAAACGACAGAGTTAGAATTTGGGACGTTTTGGTGTGTAGCGCCCAAACGAAGCATCGGATGAGAAAACGGAGGCCAGATTCGGAATCTACGTGAAATTTTGGGTTAGGAAGGATGTTTCCAGCGAAATCGGAGAGAAAAAATTTTCGGCTGACGTCCCCCCCCCCCCTCTGGACAGCTTGCTTCGATTTTGGCTTCTAGTGGACGGATTTTGTCGTGCGATAGCTCGTTTGAAAGCTAAGAGTGAGACAAATTCAGTGAAAGAATCGGCTTGTTCCTATCTGTCTTCGTTCAAAAGTTAGAGCGGTTACAAGATTTTAGGTCGGAGCTCGCTTACCTGAAAAAATCCTAAGTGTCAGAGTGACTTTGTATGGGTAAAATTTTGAAAATTTTCCAAAGTGTGGAATTTCGACCTGGGACCGTCACCAAAACATTTTTCATCAAATTCTGAAATTTCACTGACCTCCCCCCCCCCTCTGGACAGCTTGCTTCGATTTTGGCTTCCAGTGGATGGATTTTGTCGTGCGATAGCTCGTTTGAAAGCTAAGAGTGAGACAAATTCACTGAAAGAATCGGCTTGTTCCTATCTGTCTTCGTTTAGATGTGAGACGCCATTTAAGATTTTGGGACATTGGCGAAAAACGACAGAGTTAGAATTTGGGACGTTTTGGGCTGTAGCTTCAAAACGAAGGCTCGGATGGGAAAACGGATTTCAGATTTGGAATCAGCGTGAAATTCTTTATCTGTATGGTGAGTTTCAAGTCAATCGGAGAGAAAAAATTTTCAACATTTTTCGAAAAAACGACAGAGTTAGAATTTGGGACGTTTTGGTGTGTAGCGCCCAAACGAAGCATCGGATGAGAAAACGGAGGCCAGATTCGGAATCTACGTGAAATTTTGGGTTAGGAAGGATGTTTCCAGCGAAATCGGAGAGAAAAAATTTTCGGGTGACGTCCCCCCTCTGGACAGCTCGCTTCGATTTTGGCTTCTAGTGGACGGATTTTGTCGTGCGATAGCTCGTTTGAAAGCTAAGAGTGAGACAAATTCAGTGAAAGAATCGGCTTGTTCCTATCTGTCTTCATTCAAAAGTTAGAGCGGTTACAAGATTTTAGGTCGGAGCTCGCTTACCTGAAAAAATCCTAAGTGTCAGAGTGACTTTGTATGGGTAAAATTTTGAAAATTTTCCAAAGTGTGGAATTTCGACCTGGGACCGTCACCAAAACATTTTTCATCAAATTCTGAAATTTCACTGACCTCCCCCCCCCCCTCTGGACAGCTTGCTTCGATTTTGGCTTCCAGTGGATGGATTTTGTCGTGCGATAGCTCGTTTGAAAGCTAAGAGTGAGACAAATTCAGTGAAAGAATCGGCTTGTTCCTATCTGTCTTCGTTTAGATGTGAGACGCCATTTAAGATTTTGGGACATTGGCGAAAAACGACAGAGTTAGAATTTGGGACGTTTTGGGCTGTAGCTTCAAAACGAAGGCTCGGATGGGAAAACGGATTTCAGATTTGGAATCAGCGTGAAATTCTTTATCTGTATGGTGAGTTTCAAGTCAATCGGAGAGAAAAAATTTTCAACATTTTTCGAAAAAACGACAGTTAGAATTTTTGCGATGGCTGCCTACTGTAGAGCCAAAACGAAGCATCGGATGAGAAAACGGAGGCCAGATTCGGAATCTACGTGAAATTTTGGGTTAGGAAGGATGTTTCCAGCGAAATCGGAGAGAAAAAATTTTCACTGACGTCCCCCCCCCCTCTGGACAGCTTGCTTCGATTTTGGCTTCCAGTGGACGGATTTTGTCGTGCGATAGCTCGTTTGAAAGCTAAGAGTGAGACAAATTCAGTGAAAGAATCGGCTTGTTCCTATCTGTCTTCGTTTAGATGTGAGACGCCATTTAAGATTTTGGGACATTGGTGAAAAACGACAGAGTTAGAATTTGGGACGTTTTGGGCTGTAGCTTCAAAACGAAGCATCGGATTGGAAAACGGATTTCAGATTTGGAATCAGCGTGAAATTCTTTATCTGTATGGTGAGTTTCAAGTCAATCGGAGAGAAAAAATTTTCAACATTTTTCGAAAAAACGACAGAGTTAGAATTTGGGACGTTTTGGTGTGTAGCGCCCAAACGAAGCATCGGATGAGAAAACGGAGGCCAGATTCGGAATCTACGTGAAATTTTGGGTTAGGAAGGATGTTTCCAGCGAAATCGGAGAGAAAAAATTTTCACTGACGTCCCCCCCCCCTCTGGACAGCTTGCTTCGATTTTGGCTTCCAGTGGACGGATTTTGTCGTGCGATAGCTCGTTTGAAAGCTAAGAGTGAGACAAATTCAGTGAAAGAATCGGCTTGTTCCTATCTGTCTTCGTTTAGATGTGAGACGCCATTTAAGATTTTGGGACATTGGTGAAAAACGACAGAGTTAGAATTTGGGACGTTTTGGGCTGTAGCTTCAAAACGAAGCATCGGATTGGAAAACGGATTTCAGATTTGGAATCAGCGTGAAATTCTTTATCTGTATGGTGAGTTTCAAGTCAATCGGAGAGAAAAAATTTTCAACATTTTTCGAAAAAACGACAGAGTTAGAATTTGGGACGTTTTGGTGTGTAGCGCCCAAACGAAGCATCGGATGAGAAAACGGAGGCCAGATTCGGAATCTACGTGAAATTTTGGGTTAGGAAGGATGTTTCCAGCGAAATCGGAGAGAAAAAATTTTCACTGACGTCCCCCCCCCTCTGGACAGCTTGCTTCGATTTTGGCTTCCAGTGGACGGATTTTGTCGTGCGATAGCTCGTTTGAAAGCTAAGAGTGAGACAAATTCAGTGAAAGAATCGGCTTGTTCCTATCTGTCTTCGTTTAGATGTGAGACGCCATTTAAGATTTTGGGACATTGGCGAAAAACGACAGAGTTAGAATTTGGGACGTTTTGGGCTGTAGCTTCAAAACGAAGCATCGGATTGGAAAACGGATTTCAGATTTGGAATCAGCGTGAAATTCTTTATCTGTATGGTGAGTTTCAAGTCAATCGGAGAGAAAAAATTTTCAACATTTTTCGAAAAAACGACAGAGTTAGAATTTGGGACGTTTTGGTGTGTAGCGCCCAAACGAAGCATCGGATGAGAAAACGGAGGCCAGATTCGGAATCTACGTGAAATTTTGGGTTAGGAAGGATGTTTCCAGCGAAATCGGAGAGAAAAAATTTTCACTGACGTCCCCCCCCCCTCTGGACAGCTTGCTTCGATTTTGGCTTCCAGTGGACGGATTTTGTCGTGCGATAGCTCGTTTGAAAGCTAAGAGTGAGACAAATTCAGTGAAAGAATCGGCTTGTTCCTATCTGTCTTCGTTTAGATGTGAGACGCCATTTAAGATTTTGGGACATTGGTGAAAAACGACAGAGTTAGAATTTGGGACGTTTTGGGCTGTAGCTTCAAAACGAAGCATCGGATTGGAAAACGGATTTCAGATTTGGAATCAGCGTGAAATTCTTTATCTGTATGGTGAGTTTCAAGTCAATCGGAGAGAAAAAATTTTCAACATTTTTCGAAAAAACGACAGAGTTAGAATTTGGGACGTTTTGGTGTGTAGCGCCCAAACGAAGCATCGGATGAGAAAACGGAGGCCAGATTCGGAATCTACGTGAAATTTTGGGTTAGGAAGGATGTTTCCAGCGAAATCGGAGAGAAAAAATTTTCACTGACGTCCCCCCCCCTCTGGACAGCTTGCTTCGATTTTGGCTTCCAGTGGACGGATTTTGTCGTGCGATAGCTCGTTTGAAAGCTAAGAGTGAGACAAATTCAGTGAAAGAATCGGCTTGTTCCTATCTGTCTTCGTTTAGATGTGAGACGCCATTTAAGATTTTGGGACATTGGTGAAAAACGACAGAGTTAGAATTTGGGACGTTTTGGGCTGTAGCTTCAAAACGAAGCATCGGATTGGAAAACGGATTTCAGATTTGGAATCAGCGTGAAATTCTTTATCTGTATGGTGAGTTTCAAGTCAATCGGAGAGAAAAAATTTTCAACATTTTTCGAAAAAACGACAGAGTTAGAATTTGGGACGTTTTGGTGTGTAGCGCCCAAACGAAGCATCGGATGAGAAAACGGAGGCCAGATTCGGAATCTACGTGAAATTTTGGGTTAGGAAGGATGTTTCCAGCGAAATCGGAGAGAAAAAATTTTCACTGACGTCCCCCCCCCCTCTGGACAGCTTGCTTCGATTTTGGCTTCCAGTGGACGGATTTTGTCGTGCGATAGCTCGTTTGAAAGCTAAGAGTGAGACAAATTCAGTGAAAGAATCGGCTTGTTCCTATCTGTCTTCGTTTAGATGTGAGACGCCATTTAAGATTTTGGGACATTGGCGAAAAACGACAGAGTTAGAATTTGGGACGTTTTGGGCTGTAGCTTCAAAACGAAGCATCGGATTGGAAAACGGATTTCAGATTTGGAATCAGCGTGAAATTCTTTATCTGTATGGTGAGTTTCAAGTCAATCGGAGAGAAAAAATTTTCAACATTTTTCGAAAAAACGACAGAGTTAGAATTTGGGACGTTTTGGTGTGTAGCGCCCAAACGAAGCATCGGATGAGAAAACGGAGGCCAGATTCGGAATCTACGTGAAATTTTGGTTAGGAAGGATGTTTCCAGCGAAATCGGAGAGAAAAAATTTTCACTGACGTCCCCCCCCCTCTGGACAGCTTGCTTCGATTTTGGCTTCCAGTGGACGGATTTTGTCGTGCGATAGCTCGTTTGAAAGCTAAGAGTGAGACAAATTCAGTGAAAGAATCGGCTTGTTCCTATCTGTCTTCGTTTAGATGTGAGACGCCATTTAAGATTTTGGGACATTGGCGAAAAACGACAGAGTTAGAATTTGGGACGTTTTGGGCTGTAGCTTCAAAACGAAGCATCGGATTGGAAAACGGATTTCAGATTTGGAATCAGCGTGAAATTCTCTATCTGTATGGTGAGTTTCAAGTCAATCGGAGAGAAAAAATTTTCAACATTTTTCGAAAAAACGACAGAGTTAGAATTTGGGACGTTTTGGTGTGTAGCGCCCAAACGAAGCATCGGATGAGAAAACGGAGGCCAGATTCGGAATCTACGTGAAATT